>VXBL01008384.1:60880-91203 GCA_013400195.1 Aramus guarauna | reverse complement strand
CCCTGCGGCACAAACCCCCCCGCCGAGGCCTCGTCCCACCCCCCCGGAGCACCCGCTGGGGGGGGGGGAAGCGGAGCCCCGGGGACGCTGACCGGGAGACATCAGCACGGCGTGATCCGGCGTCCGCGCCATCTGCCTCCATCACGCGAGAGCTCGTGCCGGGCTGGGGGAAAAGCTGTTGGTGCAAAACCGGGCGAAGACGACGTCTGGCTTCACCCAGCCCCTGTCCCTGCCTTGGAGACCCAAAGGGAGCGAAGCCCCCGAGCAGCTCCCACGGGCCCCCCCCGCCCTGGACCCCCCTTCCCCGCGCTATGTTTAGCGCAGCCGTATCATCGCTTGGATGGAGCCTGGGCTGCGCCGGGAGAGCACGGCGGTGATTCAGCGCGTCGAGCATCGCCGCCGGAGCAGGAGCGGGGCCGTCGGCGACACGGCTGGACCCCCGCCCGCCCCAGGTTGGCATCGGCGGGTTACCTCTGCTCGTGGGATGCCGGGAGACCGGGCGATTCCCGTGGCCGGAGCAGGAGCCGGGTGCCGCAGTGGGGGGGTTTGTGAGCGGAAAACGCAACGTGAGGCCCGAGAGGTTTTGGGAGACGGATGCCAGGCGGGCACTGGGCCGCTCCGAGGCTTTGGCGGGCAAAGTGCGGCCGTTTCCATCTGAATTTCTGCCAGGGAATCGGCAGGTTGCCCTCAGCGCATGGTCTGGAGAAATCAACAGCTCTTGGGGGCTCGGGGCAGGGGGGGGTCGCAGGGCTGGGCTGAAAGGCCGGAGAGCACCAACGGCCCCGGGGGAATGGAGCGGGTGCGGGCAGGGGCAGGCAGGAGCCGCGGGGCCAGGCGCTGCTGCAGGCAGGGCCCCGGAAAAATCCTGAGTGCCAACAACGGCTTTGCTCAGGCTGGCAGATTGCTGCAAAGCACTTTGAAGTGCAAATTAAGGTTTTCCATCAGGTTCAAAGTTAATTTTGACGCAAAGAAAACAGCACGGCCTCAGCCCTGCGCGCACGCAACGGAGGCAAGCGTGGGGCTGGGGACGGGCACCCCAACGGGGAGCTGTGGGCAGGGAGGTGCAGTCCAGCCCCCCCACCCCACCCCAAGGGGCTGCACGCAGGGGATGGGGCACCGAAGTTCACTGTGCATTAAGGAAAAGCCTTGCAGCCGCTCCAGGAGCTGTCGCAGGGTCGGCTGCGGAGAGGAGGAAGGCAGAGGGAGACTTTGGAGGCAGGAGGAGCGATCTAGGCTGCTGCCATCGCTGGCCATGATCCCAGGCCCTGAGATTTGGGGTCCCTGTTGCACCCCTACAGCCAACACACCGTCTGGGACCACGGCTCCGGGCAGAGCTGGATCCAGCCCGGCTGCCCTGTGGGATGCTCTGCTCTTCCCGAGGCTGCAGCTCTTCTCCCGTGGTTTCCCCAGCAGCTGACCGACTGCCCCGCTGCAGCAGGGATGCCAGCGGTGGGAGGCGAGGGGAGCGCAGGGCATCCTCCCCCTGTGGCCCGGTAGTTTCTGCAAAGTTTTGAGCCAGCAGCGGTGCCAGGAAAGGTCCCCCCCGACTGCTGGAGGTCCCTTGCCCACCCTCGCTGCTGCACAGGGAAGATCACCCAACGGCAAGGGCAGGTTTGCAGCACCCCCAGATGTGCGGGGTACGGAGATGCAATGCCCAGAGTGACGGAAACAGCTTTAAAGCCGCGTTTACAGCCAGCTTTCACTGTAATTATTGCAAAACCAGGTAAAATCCTCCCTTCCCAGCAGCGTCTGCGCATGGGAACTCACCGGGCAGAGCAATTGCAAGCTGGTTGTTCTGCAGCGGTCCTGCCTGCCGGCTGCCCCGGGCAGGCGAGCCTGAAGGCAAAGGCAGGCAGGGATGCGGGCAGGGATGCGGGCAGGGCTCCACACACTCACCCCATCAGACTTCGCCTTTCATTTCCCCGCTTTGCTCGCAGCAGAGGAAACACCAGCACGCACCTCCCTGCCCAGGGGCTCTGCCAGCTCCCCAGCTGCTTCAAAATCCTGCTCAGCTCCACGTTTCTCCGTCCCCCCAACATTACACGGGTCTCCGCTGCCTGCCGAGGTCGGTCCCTCGTGCTCCCTTCCCCGCTGCCCGGCCGTGCTTCGCCCTGCGGCCGGGTGCTGCCTCCCCTGCATTTCCAAGCATTTCTCCCGCCTGCTTCTCTCCCAGATCCCCATCTTGACTCCGTAACTGAATTATTTAACTCTAATGCATTTTGGGTACGCTCGAGGGCTCGGCTAATCGGTGCGCTTCCCCAGAGCTTGCGGCAGGGAATGATGGAGAGCGGGGGAAGAGCAAGGGAAGAGCAATCTCTGCTGACCCCCAGCCTGCACGAACAGCCCACGGTACTCGGAGGCTGCCAATTCCCTGGGTTCACACAAGGCCTGAGCTGTGAGAGAAACATCAACTGAACAGCAGAACGTCGCCTTCATCATCCTCAGGGACAGTCTCTCATTTGCTTACCCCCATTAACCACATCCAGAAGGAACGAAGGAGCCTGTCAGATCCCTCGATCAAAGGCTTTAATTGCCTGAGCAAAATTATTTAGTGCATTTATGGTGGAGGCAGCATTGGGCTCCTCGGTTATTACCCATGAAAAAAATTAACTTGGCTGCCTTTAGGTAGGGGACACTTAAACACCCCCGGTGAGGCCCGGCGGCAGCAGCCTGCAGCTGACTGGGGTTTTCCCTTCCACCCCCATCAGGGACGACGCCGACCAGTGAATTCATCCATCGGTTCCCACTCACAGAGTCCAACGCTGGAACATGAACATCCGTTCCCACCAGCAGCCGCGGTTCTGGAAGCACAATTGTGAGCAGAGGGGTTAGAGGCATCTTCGTGGAGAGAACCTCCTCGCCCTGCCACCACGCAGGCTGGAAAACCTCAGACCATTTTCCGGCCGGTGTATCGGCCCCCCGTCCGTGGAACAGCGCTAGCTTGGAAGAGCAGCCCTGCGTGTTCGAAAAGTCAACCCCGAGCTCGTCTCCCGCCTGCGAGGGGATCCCTGGGTGGGCTGGAGTCACCCTTGGGCTCCCCCCGGGGTGTCGGAGCACCCTCACCACGGTGCTCACCCCTGTGCATTCGGGGCGGAGGCTGCCCTGACCCCAGCCCGGTGCTGGCATCGGTGCCCGCTGGGCGCTGCGACCCTGCAACCGGGACCAGACCCTGCATCCTGCTCTCAGCTCCCCCGGAGCTGCGGCTCCGAGCACGGAGCGACTTCGCTAAAACGCAGAGGCAGCTGCACGCACGGATGTACGAAACCATGGCGTCAGCCGGCTCCGGAGAGCTGCAGCGGTGGAACTCACCGTAGGCTCCCGCTCAGCCTGGCAGGATGCGAGCGGAAAGCTGCGAGTCCTCGTGCGACCCTGATCCCGTCCTGGCCACGGCAGCAACGTGGGGAGGAGGATACAGGCGAGCGGACAAGCGGCATCCTGCGACCGGAGAGCGTAAAACCCTGTAAGCTCCGGCGCTGGAGCCTGTCCCTGGTCAGCACAGCCCTTCTGCGGTCCTGGCTCAGCACCCGCGTGGCACATCCAGCTCCGGGGTGCTCACAGCGGGGAGGCCGGACGTCTCCCCGGTATTTGGGTTGTGGCAGGAAAGCCCCGTGTCCCTGCAGCCGCCCGAGCAAAGTGTTCACGGGGGGAGGTGCTCCCCGTCGCAGGAAAGCGTGGTTTCCTCCAGCGCTCCCCAGTAGCCGACACGCAGACCGTTCATCGCCGCGACGTGCAAAACCCCCCCCCCGCTCTGCTCACAGCCAGCACCTCGACACAACGGGGAAGAAGAACAGCTGTAAAATTAAAGTCCCTTTGGGCGGGAATGTTTCATTCCAGAGCGGTGACACCAGCTCAGGGACCACCCCGACCACCCCGTCCCCCCCGCGCTGCCATCGTGCCACCCCCCACAGGGGGGAAACTGCTGCGTTCAGCAAGTGCCAGACAGCGCCTGAGCTGCAGCCGCCCTTCGCAGGATGGCACTGAGGCCACGCTGTCACCTCCGAGACTAGAAAATCAAGTTGTTAGTTGGTTTTCCCTCCACCCCCCCACCCCAAGGCTGCAGGAAAATCGGGTTTTCTCCTCTCCCCGCAGGGACGCAGCCGTCCCAGGGGAGCTCGGCACATCAGCCCGCTCACCTCGAGCCACCCCATCGCCAGAAAACCGCTAAATAATAAAAACCCAACGTCGGGAGACGAGATCGAGCTCTTGCTCCCAGAAATAGTTCTGTACGGCCCCGCTATCCCCGGGTGCCGGAGTGGCACATATGGCTGATGACACACTGCTGTCACCTCCGGCTCCCCCAAAGAGGAAACGGGCGATCGTCACTCATTGAGCGCACACCCACACAGTCTCTCCGAGCCACCGCGGCGGGGGAAGATTGCTGGCAGGAGGAGAGGCAGCGGGCTCTGGGGAAATGAAGCAGCAAAAAAAAAAAAAAAAAAAAAAGGGAAAAAAAAAANAAAAAAAAAAAAAAAAGGGAAACAAAAATAAAGTGGCTTTTAAAAATTTTTTTTATTTTGAAGGTAAATAAATCGGTCCTACCGATTTGTTAGTAACTGGGTGCTTTCCAGTCGTTATTACCAGGGAGGCGGTGACGGCGCTGGCGTGTCTCGGCGGGTTGAAGTCGTTGCTATCAGAAGGCAGATGAGCACCGAAGCGCCGGTTCCATCACTACATACGGCTGACAAATTGACAAAATGAAGTTAATGAAAGAACTCTGTTTGGAGCTAAAATTTCAGGATTGCGTTAATGGGCATTTTTAGATTAAACTCCCCTCCTGCCCTCGCACCGAGAAATTGGTTTGGAAGGAAAGGGCAGGACCCGCGGTGCCGGAGCGGAGCTCTCGCAGCCCTCCCAGGCAGCCACGTGCTGCCCCGAATCTCCGCCGAGCGATGCCCAGCCCAGGCTGCTGGTTTGTCTGCTGAGACCAGCACGTTTTGATTCTAGTGCTGAAATGGCACTTGCAAAAGAAAAAAAGAAAAAAAAAAAAGTATGTATTCTACTAATTAAATGGGCCAAACCATGAAAACAGCTTTTTATTTTTTTTTTAAGTATAGAAATATTTGGCCCTCCCCCTGCACCACTGACAGGTTCGGGGTAAGAGGCACAGGGGGACGGACCAGCTCCTCGCCACCGCATCGCTCGGGTAAAGCCTGCGCCGCTGCAAGTCCTTCTGAGAACTGGTTCCCTGAAACAAAACCGAATCAACAAAACCCAACAAAAAGCCCCAAAACAAACAGGACAGACACAAGGTTTGTTTCCACTACTGTCTCAGTGTACTTTATTCTCCTGCTGTCTACAGCTGAACAGCCACACAGGACAGAAACAGGTAGCACTGAGGAATGATCAGATTTCTTCCCTCCACGCCCCCTCCCCAACTTCAGGAATGGCTTTTTCTTTTTTTTAATATTTTTTTTTTTTAGGAAATCCCACCCCACCTCGAGAAACAAAATAAAAAGAAAAGGCATTACTAGAAACGTGACCCAGACCTCTCCCTAGTCTGTGCTCCGGAGCTGGCTGGCTCTCCCAGTTCACAGAGCTCCTCCTCTCCTCTAAATGCCTGGGTTTTGGTTTTTTTTTTTATTATTTTATTAATTTTTTTTTTTTTTTACACTGGTTCAAAGTCGGCACTTCGACTGCAATCTGAACCCAGCACTGAAAGGCACATATCTGATACCCTGTACAAGAGCTAGTGTGGATGCTGCAGTGCAGATGGGCAACGAAAGCGGACTCCGCTGTAATGGATCCCAGGATCAGAGCGGGAAAAGGAAATTGGGGAAATAAAGCAGATCCTTGCCTGNCCAACTTCAGGAATGGCTTTTTCTTTTTTTTAATATTTTTTTTTTTTAGGAAATCCCACCCCACCTCGAGAAACAAAATAAAAAGAAAAGGCATTACTAGAAACGTGACCCAGACCTCTCCCTAGTCTGTGCTCCGGAGCTGGCTGGCTCTCCCAGTTCACAGAGCTCCTCCTCTCCTCTAAATGCCTGGGTTTTGGTTTTTTTTTTTATTATTTTATTAATTTNCGGGGGTCCTCAGGCTACCTACAAACCCCGCCCCTTTATTTTATTAATTTTTTTTTTTTTTTTTACACTGGTTCAAAGTCGGCACTTCGACTGCAATCTGAACCCAGCACTGAAAGGCACATATCTGATACCCTGTACAAGAGCTAGTGTGGATGCTGCAGTGCAGATGGGCAACGAAAGCGGACTCCGCTGTAATGGATCCCAGGATCAGAGCGGGAAAAGGAAATTGGGGAAATAAAGCAGATCCTTGCCTGCTTTTTAGGGAAAAAAAAAAAAAAAGAAAAAAGAAAAAAAAAGAAAAAATACTGGCTAAGGTTTTCTACTCTCCCTCCCACAAGCAGCTTTTAAAAATGCCCATGTTAAACTGCAGATTCAAATGCTGGTAATATCACAGCTGCATTAATAAAAATGAAATGAAAAATAGTCTCAAAATCCTGAACCTCCTCCATTTTTTGTTGTTTTTTTCTTGGCTTATTGCTGACAATCCTAGGATAAGCAAGGGACTATTCCTCAAAAGCAAAAGTCTCATTTAAGAGGAAACGAGAGATTCTGATCCTTCATGTGAAAAGACGATGTTGCGGGATGGGGGGAAGCAGTAAACAGCCAATTCATTTCTGAGTTGCCCATCAGACTGTTACTACTCTGTTGAAAAAAAAATAAAAAATCATTAATGGGTTCCCCTTTTACTGGAAAGACCAAGAATACAAAAAGGAAGTATTGGGGAATGTTTGACACCATTTTATTAATCTTCAACTGCAGTGGAAAAATATAACCTTTTACAAGTGCCGTCTTGTGTAAGCTCAAGTCAGTATATATATATTTTATATAAATTTCTTTTTTCCTTTTTTTTGTTTTTGAAGTGCAGCAAGAGACCAATACCACATTAAATTTGATCAAATAAAGAGCACAAAAGGCCAAGCAGTTTCCAAATGGCATTTTATCAGATTTTGTTTGAACATTGAATTTATCCTCATTTTGCAATCCAAAATATTACCTGAAGTTTTATTTTGTTTTTCAACTCTTTGGCACAATTTTTGTGGGTGTTCGGGCTGCTACAGTACAAGTCAGGAGAGATCTTTCCCTTTGCGTTCTCACTGCCAATTCAGAGCACTTAATGTTTGTAGTTTCGTTTTGTTTTTTTTGTTTTGTTTTTTTTTTAAGCCTGAAATCTCGTTTGACAATTTGTTTCTATTCCCTCTAACGCAAGAGTTTTGTTTTTCCCCCATTTCTACATTCACAGTTGAACAATATTAAGGAAGGAAAGGCGCTTTGATGAAACGAGATCATGAAAAGCGTCACTCAGAACGGGAGCTCTGAACATTCGTCAGTGTTTCCCTAAAATAAAAAGCCCTAAAGAGCGACTTTCCTTTTTTTTTTCTTTTTTTCTTTTTTTTTTTTCTTTTTTTTCTTTTTTTCTCCTCTTTTCTTTTTTACATCTCTTACGCTGCATCAGTAGACTGAACTTCGGTTAGTTTATGAAATGCAACAGCTAACCCTTTTTTTTTTTTTTCTCTTTTTTTTTTTGTTTTGGGAAAAGATAAACTGCAATGACTTGAAGTTGAGAATGTGGATACCGCCTCATTCACACACACTCACTCCTAGACTGAAAATCCTTCACCCCCTCCGTTTATCCCATGCACCGACAGCATCGTGCGGCAAAGGTTAGAGCAGGCGGCCGGAGACCCAGGCTCCGTCTCTCTCCAGCAGCCAAAGCCAGACCTCAGACAAAGAGCACCACAGTTGAACCCAGTTTCCTCTCCTCCAAACCGGCCGGTTTTCCCCTTCTGCGCCGGCCACGACAGAGAAGCTAGTCCTGGTCTGTCGGAAGAAGAGACTTGCTCGTTACTCGGACAGAAATCGGGTCGTTTCCTCTTCCCGAAGATGGCCGATTCCAGGTTTTCTACGCAAGTCAGTGCTCAGCTCGCTAACAGCGCTGCTGCTGTTGCTGCGGCGGGATTTTCAATGTGGTGTGTTTCAAGCCTCACTCACTCATCCTCTCATTCCCAAACATTCAGCATCCGTGCACACTCCTCACTTCCGGGTTTTTTCAAAAGATTGGAGATTTCCAGTGGGGGTCTCAGGTGTCATCCCAATGGTAACAGATCTGCAAGCAAAGAGGGTTCATCAAAAAAACCTAAAAAACTCTGCATTTGGGAGATAAAACTAGCAGTAAGGGGGGGTGGGGGGGGGGAGACTAAAAGAGAAATAACAGGGATATTAAGGAACTTCTCACGGTGGAGCGATGAAGCTGTAACAGACTTACTCTCCCAAATGCAGACACACCATCACGCCCCTCTCTACCACCTGCTCCTTTCAAAAGGTGCTTCAATAGAATCACAGACTATCTGCAGAGTATCTCAAGTTGGAAAGGACCAATAAGGATCATCAAGTCCAACTCCCTAAAACTAAACCACAGGGCTAAGAGCAACGTCCAGATGCTCCCCGAACTCCGAGCAGGGTCGAGGAGTCAATGGGCTTCTGTTACACCACGTTTGGAGGAGCGCAGGATTGTGCCCGATGAGCAAGGGCGAGGCATTTCGCAAAAGCAAGAAGCCCTCAAGTCCACGCCTGGTCTTCCGAAAGCCAAGCAGTTCACTGTGTTTCTGGGTTTGTTCTGATATACAAGACCACAGATGGGGCTTGTTTACAGAAAAATAAATGCGAAACAACCTTCTAGAGAACAAGGCTTTTGTGAAGCTTCTCTCAGACTCAGGAGTTTAGCCAATTTCATAATTATGCAACATGAAAAGGAGGTGGGTGTAATCCCTTACCAAGCTTGATTCTTCAGTTTTCTCAGTTCTTTAGTCGCCCAGGTAGCGAGGGTTTTTGTTTTGTTCGTCTTGGATCTTCTTCCTTCAGTTAGCAGTTCATGTATCATGGGTCTAGCTTCTACTAATTTCAGTACATCTTTTCCAAACGCTGTACACAAATCCCTGAAGAAGAAAGAGAAGCTATGAGGCTGAGTGCCACAAACAGATGTGCCAGTACCACTCTGATCAGCTCTCGCTAGCAAAAAGAAATCTGACTCACAGCTAATGTCCTTTTTAAAATGCTGCATATGGTCACTAATTTCAGCAGGAGGAGAGCTGAGCAGTTTTCTGAAATTGTGACTAACCGGAGACATTCAATCTCCTGTCCAAAGACAGATCTCCCTGATGTTCCCATCAGCTCTCCCTAAGTTTAACAGAAAAGATTAAAACACCCTGACCCAGGTTCCTCCATACCCAAGGAATTGAAGGTGGGGTGTTTTGTTTTTAAGCCCAGGTCATCCTTGAAAAAGGAAAAAAAAAACCTAGATCTGGAATTTCTGTAACACACCTCCAGCTTTCACTGGTGCCTACTGGTTTTCACCCCGCCAAAGGACCTCACCCACATAACCGCTTCACACCTTGGGTTAAACATCCAACACTACACTGCAAAAACCCAGAACTGATGTTAAATACCTCAGATCGTCATAAAAATGTAGTTTCAAATATTAAGGCTGTTGTACAAAGATTTCTATCTACCTAACGAGAGTGCCGTCGGCTGAAATAGGACGGGGATGCTCACCCTATCAGTCCTGCAGCACATGCCACTACTCCGTCGGTGTGATCCTCATCTCCAGCAATGTGGTCAATGTAAGACAGAATAAATTCTACTCTGGGCTGCACCAGCATCACATCGGCTGAAAGAAAACAGCTTTATCATAGCAACGTGAAACACAGTTCATGTTTAATAGCCTGCCCTTTAAAAGGGATTTCAGTATAGCCCCAAACAGCCAGAATCTGCCCCCAGAAGAGCTCTCCAAGACAGGGAGGGCCCTAAACCCATTCCCTGCTCACAGCAGCAAAGCGTGCATTCCCACACGGAAGGGAACGAACAAGGATATGCCCGTGGACATGACCACAACTGTAGAACAGCTTGTCCCAGCAGAGTTCTTCCTACCTCCCTTTGTCATTTCAGGCACAGAAACACCACGGAAGGACCGAGTACTCACGGTGCACGTTTTCTTGGTCTCCCTTCAGTCCCTGGATGATGCCGGTGTAAGCTTCCAGGCAGCCCTCCCTCAACTCATTCAGGTAATCCACCATGTCGTAGTCAGACTGGAAAGGCCACAGGAAAGCACACGTTAGCAACGGTCCCGGTGAGGTGCACGCAGCCCTTACTTGTTTGGGATTTTAATGAAGGAACTGGAGCGAGCACCGCTGGCTTACCTTATCAACCTGCGCCTGGGATGCCTGCTGGAGGGTATTCAGTACGACATCTAGGTACTTCTTAAATTCTCCTCCGATGGCAAGGGCAATATCACCAAACACCGAGAGAATCTGAGGCTTCACAGACCTATGAACATTTTCGTTCTGGAAGAGATTTCAGCACCAGGACACTCAGTTGCACTTCTTTACAAGGGGCAGGGCGGGGGTGGAGCTAATAAATTAAGACATTTACTTGAAATTACATCCTAACCCCCAATAAATTTGGATTCCGTTCAAATAGTAAGCAAGATAGTTGTCAAACACGAGATCTTCAGAGCATGCCTAACACTTCTGCTTCTCCCACCTCCCACTTTCCTCTCAGCGTGCAAGTCAACTGTTACTAACTGGCTAATGAGAAGGTAAACACTCACCCCCAAGTTCTCCAGGAGCAGCTGCATAACCTCATCACAAAAAGGCAAGATGTTGGATTGCAGGACTCTGCATAAGTCACCAACCAGGCCCACTGCAGCCAGACAAACCTGCAAATAGAACAGCAAGTAAGACACCCACCCAGTGAGTCAGTCTTCCACACTCTATCCTTACAGCTTCAGCTTATTAAAGCACTAAGTAGTGGTGAGAGTTCGCAGCCATTAAAGGATTGAGAATAACGACCCTCATATAGCAGCCGATGAGTCCCTGCTTCGTTAACCATTTATATCGCAAAGCTGCAAAGAGCTGAGCATGCTTCACTAAGGGGGAGGGCAAGAGATCCAGGTACCAATGAAGTGACAGGTACTCGGGCTGAACAAACACGACCAAACTCAGCAGCCGGGTGCTCTAAACACGCGCCCCACGGTGAGTACCATGACTTGACCTTCTAATGGAAATTCACAGCCAGTACCAAGCTCTTTCCTCATCAAGGCCAACTAGCATGCGGCCACTGTGAAAACACAGGTGTCAAGTCGATGAAGCCTTCTGCTGAATTAAATACAACAGAGTTGAAATTTGTGCATGCAGCCAGTGATTAGACAAAAAAGGTCTATGGGGCTCCAATTTTGGTTTCATCACCAGAAGCTGTGGTATTTTACAGATGCACACCTGCTGAACTCAGCATCTGTGAGCAGATGAGAATTTAAAAGATTATGAACACAGGGCTGCCTGGTTCGACCTCTACCTGGTACTCAGCATAGTTCTTCAGTCCAATGCCAAGGAACGGTTTGAAGGCATCCATGTACTTCAGAAACTCTCCACCTAAGACTGTGCAGGGAAAATATTCTAGTTAGAAAAAAAAATCCCAACCTACAACGTGTTTGCTGGAGTTCAACAAAACAGAAACTCACCATTGTATTCCACCCAAACCACCAGTACCCATATGTTCTGCAGAAGCACAACAAATCCATTCTCACACAAAAACTGAGCATCAGTGAAATATGTCCATTTGGACTAAACTGAGATTTGAAAAAGCTCAATTCTTCGCAGGCCTCTGAAGACAGACAACCCCCTCCTGCGCTCAGAAAGGATGCTGAGATCTCCCTGACCGAGCGGGACGCGGCAGCACGCTTCAGACGGGGTTCGGCACTGTTACGTTGCTTCGCATCAGCTGAAAACTCTACGCCTTTTCACATCGCTTTACTGCCGTAACAGCTGTAACGTCTTGCTTTTGGAAACAGCTGCTCAACCTCTTCAGAGCTGTGCAGTTCAAGCAGGGCACCCTTCAGTATGTTTATATTTAAGCAATATTTGATGTAAAATATTTGTGGTCTTCTCTGCCAGCCTTCTCCAAGTCACTTGCATTACTCAGACCGTGCAAGCAGCCTTATCTATCCAAAAGTGAAAAGGCCTTTGTCCCAAGAGGATACATGTTTAATTTTTACTTGCTGGTTAGCTTGCAATGATCCCACTCGGTCTTCTCCTTCGCTTCCCAGCTTCCTCAGGCAATCCCACTAAACGTTCCCAAGAGCAGAGGGGTACCCACGAAAGATCTGCTCTCCAAAACACGCCAGTGTTGGAAGGAGCTACTCCAAAAAGCCAAAACTAACTCTGCTGCACTTACAAGGTGTCCTGTGTTCTCAGAGCCTCAGCAGGCTAGCCAGGATAACGGCCTCGGGAAAGAGGGAAGGCTCAAAGGAGCCTCCTTACAGACAGGCCTCCCTCAAGACTCCTTTCCAAGTCACACGTGGCTTTTACTGGGGATGAGGCAGGGGTGTTAGGCAACGAGGTCACACGTAGACTTTCAACAGAACCAACTTTTACACCCAAACATAGCATCTGACAACAGAGCGTGTCCTAGAGCTCTAGGTGATGCCACAGCCACCCGCTTCTAAACCTAAACCATGAAGCTCAAACTGCCTGGAATACCACAACCCAAATTTGATTTTATTTCACCCATTCTGACCCACTCTAATGCTGGTCTTTGCCACCACGATTTCTTTTAAAGAATAACTGTCAATCTGCCACTGACAAAACTCCACAAAACACCGAGGGGCCACAGGCAGCGGCAAGTAGGAATCATCACTATAACGTTCTATCTGTCCTGCAGCAGCACGAGGAGACCAGGTTCCCGTTGTGCTGGGCACTGTACAAAGTAGCACTAGGGTGGGGGTTTCTTTTCTGGCAGGATTTGCATGGTAGCTAGGTTATTAATGGAAAACAAACAATTCATTCATGAAACACAGTCTAGCGTAACCAGCCAGTCTCAGAGCTTCACAGATAGATGCGGTGAGATGTGTGGTCAAAACCGTACCTCAAGCAAAACCAGGAACTAATGTTTTTTTGCCATATAGTCAAAAAGAGAAGGAAGCAAACCAGTTCTGTCCCAGCTTTGCCATCCCCCCAAACACAACCTCGGCTCTGCCAGCACAATACTGACCTTCTACCAGGGTGCTGACTGCCATCAGGGCATCCTCCTGCACACCCCCTGAGCCCGCCGTGCTCTGGAACATTCTCAGCAGAGATGCCATCACCACGTCGGAGATTTGCAAAGCATCCTGGTGCTGGACCTTCCGGAGGACATTCTAGGTGGGAACGGAGAAAGAGATTGTAATTGATTCCATCTATGCAAGGCTGAATCGTGCCTTTCCGTCTCCAGCGCTAGCTCCAAACACTCGTGACCATGTTAGGCTGCTAAAAAGGAAGCTGCTGTCTGAACTCTGTTGCTGCAAAAATATGCTTTGTCAGTGCAAGCACAAAGTCCCATTCATTTTAGCTGCATTCACTTTTCCAGCTACAGAACAAGCTGAATTTACCTTTCCTGCTGCATAGGCTATTCTCTGGGCTTTCCATCTGTAAGCTGGCATTAAATGGGACTGGCCCAAGTTTGGCCCTATAAAAAAAAGCCCTTTTCTATCACAGCGATGTGACAGCAATCTCTTAGCGCCAAGTACGGGCTGCCTGTAAGGAGGGTTTGAAAAGCAAAGCTGATTTCTGGATTTCTGCCTGTCGTACCAGCAGAGCAGGGTGGTGAGCACACACGTGTGTTCTGTGTTATCCAGCACATTACAGTGAGCAGAAGGGCCAAGGAAACCTCCAGGTAAATACCTGAGCTTAACCTACACTCTGCTCCTACTGTTACAGTTCTGACCATCACTTTCTGCACGTGAACTACAGAACACAACTTTGATGCATCCTTATTTAAAATAAATGTGCATTTCCTACAAAAAGGGAAAGACTAATTCCTTAACCTGTAGAGGAAAATAATTATTTCAAGTCTGATTCTTCAAACTGAGTCACTCCAGAGAGACTGACTTTGTTTAAATAATTGGTTTTGATTTTCTCATTCCATTTCAATATTAACAAGTGTTTTTCCTCTGCTGGATGTTCACAACACTATTTACAGCAGAAGAGAAAGAGTACATAACAGAGTAGTACATTTGACTATGTAATGCTAAAAAAATCTCCCTGCTGATTTTTACTTAGTGGTATTTAAGTATCTGCTGCAACTACTGTAAATACTTAAGGTTCAGATTTTGCAATAATGAAGAAGCACACATTTACAAATTAAAACTAGTGTTTAATTCCACCTGTACTACACTTCCACAGGCAGAGGTGTCCTGAAAGAGATCAGTGATCACTCTGTGCCAAAAGGAGAGATTCTGGATACGGAAGTCTCCTTACTAAAGCCCACAATAAGGACAGATTATTCCCATCTACCCATTATTTGAAAAAAATTACTCTAAAAATTGGAGAGTGAAAGTAACAGCTGATGCTATGGGCTTTTGAACGAGAGGGATGGAGTTAATGATTGTTCCAAACAACCTGGAGACAACACCCAGGAGACCTCCTAACCTTGCTTAAGAGAACGGGAAGCTGAAGCAAGCTGTTACCTGCGGGCGAGGAAAAGGCTCCTTTTAACGCGCTAACGGAATGGGAGAAGAACTGCAGAGAATAGGTACCACCACCCGACAACGCAATACATCCAAGCAGAGACAGATACTCTGCTCTGCTTGGATTTCGGCTTATGTAGTACTCTGCTGCACCTCCAAAGAAAACGCTCCTCTCTTCTGGGAGCCACAGAGAGCTGCGCTGATGCTGAATCTACATCTATGAGAGAGTTTTAAAGCAGCGCCTGGTAACTGTTAATAAGCTAGGCACAACGGCACAGTACCACCCTTCCTGCCGTGCAAACGGGAGAGCTTCAATACCCAACACCGTGCATTTCAGAGGAGGCTCTGATCAATCTCCTGAGTGATTTTGGGGGGGAAAAAAAGAGAAAAAAAATGGCTGTTTTCAGTGGACTTTGTAGGAATAAGCAAGGAACTGCAACGTACTAGTACTCCAAGTCACATGGGCTGTTCATTACCAGATGTTTAATTTCAAGGACATTCAGTGCATTTTAATTAGTGCCATTTTAAATAAGAACACCAACCACAAGAGGCAGATGAACAAATTAAAGCCCTTATGGAGATTTTTTGTCTGTGCCAACCAAAGCAATTGTTCTGCCTGTAGCCAACATAAGAGCCAATCTGAAAGCGTATACAATCTTTAACACACGGCATACAGCGTTCCTTTATTCATATTGCCCTAAATTTTGTAAGTCGTACTCTACTGAAGCCTTCTGAACCTTGTATCACCTCCCACATGTCAGCTGGGACACAAGATCCAATTTCCTCATTCAGATCTCATCAACAGGAGCAAGTCTGCATCCTCGGGGGCACAGAAACGTCTCTAAACCCACCTCTTCCCCATAACCACAAACACAGGAGACAGGAACTTACCTGTAGAGTAGCACAAAGAAGAGACTGAAGATCATTGAACTGGATTCTGTCGGAAGTGCTCTGGATATGAGACTGAAAAAGAACAAAACCCCACACGTGAAAAGGCTGCATCGCAATCCGTGCAAACCCAGTGCCTTTTGAGAGCACTGCGAGTTCCAGAGATTCAGTTTTAAATATTGTTTTTTTCAAATTGAAGACAAGAGGTGCTGTTCAGAAGATTAATATATCTACTATCTATACAAAAAATAAAATCACGATACCATAATATATGCAGTCAGCATCAAAACTCATTTTTTGACACCAGATGAAGCCACAGAACACCAGGGACATCACACCTACTTAAACCTTGAACCCCTTACCGTAACGGGGGTTTCAGACTCAGGTTTGCCTACCTCCATCTGCAGCACTTGCTGAAGTCGTTCCATGATGACCAGAGTTGTCTTCTGGACAGCAGGGTAACAGTCCTTGGCACTGTTTTTCACTATTTCCATCAGAGACTCATATGCAGAACTCCTCAAGTTATTCTGGTGTCCATCAGGCCTGTAACAGAAGGAATATATTTGCAGCTCCCAGTGCTCAGGCTTGCTTAGAAACAGACTTTTTTTTAGTAAATCAGTAACAGCTAAATTTTAGTGTTGTGACAAGCAGAAGCACTTGCATTCCTGTATTTCAAGACTTGAAAGTAAATGAAATTTGTGAAGCCACTTTTGGAACATTTCCCCCCCTCTGCTATTAATAATGGCTTCCAATATCTTCAGTCACTGGCAGTAAGTACAGGAACAGAAAAAGCCTCAAACCCACATCTTCCAGCGTGCCGTTACCCTGCCTGGAAAGAGGTGGTCTCAAGAGGTGAGCAGCATACATTACTACCTCTCTGACATCCCTCCCAGACGTCGGTGAGGGTGTTAAATTTGAAATAAAGACAGCTGAGATCTATGCTAAGATGACTGATGGGCTTCAGAGCCTTGAGCTAAACACTACACTTCTGGTCGGATGTAAATTAGACAGGAAGAGTTTAGACTTTGAACTGTTCAGACAGGGACACCATTTAAGAAGAAGTACTCCTGCAGCAAAAGGTTTCAACTGACGATTGAACTGATTGAACTCTGAGCTGTCGAGATTTATGCAGCCTTCAAGGCAGAAGATGACTTCAGCATTACCCTTATTTTTGCATCTGCGGAACTGAAAAAAATATTTTGCCTCATCCATTTATATTTCGGCTTAGTTGGGAAAAGGATGGTACCTGGCCTAACTAGGTCCTCAGCTCCTCGGGGAGCACCTGGTGCTAATGTAAACGGATGTAACACTACAACAACCACCGTGGCACGATACCACCACAGTAAAACGAACTGTACAACACACGCCGATTCCTAATTACGCCCTGCTGCAATCCTGATTATTCAGTGGCTTTGTATCCAACCTTGAAGAGTCTTATGACTACTGTACGAAGATGTGCAGAGTCTTCAACTGTGCTGGGAGACTTGAAAGTAAAACATGAAAGAGGCACTCTTGGAGGAAACCCCAGACTTACTAAAAACAGATATGGACAAAATACTGAGAAATTATTCTGTGTGAATAGCTTTCTTCTGGGGATTAGAATTCTGTATTCCATGTGATACCAAAAAAGCCTGGTTCTGATAAAACACCATTCAGATCTAAGCTGCAAGAGAAAGAGGACCAACAGCCTGAAGTAATAAAAAAAAAAGCATCACAGCAGAGCTTAAGCCAGCCAGTTTAGTGTTACCTATCTGCGGTCTCCAGAAGCTTCTGAACTATTAGCTCAAATGAAGAGGACAAGCAGTAGGTTGCTGGTTCTTCCTGATCATCAGCTACATCTGCAGCTTCATAGGCAGCTTCAGCAAGACTAGAGAAGGCCTGAAACACAGAACAACCATTGCTATTACTCAAATGAGTTTATCCTCACAAGTCCAGAAACATTATATTCCAACAGTTTTCATTCTAACAAAACAAGCCCCAAAAAGCCCCGAACGTGCAGGACTAACAACTCCCTTCAACGGAACTTTGGTCAACAGTGGTGAAAATGTCGAAGACTTAAACCGTAACGTTAATGGGCACGGCAGTCACGCTATCTGTAGACAAGTGTCCGCGCAGCATTCCTGGTCTCAACAACCGGTAGCTGTCAAGAATCAAATGGAATAAAGGCAGATTGCTTGAACCTCGCAGCATACAAACAGATTTGTACCCAGCACCATCATCACAAGTGAAAATCCCAGTTTAGACAAGGCTGCGGACTGCTCAAATTCCCAACTGCAGAGCGATTGTCGCTGCTCAGAGACAGGTGGATTAGAAGAGTTGAAAGCCTCCTGATTTTCATTTCAGTCTAACAACATATAGCAGTCATCATCTTCAGAAGACAAAAGCCATAGCTATATGGACTTTTGCCAGGATCAACGGATCAGGGAAAAGCTTCCGTGCTGACTAGAAGCCTTCAAACCTCTGGAATACTAAGACAACAAATTCTGTCATTTCTAAAACTTGTTTTGACATGCAAATACTCATCTCAAGCTCAATTCTTATTGAGCAGCTCTCTTAAAAGGCAGTGAGGGACACATCCTCTTTATGGTGAAAGAAAGATCAGATATGCTACGTGGTAGTAGACATGCATCAAGACGATGATAAGACTGAAGTTTGCAAACCAACCCAAGGGACTGCAGCGCTGTAACTGAACAAAAAAGTCTCATGCTCCTGAATTTAGTTCTGAAACCACTGCAGCAGGTTTAGGTAACAAAAAACAAGGTCTCTCGTCTCTCCTTTAATCTCAAGGCAGCAATCCAGTTGCCCCCAAGAAAAAAGCTAAATCCCAACATGCCTCTTCTAAACAGCTATCACACCTGTGATTGATGACAGTTTCCATAGCATTTTCAAACCAAAGGCAACTTCTTCACTCCGTGAATATTAGCATTTCTCTCCTTAAAATCCATTTCTTCCTTTACTCTTTCCTACCAGAGCCACAAAACAGACTTGAGATAACTTACAGTCAACAACAGTTGCGTGTGCTGGATGACCAAGGCGTGAGTCATCTCTGAAATCCATTTAGATGTTTGAGTATATATATATACATATATATACACCTATAGGTATGTGTGTGTGTATTCATACATATGAACATGAGCTGCATTCCCCTTGTAGATACAAACTTATCCCACGTCCAACAGCGGAGGGGCTGCCTTACCCAGCACACGTTGGAGGCCACTCTGGGCTCGGCGCTCAGGCCCTCCATCAGACACTGCAGCAGCGGAGCGAGGTAAATGTCGTTGATGGCAGCTTCGGGAAGCATCTCACAGATCCTGCCCACGGTCCAAGCAGCTGTGTCTCGAACCACAACGCTGGGGTCCTTCATTAGTTCTATTAAAGTTGGCATTGCCTAGAACACCATTGCAGGCAGGAGAAAGGTGTGATCATATGCGATATAAGGAAATAATACGAGTTTGCCACCGGTTCTGATTTTACTGTATTCCCTACAAGTTAGCCATAGATCGTTGCGGGGGGACAGTCTGGATCCAGTTAGGCCATGTCCTCGTATTTTAACATTTATAAAGTCATTTCCTAGGGGAGAAGACATGAGAACTGACACATCTGGAGTGAGGTATTCTGAAGTCCCGCACGTGCCCGTGATTCAGAGCTATGTAACCCAACTATCTGCCCGGAGCCTACCAAATCTCTCTAAAACATGATTAAAAGGTGGCATCCTTTCGCTGTTCCTCAGATTAAGAACAATGTGTAAAGCAAGCGTTCTCCTCCAAATAAATCACAAAGTTTCTTGAGAGGCTTGTAGAGCAAAAACCACAACAAATCTTACCTGTATGACTAGTGGTTTGAGCTGGTTTGGCTCTGGTCCTTCCAAAATGCACCCAAAAGCCATCACAGCTGCATCTCTGTATCGCCAGTCTGGATTTTTAATGTGTTCTTTAATAAAGGGCAGCACGTGAGGAACAATGTCATCTTCACAGCAGGTCGCCAGGAGCATGAGGCAGACTCCTGCTGCTTTGCAGGGGTTCCAGTCGTCATCATCATCATTTTCATCCTAGGAGAAGAGCACCCCTGATCAGTGTGGGGGAAAATATCCTGCACCTCTCACAGGCAGTGCCATCCTGTTGTATCTACTGCAAGTAATATTGCCTTATTACCAGGGGTTATATTTAGAAATTAATTCAGGTCTGGAAGCACTAGCTACATCTCTGGCAGAGAAGCAACCCAAGTTACTTGCATCATCTGTACCTTTCCACCCCGGTGCAAGGCTGCCAGCTCTTCACTGACGCACCTACAGTAGCCTCACACATCTTCCAAACTGCTTCTCTCTTATCTAGGTTGAGATTTTGTTCCTTTGATCCACGCCATCGCTTCGCAGAGTGGCCCGCTGTAGCAGTTAAATAGCTCCTTCCCCCCACTGTTAGCTCAGTCACTTATCGAATTCCTTTGAAGCTGTGTACCTGTGATTCTCTTAGCTGTTTTATCTTTCCTGTTTTAACAAGCACTTTAGAACCTCTTGCAATTTAACTCTCTGCATCCAAGCGGACAGCGATACTAAACAAACAGGGAAACAATTCCCTGGATTCACTAAGAGCACCAAGCATTTTCCCAGTTCATTGCAATAAGCCAAATGAACTCCGTCCTGTATGGCTTAATTAACAGTTTTATTTTATAATTAGACCTGCTGTAGCAAGTGATTCCATTAATTTTGATTAGACTGTGAAACACAGTCCAAAAAAGTCCCTGTGAAGCACTTAATAGGTACTAAATAAACATGGACTTCACAGTTCAAAAAGTAAAGCTCAAGAATTCCAGAAATTGGATCTCCAGTGACGCAGAGACTGTATAATGGTTTTAATTTCACAAACATTTTGTTAGGAATAAAGATAACTATCAAACCTCATCAGAAACCATAAATACAAGCATGTGTTAACAGAATTCAGCATAAAAACAACACCGCACACAGTCTCTCAGTCTCAGCCCTAAAAAACGATGCATCATTCAGTCAGAGTGGTGCATGATGTCTCATCACAGACCAAGGACTGCCACGACACAATAAAAACTACCTGAGGGGACATAAACCCCCTCTGGGGCCACCAAGCACATCAAGAAGTCACCTACGCAAGGGAGCAGCGACCAGCGCTGACAGTTTGCTCCTCCATGCCACACCAGCAGCGCTGTCCCAGAACTTGAAAGCAGACACGGTACGTATTTTCTGACATGCAGCTGGGATTTTTGCAACTCACCTGTTTTGTTAATGTTTGTGTTAGAATTGGGACCAAATACTGTAGTGCTCCCTTCGCATAAAATTTGCTAGTGTGCTCTGGAGGCCTTCCTTGCTCTGCTGCCTGGAAAAAAGAAAAGGTTACAAAATGATTCTCAGTGGCTATATAGACATGAGGTCTGAATTACGAGCTCCAGTACATAAAAATTCTCTTTTGCTTGCTTTCCTCTCCTTCCCAACACAAACTTTGAGTTACCATAACACACAGGAACCTCAAGGACACCCTGCACCAATCCCAGTTAAACATTCAATAAGCAAGTTCAATTTGCCATTCCATACACATACAGAGACCCTCCTCACGTGGTACAAATATAAATATTTTCAGTTTGCAGTTATATATAATTAACAAGTGACCCCAAGCAGAAGCAGCAAAAGGTCTTCAAGCGTATAAACTAAACCTACGTGCTGCTGACTGTCCTTTTATCCTTGCTTTTTTGGGCATTCAACATAAATATATATTTAGCTACTTTTAAATATGGATATGATTCATCTAGAGCCCTTCAAACTTTAAGCTATTATCGATCTGTACAGCTAATTTATGCAAACAGCATCTGCGTGCAGAACAATACCCCAAATTCACCTCCAGCCCCATCCATTTTAAAGGATAATGATTATTTTTATTTCACCCCATAAGTTTATACTTAACTCACAGATAATGTATTACGTAGAACGGGATCAATCTGTTTGCCCACTGGGGCAGGACTAAGTTGCTCACGCCCATAGCAGACCCCAGAAACCTTACGTGTCAGCGTAACAGAGCCCACTACGCCTCCAAGACAGCAGGTAATTCAAGAAAGGCTTTCCCTTTATCTCAACAATTTGAGATGCCATCTTAACGAAGCAACAGCTCAAAGATCTTCACGTTGCTGAGAATTTTCTGGTATTATACTGTGTCTAGTATGCATGCTTAATGCGCATTTAGGTTAACCTTACAGGAGTAGCTTGAGTTGACTTCGGAATGCTAAAAAGAAATCAGGTAGCTGTCACGTACCATTTGCAGAAAACTAGCACTTGTATGTCACAGCGTGTTCTCGTCAAACCTGTCAGAGAATCTTTATCTCAAGTAGTTTCAATTCCCAGCCAGGCTGGTGTTAAACCACTTTGCTCACCTAAATGGTAGTTCATCCTCATCTAATCTAGTAAGCAAAACAGATTATATTCAAGCTACACTAAGAACTTTACATTAGGCCACAGAGCCTAGAAAATAACCCAAAGAGTTATAAAGGGAATTCCAACCGATGGCCCTTGTGCAACTTTAGCTACAACCTTTGCATTTACCTCAAACAGTGCAATAAATTAATTGTAGCTGGGTAGGACGGCTGCTAGTGCCCAGGCCAGCAGCTGAAAACTAAGCTGGGTACCACACCTCGTGGTGAGGCAACCAGCTTTGCGGGCTTCGTGCAGCCTCAGCTCCCAGCTTCCGTCACAGACACGCATCACATCGCATCAGAGCTGTGCGTGATGTCTCAGCACAGGGCTGCGACTGCTGTGCAAGGGGCTCAGACGGGCTCCTCTATGCTGTTCCGCTTGGGAGAACAGGAGGACTTTCGGATGGGGTTCAAAGACGTGATTTCAGCAGTTTCACACAGATGATCACGAGCATTCGCCGCTTTTCAACAGTCATTTGCCAGCTCACCTCAGACGCCTCTATAGCCAGGTCCATCTCCTCATCGCAGACGTTTGACCAAAACTCTATCCCCTGTAGAGCCACCTCGTCTATGTCGCTTTTCATTGCTTCAATAGTTATCTTCAGAAAGAGGAAAGAAAGGAGGGGAGAGCAGGACATTTTAGCAAGTTATTTCTCCTGAAATATGTGCCCCAAATTTTGGCCAACTGGTACGAGATTGAAGATTGTCTGAAATCGGATGCCACATTAGAGTTACTGTTCTTGAAGACAATCTCCTCATTTAGAAGTTTATCAGCTATCAGCGCCTCGGGAGGACTGCAGAGCAAGCCAAGTGATCTGCACTGTCCTGACTTTTGGAGTCTCAAGTCTGAAACACCCAATGCCGGTTTTACAGATTTTGCTAGGAGAGAGGGATTCACAGCACACAGTCACAGCCAAAGAAAAACAAATCGGGAACATAGGGAAACTTTTCCTCTTGGATTAAGACAAAGGACTACAGGAAGGTTAGACAACTCCGCATGAGAAACCCGAGTACTCACAGCAAAAAGCGCAGGACCCATGTATGTCTCCATATACTGATAATAAAGGGACATTATCTTCACCAAATTCTGTAAGGCAGCCACTCGTACCTGTCAGAGTAGAAAATGGATCAAAGACGTGACCTCCCCTAGCACTCCAAAAACCAAGCACAGTTGCAGGCCACTGCAGATGAATATCCCAGCCTTTCTGCTGATTTAGTTTACTCCACACCCAGTAAGGTCATAACAAGTGACATAAATCCCCCTAGTATTTTACTATTTCTAACTTTAGGTATAAACCACATTTTGTTAGAGTACTTACACGCACACCAATCGTTTAATAGAATACTGGTTATCTCATATAACGCTTTTCAACTGGGTTTTGATGCTAGAGGTTCTAGCCAGCTTCCCCAAAAAGGCACAGTGTCAAATCAGGGCATTGATTTTCACCCACCCTTGTATCGTTTTCACTCACCCTTGTATCTGGACACTGTGTTGCTTCACAGACTACTTGCATAATAAAGTGCCTTTCAGACTAGAAGAAGAAATAAAAGAGCATTAGAACTGTATTACAAAAGCACTGAAGTCTCTGCAAGCCTTCCTACAGAGGATGTATTTTGAGTCTGGACTAGTACAATCACTCATAGAGCACTTCTAAAGATCAAGGAATAGTACAGGTTACTATTCACTACTGTATTTTAAATCATTTCTTCCCCAAAATGGGAATCCCAAGCTTCCATTTTAAAAAGAAAAAAAAAAAAAAGGGAAATCCTACTGTTTCTTGAACTATTTCAGCAATTGCTTCAAGAAAACCTCAAAACTCAGTCAGAACATAATTTTCTTGAAGGGCAGTACCTGGATATTCTCGCATTTCAGTAGGAACAGACTTGTGCCCAGGCTATTTACAGTACTGAAGCCCAACAGAAATACGGTCTGAACGGGTCACACACCTCCTGTCTTAAATTTTCAAAGACTCTAGTTGATGCCAACCAACTCCCCTGCACTAGGCAAAGTTTTCATTAAAAGACCTTCTAAGCTGAAGGTTCAGTATTAATTCCATCTTCCCCAAGCTCTCCCTGGTAGGATAGACTTAATCTGAGAAGGAAAAGAAAAATCAATAGATTTTTCTGTACTGAAAAGACTCTGATTCAGATGCCCCTATTCTGAAGACTCTTACAGGCCTTCCTCCCCCAACAATTTTCAGAGGCAAAGTTAAATCTGGATTGCTGCCACACCACTTGAAAGAAAGTGCTGATCCAAGCTTGTACGCTTACAGCAGCAGAGAGTAGAGTTTGATTAGGAAGCAGAGCATCGAATAGGCTAAACTCTAAGGTCAGTTCAAATTTATCCAAAAAAAGTCAATGACACTTCCTTTCCATTGATGGATCTCCTAAGATTCCCACAATATTTCTGCCTTACAACAAGAATGTAGCGGATTTACAGAAACGAATCCAAGTCTCAGTTGCAACAGAATTATGCATCAAAATTCAGCGTGGTGCATGATTTCTCATCACAGACCGTGGATTCAGCCCTTGCATTTTAGGCCAAGAATTGTTACTGCTTCCCCCTCACCTCTTTGTCAAAGTTTGCTTTGGTGAATTCCAAAGAGTTCAGGAGTGCATTAGTAGCTGCTAGCTTCACATTGTTGCTGGGCTCTTCCTTTCTCATTCCCTGGATGATGGCTGTCAGGATCTCATTGGATTTGTCCTGAAGCTGCTCTGGATCCTAAAAGAAGCATTGATAAAGTTATCTGGCAGCTGAAAAGCTTTCTCTGTATTTTAAAGTACCCTCAAAGTTTGATCCTGAAATCTCAAGCAGAAGTTTTAGGACCTTAAGGCCAAGAAGCATTTTGTTTCCTGGGAGCACCAGAAGGCAAATACAAGGAATTCATACACCTTTATGTCTTTACGGCCTCTGGGACAGAAGAGACCAAACTGGGCGCAGGTATTCCAGATATTCAAGTCATAAACGCCAAATAAACTCGACTGTTTCAAATAATAGGTCAACAAACTTCAGACTACTTGACTGCATTCAACTAGCAAGTTAAAACCCACTGTTTTCCAGTTCCTTTAGCTACTGGGCAGAGGTCTACACCACAAGTTGTGGTTGATACTTTTATTGGTAAAGTTACACATTTTTTTAAACATAGGGCAAAAATATATTGCCTGGACCCGTAGCAAGGACAGGTAACTGTTAAGCACTCAAGGCTTAAAGAATAAAGCTATGTATATAGACTAAAGATTTAAATTTAAGACCACAAGATCCCCAAGTAACTGTATTCATTACTACATCAGATTTATCCAGCAGTAGATCCCCAAACTACGGCCACAAACTGTGTCACGACATGATTGACACAAACTACAAAACTCTAAGAGGGATCTTGGTTACGAAATACCCAATACCCAACCAGCAAGCCTGGGCATCCAAAATCCAAAGGCCAACGACATACGCCATCCGAGGAAACAACAAACAGGCGCTCAAGTCTTGCACGGACTTGTAACGGACAATGCTGGACCTGGAGCACTCCCTTGTGCAGCTGCAGATTTCCTCTTTTATTTCATTGACCCTCCACTAAGCAAACGACCTCCCCACTGAGACCAATTCCCTGCAGCCTGATGGAATCACCAAACACAGGATTTCTCCTTCTACTCCGCTACACCAAGGTTCAAGCAGCAATACGCTGCGCGTGCATTCTCCATGGCATTCAGCAGCAGCAGCAAAGCAGCAGCTAATTTTGTTTTTCGGTGGTAGGTCAGACAGCACACAGGGTTTTTGGAAGCAATTCAGATCAGATACCCGTCGCAATACTGCAAACTACGCCGATAAAACCACGAGACTTTTGCAGAAGGTGCCTCAAAGAGCTACATATTCTTGCCTATGCATCAAAAATTCCTATATTAAGAATAAAGAGACTCCTCATGTGGGATGAAGGTAGTTGTCAGGTTTCCCCAACACAGAAAGGGATCAAACACTTATCACTCATCTGTAACATTTTTATACAATGGATGCTCAGCCCAAGTTTTATAGCAGCACCTCTCACCACCATACAACCGCAGCGACATACAGACTTAAATAAATCTGCACCTTATGAAAGGCGACCTGGATTTGTGCTGCGAAAGCAGGTCAGTCCTTTCAGCCACCGTCCTCGCGTGTTTACTGCCCGTTGTTCTGTCAGCACAGAGACATCCTCCAGACAAGTATTAAAAAACTACGTAAAATATACTCACGATATCCTGACAGAT
This sequence comes from Aramus guarauna, assembly GCA_013400195.1. Taxonomy (NCBI): domain Eukaryota; kingdom Metazoa; phylum Chordata; class Aves; order Gruiformes; family Aramidae; genus Aramus; species Aramus guarauna. The sequence continues at coordinate 65,133 of VXBL01008384.1, read as the reverse complement.
GTATCCAATGGCCTCCAATGTCGACTCTTTCATGTGCTCCGTACTGTGCTGATTCGTAACGTTCGCTACCAGCTGGGGAATGAGTTCGGGCCACTGGTTCATGGGGATCTCTGCACACGCGATGCCGGCCACGCACTGAGAGGCTGAGCTGGGCCGGTATGTTTCTGTACCCAAGGTCTGCAAAACCTGCGGGAGAGAGATCAGCAGGCGATGGTTTGATGTCCGTGACCAAAGAGAGATGGGCACTGGCTCGGCACCAAAGCCATCACCCGATGTTATTCCAAACACACCCCTTCCCCAATAAAGCCATTTGCTCGTTCTGCTGCAAACGACCATGGACAAATAACGTTTGAAATGAACTTGGCCGCGGCTGCCCCTTTCAGGAAGTGAGATACAGCTGTGTGATTACACGTACTGCTACCACATCCTTTAAATCCCATACACAATGCTATGCGCCATAACATGCAACAATGACTCACTGAACAATTCCTCCTGGCTCGTATTATAAAGCAAAATTGCGAAAGCTAAACAAATTGTGGTTTAAAAATCCCCCCCCAAATACTGGACTGTTTATGCCAAGATAATCTGAATAGGACTGAATAATTTTCTTCCATTTTAATTGCCATCAGAAGAAAGATCTTTTTTGTATACTTCAGTAGCTGTTTCCTTAAAAATGAAGGGGCATGCGTTTGTTGCAGCATTTCCAGTTGTACACCTTCATTTTCCATATATCCACTTAGGAAAACCATGTATTTCTAATGGTACTTGACAGAAAACAGCAATAACCTGGGTTTGTTAGCTTCAGTACACAACTGTGAGGGCTCCTGTTAACAGCATATAGCTATCATCAGTGTAAACAACAGACTGAAGCTGTATCACCATCACCCACCCAACCTTAATTTTGCTACATATGGATTCTATTAACACAAAAACATTACAGAAAGCGTACAGCCAACTTGCATCAATTGCACAATTCTTGTACATCCAAGCACACCTTTGTTCCCATCAGCCAAAACACACTAAATCCACTGGATCTGCCATCACAAGTCCTGAACTTTAACTACCAAAAAGCACAGGAGTCAGGCAAATTCCCCACCTGCGTGAAAATTTGAAGAATATCATTTCGTATTTGGAACTCGCAAATTTTTGGCTGTACTCTACTCTGAAAATTTGCTAGGCCTCCTGGAAATACATGTGTTCAGACACAGAGTGTGCTTCAAAGATGTTAATATGGATTGTAAAACAGTTGATGAAGCTGTTCAAGTAGAAGAAAAAGCGAACATCAATGCAGTTCCAGTCACCCAGCGGGGAAGCTGTGCCCATTAGCTCCTGCAGTTGCACGAGACTATTCAACAACTATTTCCTTGTAGAAGTATTTACAGGTGTGATTTCAAGGCAGCAGCCTCATACCTGCTTCTTTGTTTTTACCCAAATACTTCTACCGATTAAATATGCTAGGAGCAGCAAAGCAAGTGCAGAAGACATCGCCTGTCTCATGAAAGGGAGCAGCCAGCCAACGGAAGAGTCCTCAGGTGGAAAAGGATGGACAAGGCATTCATCACTCATATCCCCCCCTCTGCAGAGAACCAAAAGTCACCAAACTTACATAGTTCTTGACTTCCCTGCGGGCGTTGGCGTCGATCGCGAGCCATCTCTGTTGGTACTGGGCCTTGATGTCGGGGTCCTTGGACGTCAGGGAGTTCTTGATCTGCAAGCCGGCCGCCACGCGGGCAACTTGGCTGTTGCCGGGGTTTGCCAGCACTCTGGACAGTTCCACCAGGAAGGTCGGCTGGGGAGAGAGGAGGGCTCAGCACCCTGCCGGCCCCCTCCCCACTGACAAGGGGAAAGAGAAACCCACCCCAACCACCCAGCAAAACGAGACCACCACCCACTGAAGCTCCTTCTCTACCAGGCCAATGGCAAACGGCCGCCACCGCGCAACGACGGTGGCTCTAGCCTGAGATTACGGGCGTTAAGCTCCTAATTAGAACCGCTGGAAAGCGACGTAAGTAGGCATTGACTTCGCTGGATTTTTTTTTTTTTTTTTAGCTTACTTGAGAGGCTGTTACCTTCTGTGCTCCTGCCTGCTCTAAGTATTCCTTTAAATAAACTACTCAGGTCGTATGCCAAGATATGTATTTTCTGGATGGATATCAAACATGGTGAAGAGCAACTCACTGCTACTTATTCCCCTGCTTCGAGGCAAACACCCAAACTATAATCTAACATGGGAATTGTTAAAATGTGAAATCAGATGCTCCTCCAGTGCATTACAAATAGGTTTGTAAGATTACAAACTTCCTCCTCTGCAATTAAAGGTGCATAGACACAGATGAAGATTACCCCCCCACAAAAAGCGCGTACGTGCAGATAAAAATACCTGACATTTGTGCCACTTGCTTTTGGTGAGAGCTAGGGAGAAATGCCTCCGCACTTAAATCCTTCCCTGATTTGACAGCTTTACATTTCAGAGACTTCCGCTGTGTACGAGATACAGCTAAAGTTTCAGCAGCGAAGCGTTCTCATTTCGCCGGCCCCGTGAAGCATTTTGCCTACTAAGAAAACCTTTCTAGGAAATAGTGGAAACAGCTGCACCATGTTCAAACCCGTTTTACACCAAGTGGGAATGTGGTTTTCCTGAAAATATTTACCATACAGTTATATGTAACCCCCTTCTATAATCTCTGTAACAGAACTTAAAATGCGTACAAAGATTTTAGGGCACCAGAATTAGCCATTTTTAAAACAAAGTTAACTTTCAAAAGTTCAGCAGAAACATAGAGTAAGTCCAGTACCTTGGACTCCACGTTTTCAATGACCAAGCGCAGCTCTTAAAAAAAAAAAATTTTAGTTGGGCTATTCAGTACTCATCAGCATTCCAATTGCAGAATTTGGAAAAAAAACGTGGGACAACTTAAACCGATGAGCATAAACCATTAGAAATACTCTGAAATTTTAATGGACTAGACAAAACCCCAGAAATATGCCACACTAAACCACTTCCCAACCATCAAGATCGCTCACGTTTCATACACTGATTTTATTAAAAGTGAGGAACCATTCAAAAAAAAGTTCACAGGACAAAATAAAAGTGTTGCTGTCACCTTTGAGAAGAAAACCGTACTAAAATTCAAAGGTGAAGAAGCATCCTTGGATTTCTCACTCACAAATTAGCCCTAAAAAAACCTGTCTCTTCGTGGAGCTTTAAGAATAATTCTAGCTAAAAATGAGAAGCGTTGCATTAAGTCTCACAGACTTGAGACTCAAAGCACATGCAGATGCGTACGACCTCAGCTCTCACACCTACAGAAGTGTCAATGAAAAATCTGAGAAGGGTCTAAATTAACTACAGGGAGGAGGAGGGGATGAGGAAGAACAATTCGCTCTGCGGCTGCATCTCAGTCTACTAACTGGGAGATCGCTTCCAGCTCCGGGTGCAGTCCCGCACTTCCCACCCCTTCCCTCTCCTGGGGCCGGCTGGAGCTCTTCCCACCCCCCCCAGCGCGTACTGTGATGGGAACGGCCCCGAGCCCCTCGTCCTCATCCTCCTGCAAAGCCAAGCCCCTAATTGCCCTCACAGCCTACGTGGAGATCCTCAGCCCCTGCCCTTCCCAAGGCTGGGACATTCTGCGTCCCCATCCCACACCGGGGCACAAATTTTTAGCCCCAGCATAAGCTCCGTTTCCTCCCTCATACCTGGCTCTCACAAGGCAGCAACTATAAATAAAACCCTGAAAAACTGGTGTGTCCCTCAGCTCTTTTAAAATCTGAAGCCCAGGACGATGAGCAGCTTGAGTACATCGCCCTGAAATGCTTCACGTAGCACGGTCCGGGAAGCTTCAGTCTAACTGGAGGGACCCTAAGACTTAATAAACAGCAGTTCCGAGAAATTTAACTCAAAATTGACGTTTAGCGCAAAGGCTACGTCGATTCTGAGGGTATGCTTCATGCACCTTAACACAGCAACATAAAGATTCTGCCACTTTCCCAGTTTACGCCAGTAGAGACCAGCGTACGTAACCGCTTAAGAAATTAAGGACACGAGTTTTGTACGCGACGATAACGCGTGCGATGCCGCCGCCGCTCCAGGAGCCACCAACCCCCCCCAGACCCTTCCCTTCCCCTCCCAGGACCGCGCAGCGGCTGCAGCACCGCACCTTGACTAAGCAAAAAATCCTTCTCGGCCACCCGGGAGTTCAAGTTCCCCGCGCCGCCCCCGCTCCAGCGCGCGGATGAGACCCGCCAGTTTTTCT
>VXBL01008384.1:13495-59205 GCA_013400195.1 Aramus guarauna | reverse complement strand
GAGAGAGGGAAGGGCAGAACAAAGGTGTAGCTGAATAATTAACGGCAGGTAAAGGCCTCTCTGTGACTTGCAGGGCTGTAGCTCGCTCACCAGCAGAGCAATTAGTAACTCAATCAGGCTGCAGTGCGGGACCGAATACAAAGGCCAGAGGGAGAAGGGACAATTACCTGGGACCCAGCCCCGTCCTCTCCCGCAGGACACGGGGAAGAGACAAAGCTCCGCTCCGGGCAGACGCACGTTGGCTCTGCCCTGCCCAGGCAGTCGTAATTCTTCGATTAATCATTCTTTGCTCTGGATACATTTTGGTTTCCTGGGAAAGGGACGCTCTCCAGAAACGGGATCTGATCGAATGCGGCCGTCTCTGAGCGGGTAAACAAGGGGAAGTTTATCTGACGGCAGCAGGGGAGAACTCTTGAGTTACAAATACTTGGGAATAGTTGACATCATCGGCGTGACGGACTGTCCCAACAGTCATATTCCGGCAGCTAAAGGCACGCTTTCATTTCAGTTACAAACTGCATTTCTCCGCTAGCTGCCAGAACAGTCGGTCCCGCGTGGGCACCGCAGCACCTTCTGTGACCCCCCCCCAGCCCCGGACACGGTGGTGGAGCAGCTTCCAGAGGCCAGCGTCACCACCGCTGCTTCCTCCCCTGGAAGACTGGGGGGAAAAGCATTCCCACCCATCCCTGAGGTCTCAGGCCTTCTTGTCCCACACTACCGCTGTTCTTCCCCACCACACACAAGCTGTTGAGTAGGGAAAGTCTTACGGTGTAGAGCAAAGACCCGAGGAGGGGTCTTATTCATTGCTGAAGGAGCGGACTCGTGTCTGTGGAACACAAAGAGTCATTCCCCGAAAGAAATTCAGGTTACAGGGACAGACCGGTACTCTGGGGCTCAGGAGACCCAGATACTGTCCTTAGCTCTGCCAGGAGAGGATCGGAAAACTTAATTTTGTCTGCCTATGCCTCGAGTCTCAGATTTTAAAATGGGGACGAATCTGGATCAGCTTTTGTAAAATGCTTTGAGATCTCTGGATGAGGAGGACTTAACTATACACACCGGCAGGTTTAATGCAGTTACAAGCAAGGAAGAAGGGGCTAAAAAAAAATGTCCAAACATCAGGATCTGAACTCTGTCCTGCTGCCGTCATCTCCTCGTGTGTTCGTATGGTGTGTCGCCTACATCTGCCTCAGCCCCTCCAGCTGGAAAAAAAAAGCTGAGACTGACCTCCAGAAGGTGGCCGGGCACTGCAAAGCTTTGAGATCTCTGAGGTAAGACAGCAAGGGAGCGCAGGATGAGGAGGCATGGACGGGACGGCGCGACCATAGCCCGCGGCGTGAGGAGGAGAGAGGGGTGCTGCTCCCTGGTAAATCCACACCAGCGGAGGAGTCTGGATGGGCAGAGTTGCAAACAGTTCACATCACTGACTCGTTAAAGAGCAATTACTATTTACAGCTTGACTCACGGAACAGAACGGACACGTTATTCAGCCTGAAGGAATGGAGCTCACTTGGTGTACTCCTCGCCGCTCTGTAGTACGCCTCTGCTAGCAGATCAAAGTCAACTCACTGAGCAGCATTTGGGTTGAAATCGGGTGAAATTCCCTCTCTTGCAGCTATTCCCCAGAGGGGAGGCGGGACAAGGCAGGAATGGAGGAGCCTCACAGAGCTGCGGTTTGCTGCTGGGGTTAGCAGAATGCTGTCCTGCTCCAAACCGCTTCTCTACCCCCCTCCCCACCCCTGAGCTCGAGGACACAACCCAGAAGCGCACAGGGCCTCGAGTGCCGTTTCGCTGACCCTCACCGCCCCTCCGTGCTGCTGACCAGGATGACTTTCCTTAGGGACTGCTCCCACAGGAAAGCCAGGGGGAGAGAGAAAAGGATTAAAGAACTCCGTAAAAATCTGGCCTTAGTAGCCATGAAAGCCGGAAAACCCAGTGTAAAACTCAGGGTACGTGAGACTGCGGAGTCAGCTGCCCCCAGCAGTGCTTGGGCTGGAGCTGTAAACTTGAGCTAGATGCCCTGTTTTTCTCCTCATTGCCATAAATGGCACTCTCAGCATTCACATTACAGAGGCTTATATCATCTCCCGCTTTCATAAACTGACTCCAGAAACTGGGAGAGAAGTGCTGAAAAGCTGCTGACTCCAGAGACAGGGTACTTGGGCTTCTTTTGGCAAGTGGGATGGTTAGAACAAGAACTAGCTGACCAGGTTCCCCTTCCCGAGTCTGTCGAGGCTGCTCAGTACCTTCAGGTTTCTCAGAAAATCCTACCTAAGCTCCAAAGGAACAGGAACCATCCGTGATTTTTATATATCCAGAGCTTGGAGTTCAGTGGAAACCTCTAAGAAACCACTTTAGATGACGCCAGGTTTAAGACGTTAACACAGGAATCCAGAATAAGATTATGTACATGAATGACGACGCGCACTGAAAGGACGACACAGGCACCAGGTGCGGCCCTTCCTCTGTGGGAAGTAAAATGTTCAAGGCTGCTTAACACTCAACCTTTCCCTAACCCTGAATTGCAGCAACGTGGTGGATTTCTGCGCGCTCCGTCTCACCTTGCTGGAGCAGCCCGAAGGCTGAGTTACATGCTGCACAGAGATGTTGTATTTTCCTAACAGTCAGGTGATGAAATCCAGTTTTGAAAAAAGAAAAACCTGGATGAAATCCAGCCAGCACAGATGACTAAATTACACGAGGCTGAGGAGAGACACTCACCTGGTCTTCCTTGCTTAGAGGAATGATTTCCAAGCACTTTGGTTATGTTCAAGTCTTAAAATAACCTCACTTTTCTTTCCTGGTTTGGGTCCCTGTAAAAGAAAAGTTAATGAGTCCACAACATCAGCCCAGTGAAAAAGATGACAGTGGAGCACAGCACACCATCCTCTCTGGCTCTCAGTTTTGGCACATACGTGTAATTTTCCCCACACATCTTTCACTTGAATAATTTTAACCATAACCCACAAATTTAGCACAGCAAATTGAGCTCTCCTGGAATGAAAGTTGGAAAGAGCCCAAATGGAGCTGAGCCGCTGCTCAGCCTGAGGTTTGATCGCTTGTTACTGCTTGGTCCTTCCTTCTCTGATCCTCCTTCTCTAACCAGAATCCGCTCGGCAATAGAAGAGGGCTTCCCTCAAGCCGGTATCGCTCCTATGGCTGCCGCGAGCCTTGTTCTGGTCCTGGTGGCCAAGACCATTGCCTCTCAGAGAGCGTTTTTGCTCATACAGGTATTTCTCGGGGGTTAAGGTACCTTTAGCAGAACGTGGGTGGAAAGTCTCTGAAACACAGCACTATAACGGCTAATCCTGGGGCAGTCGGTGGTGGGTAGCACCGAGACCTCACTGCGTCTCGTGGCCCTGTACAGAAACGAGTGGGTATGTGTTAGAGAAGGATTTGGGAAGTCAAGTTTAGGGGTTTGCTTTTTTTATTATTATTTTTCAAAGGGTTCACAAGCTTATTTGTTTGCTGTACACCATTTAATTTTACTACACTTAGTTTTACTATAATTTAAAATATGGAACACATTCTTAACATGAGTATGTTTGGGGAAAGACCCTGAATAATCTGTCTTTCCAGATGCTGCAGTTCCACTTATGCTAGATAAAATTTTGGTCTGAAACCTGGCTATTTTTGGAGAGTAAACAGAATTCTGAAATTTTCTTTCCCAGCTAATTCCACATCTGCCTGGCAAGCTCGTGCCTGTTTCCCTGACAGATTAAATATTATTCTATCCTACGTGTAAGAGTCTTGCAAATATCAGCGCAATGACTACATATAGGAATGTATATTTTTGTTATTACAAAACTCGCCTTTTCCAAATTGCTTTGAAGAGTTCACACGTGCGATTATTATTTTTAAATGGAGGGGACACTTTCCGAGCAAACCCAGCTGTGTCAGCGACAGGACTGGATCTGCATCAGCCACGGCAGGGCAGGAGGCCATCAGTCCTCCACCCACTGTAACCGCTCCCAAAAACAATTTTAAAAAATTCCATTTCCAGTTTATTTGAAGTTCAGCATTTCGGTGTCATGGGGCCAAAACGCAGTGCAGGTGCCTGGCCATTCCATACTGGCTCACAGTATCGAACTGGCTTCGTATCAGCTTCCAGTCGCAACCAACAGTGACTAGATTTCACCTACTTTCATTATTTTTATTGCCCCTGCTAAGAAAAGCGATCAAACAAACACGTTGAGATTTCCTTAAACCTCAGATTGAATTACCTAAAGCTGATGGGGTAGAAGAAAAGGGAACATCTCAAAATGAAGATCCTCCTAGCCAAGGCTGCTACACCTAATCCTGACCAACACAAGATGATTAGGGAGACAATTTGACAAAAGGACAGATAAAAACCAAACTATCCCCCAAGCACGCCCCTGTCCTCCAAGTCCCCACCAATCTGAGCATGGAGTTGTATTAAATGGTTTAAAAATATGAATTAACCCTTTAATCCCAAGGCTAAAAGAATATTGCACAAATCCCTCGTGCATCCTGTCCTCGAGACCAAGTAATTTACATTGCTTGGGTACATTTTTCTTCATAAACCACTGCCTTGGTTCACGGGTGGGCAGGAAGCAGCCCCTGCAGCGAGGGCAGCAGCCATCCCAAGCCCGATCACCTGAAATTCAAGCGAGCAGCTTTGGCACAGCAGTAAGACCGCTCGCTAGGCGAAAGCCTGACCTGCAGCCTGGCTGTATCAATCCGTGGTTTATCAGACCAACGTTCCACCTTAGCAGGAATCGAGGTCTTACTTTAAAGGCGCATCTTTATTGCAAGGCGGTACCTTGGGCACAGCATGGCCAAGCTGTCTGCAACAGAAACCAAAAACGAGGTCTGCAAGGACTGTTTTCCTAAGTTTACCTAAAACTGTGAAGAACGAGAGAAGGACGAGGTTACAGCAACACACGTAGTTTATTTTGGAACAACTCTGCTGCCTCCAGGGCAGAGGGTGCTCGCTACAGAAAGCTTTCTGTGGTTTTGCTGGAGGGGCAACAGGGGGGAAAACGGACGAGGTTACTTGCTTGTAAATGCCAAGATTAGAGCCAGGTACTAGCACTGTAGCAAAAAAGTTAAAGGAGCAATAAACCACAGACTCCTAGAATATCTCCAGTTGGAGGGGACCCATAAGGATCATCGAGTCCTCGCAGGACTCCCTGAAGCTAAACTGTATGGCTAAGAGCATCCTGCTGATGCTCCCTGATCTCTGGCAGACTTGGTGCCCTCACCGCTGCCCCAGGAGCCCATTCTAGTGACCGACCACCCTCTCAGCGAAGAGGTGGGTACATGCAGTAAGTTTAATCGTTAAGAGACACGGAGGCAAACAACTGCTGCTGCTGCCAGGAAAACTTGTGTCACTTATTTCTGTTATAAGCCTGTACTAGGAATAAGGGACCCCGCTATTACCTACCTAGTTTAGGTCTTTTTCTAAGATTTGACACAGAAACTGGCAAAACTGCCTGAGAGGGAAGAAAGAACATATCAAGGTTCCTTCAAAGGTGTTTAACTGGAATAGATACTGCAGAGCCCTCGTTAAAAGCTAGCTTCTGTAGCATTTGGGTATCCCTGATGCGTGCTGGGATGCTGCACCCGGAACAGCCCTAGCAAACACACTCAATTCATAGGGTTAATATCCTCACAGACCATCACATGAACCCCATGTCATCTCTTTCCTCTTGTTGTTCTTGTCCTGCCCCTCTTCTGAGGATCAATTTGTCTCAAACAAAACAAACAAACAAAATCTCATATTAAGTGGACAAATCCCAAACTTACTTTCCTGAAGAATTAAAATCTACTTTCTTTGCATGCAGAAGAGACTAGGACTAATCAGTCTGCTGAGAGTATTCAGTTTGCTCACTGACCACAAGCTTGTTATTTTTGTCACTCTCCTTCAACTGCTTGCATGTCATTTGCATTGTTTAAAGTCAAAACAAGATCACCTCAACTTGCAGCTACAGTACTTCTCATTTCATACATCACCAGTCATGCTGGAATCACAACTTTGGTTGTTATTTTGTCAATGTGCAAGAAGCAGAAGAGAAACCAGCTTACGCTTCTGAAATGACATTGGCTCTGCGGCGCTGACAGCAGGAAAAAACATCGGTCAGGTTAACAGATAGGACTCAGGACAAACAGAATTCCTGTTTCAGTCTCATTTCTGACCACCTAGCCACACCAGCCCTGTGACACTGTTGGATAGCACTGTGCCTCCACCAGCTATAAACTCGCCCATTTCTGGTGCATATCCCCGCTCCGGCTCATCCTGGTTGGCACCAGCAGCATTTGCACAATACTATTCCCTCTTGCAGGGCCCCGTAACTTTTCAGGGGTTTGTTCAACAGAAATTTGCTTGCTTACAATGATTTTCCCTTTCCTTTCCCTTCCAAATTCTGTCCTGGTTAGTTCTTTAGTGCTTGACTACAATCTTTATTCAGATTACACAAGATCTACTTACGATCAGTACGGTATGTGCTCACTCAGCTGCCCTAAGACCTAGCACTGATAGCAGGAGAGGAGAAGGCTGAGAACAAGGGTTTCCTTGAGCCCGTTAAAGCCACCATCGACGTGCGACCTCCGCTGTTCCCTCGGAGGTTTAGGTCCTTTCAAAGCAGCAACACTCTTTCAGGCTTCAAACAGAACACAAGATCAGGACGTGAATTTCACATTGACATTTTTATTAACGCCAACTGTTTTAATTTTTTTTTTTTTTTTTTTTAAACAATAGCACAAAAATGTTTCAGGGAAGCAGTCTGACAGTTAGTCTGATGACCTTCTGAAATACAGTTAAGCCACACCAAATATGAATTCCTGTTAAAGAAAAAAAAAATAAATATGGAACTCCAACCTTTGTATTAGAGGGTGTTGTGCCTGGTTAGTAGACCACGCTGCTTTGTGAAGTAAATGATGGCACACAGCTTAGACTTCATCATCACGCCAGTCATCACTAATTTAAGGCTTCTGAATCAAATTACCATCAACATCACAGAAAGGAATGAAAAGCTAGTGTTGCTACGGCCATGAGGAGATTGAACAAGCTGGATCTTTTAGACAAGTAGCGGTGTCTTGAATAGAAGAGACCTGCCCTAACAGCAGTCGGGAGAACCAGTCACACAGTAGTTATCTCCTCATTTGCATGCATTTTGAGGGTGCAATTTAGTAAGGAAAAAAAAATAAATTGCATGAATCTTTCTCTTATTTAATGTGGCTATGAAAGATGTTTCCTTACAATTCCGTTATCTCTAAGAAGGACATCAGCAAGTGGAACCAAGGAGAAAAACCGAAGAGCAACAGAACATTTTTCTTTTTGCTGAGAGGTAACACAAAAGGGAGGGAACCTACTATCCTTGGATTGGGGGGGGTTGCAGGAACATCTCCCCAAAACTGCGCTTAGAATGATGCACAGACTCTATGTTATACCAGCTACCTGCCTTTCCGAGTGACCTGTTCCACACAATGCTCAGAGGCATTAACCCAGTCCTGCCCCAGACTCTCCACAAAATTCCACTGACCTAGGAACCACTGGTTTGTATTTTTGGGGAGGGCTGGGGGAGGGTGTAAAAAACAGAACATCTGTCAATAAGAGTGTCAGGAGGGGTTTGTTAAATATTTTAACCACTGACAAGGCTTGAGGAAGTTTCACAGTTTTGTTATGCTCTATTTTATTACTATCATATTTACAGATTTTTCTCTCTCTTTTTTTTTTGCTGAATTGCTGATAATTTTAATAGAATTTAAATCTGGAGTGTGAGCAGGAACCAGTTAACTACATTCATTGTCCAATCCCCATTGGTTTGAGAAAAAGACTCCAAATTCTTGGCATATGAATCAGCTGTTGGGTAGCTCCTCCCTCTCCCCATGAGGCGGCAGCAGGACTGCAGCGGTGGCATGCACAGATTCACACCATGGCTGGTGGGGCCTTGCGCTGCAGAAAATATTGGTGGATGTTCTCGGCGTCCCGCTTCAGCCAAGCTGCATTCAGCAGAATATTTTCACAGCACTGCTGGACAGTGCGTTCTGCCGATGGAGCTGGGTGACTCTCAAAGAAGGCCTGTATAAAAAGCACACAACCATCCATAAGGGTATAAACAGGCATAGACAAGATCATATTTTTAAGTCGCCACATTCTGTAAGTTATATAGAAATGCTTCTGTGAATTATGTTCCTCACCTGACTACAGGGCATGCTATCTGCTCCCACCACCGTCACAGACTCTGAAAAATTTGCAGCATGCTTGCAGAGTTTGCAAGATGCGTAAACCCCAAGTACAGAGTGGGAACAGCAAATGCCACCATTTCTCTGCTAAAGGAAAGCCACGGTAGGATTTCTGTGAACCAGCCCAAACGCTGCCTCCTGTCCTGCCTTGTCCTTGCTACCAGGCACAGCAAGAGGCATGAAGAGATGAATTCAGTCCCTCATCGGGAGGCAAGAAACGAGCAGCAAATCAAGTGTGTATTTCTGGATACTTGGAAGAAGCCACTAAGGGAAGCCTAAGGCCATTTTGCAAAAGCATTTGCTCAGTATCAGATTTCTTAGCGCTCTACCTAGGCCTCTTTCCAAGCTGCGTAATGACCTCCAAGCACCAGCAGCACTCAAGAGTTTTGCTGAATATTCTCACGTTTCTTCCTCCAGAATCAACAATATCGATCCCCTGCGAATAGCTGAAGCTGAAAAAACTGCACCAGAGGCTGCTGTGACTTTGCACTTTACAATGGGTGAAGTGGTAGAGTAAGCTGGCACAGCCGGGAGTCACCCCCATCGTCACTCAAGCAAGCTTTTCCCAGTACCTGGCGGGCCACCTCACGCTAACATACCCTACAAGGTGACGCCGAAACTCAGACACATTAAGTACTGCAGCTAAAAGCTAGGCATACTGTCTCAGGAAGTTCTCTTGGAAGGTAGTCATGATTTAGTTATGGATGATTGTTCTGGTAAGTGTTTTGCAAAGCATTCTTTAAGAAAAAAAATTAACTGCAGTGCAAGATTTCTCTGTAAAATCACTTATGCTACTCAATCTTTTCTAAGAAGAGATCACTAGGTGGTAAAAAAGGATAGATAGAGCTCATGGCTCAGCATATCTTCAAAATAAGAATTTCTCCTAAGCATTTTCCTCACAGGAAAGTGATAATTAAGGGCCCAATTTTTAATTTTCTTCCAAGGAGTCCCTGTAAAAGTGCAGGCAAAGCTAAGGAATAAAACCCACACCCATTCTCAAAATGCCACCGAGACCTCCGCCTCCGCTCTCAGGTCAGAGGGGATGCCCGAGTAATGAAATCACGTCACCTTGAGCCACCAACTTCAAGACAGATTCTCTGCAAACACGTTAATCTGCCTTGTGTCAAAGCCTTACTCTTAGCATGCAGCACAAATGTCCACATAAAACTTGGGCCTATAGTATAGAATTTAGCCAATTTCTGCCATGTTAATTCCCCCGGGAGTCCCTGGATGCTAGCGCAGCCAGCCCCAAGTGTGCCATGTCCGTCTGGGAAGGAACAAAGCGGTGGTGTAAGCCTCAGCTTACTGTGGGAGTTGTAACAACTACGAATTTTGCTACGATTATCTTTAAAGGTTGTCTTCTGGGGAGTGTCAAAACCACTGCTACAACCTGCACTGGGGTTTTTAAGTGAGAGAAACTAATGAAACAGAAATCACTAGAAGTTGGACATTACTTTGTGCAAATGCTAACTTAAGACATTTCAATAAAATAACTCAGCCTAAAGCAGTGCGATTCAGGAACTATGCAACAGTCAAACTAGTTAGAGGCAGAGCCACAGTTCAAAACCAAAAAACCACAGAAACTCATGGCTCTTCCACCAGGTGCTTACAGTCTAGAGCACACAATGGTTGTCACGTGAAGTTAATCACTTCTTTAATTAAAATTTCTTACCTTAACTTCTGCGGCCATTTTATCATTTGCAAATCCGTCCACTGTTAGCTGAAGGAAAAAAATATTAACCAAGTGTGAGCTTTTAGCATTTCAAATACAACGGTTTAGTTTTGGTCACATGCGTGAACAGGCCTTTTCTCACAGCCGCACATACCTTTATTAGTCTGGATATTAAGAATCCACCTTGGTATCGATTATAAAGTTCCTCCCAATTGTCCCTTACAAATTTCCAAGCAGCTTTCCTCCCCTGCTTGCTGCCTCCAGCTACTCCACCAATAACAGATACTGTGTCCTGGGGACGTACCTCTTCCTGAAGATGAAAATGCAGACAAATATTCAAGACTCTTTCAACAAACACAACATGTTGGCTTTATGCATTTCTACGCTGAGCTTTTCCCCTTCCCACTATTCCTCCTACTTCAGCACATTATACACACAGTGCTCTATCACCAAGTGCTCTGAACACACTTGTCCTTCTCACAAGGTAAGGAAGCAGCAGCTTCTCAGATAACTTACTGAAAGTGCAAAGGTGAGAACTTTTTGAATCAGTTCTGGTTGAGAGATGGCTCCAAGAACTCGTTCAATTCGGTTCTTCTCCTCCTGCATGTCTGCTTGCTTGTGAAGCTTCAAAGCCAAAGTGAGTAATATTAGCGCCTGGCATTAAATACTGAGTTCTTACCTAACACTGCCAAACTTGCTGTATATACTAGAGCAGCTAGATTAGTCCTCAAGCCTAGTATGTGACAAATTGGACTTGTTCATGAATCATCCCGCAGCTATTCACATTACGGACCTTGTTACATGTACATCAGCAGAAAGTACCATTAGTAATAAACTGATCTTCACCACTGTTTATATAAGGTCAAGTAGGACTGTGCCTCTGAGCAATGAAAAATAATCCTAAATTGAGAGATGCAGCAATCCACTAGGTGGCAATTTCCCACTGCACAGGGACCAGGGAGTACCACAACGAAGCCCTAGCGTTCACATCACCTGTAAGACATCGGACTGAGCCTGTCTGTAGATAAACTATGTCTCAGAGGAACTTGGAGAGTGGAATATTTAGCTTTTCGCTGCATAAGCTGCATAAGCACTCACCTTCAGCATAGTGTCTAAAGTAGTACTATCTCCATGCTTCAAAATAGTTACATATACCTAAGATAGAGCATAAACAAAGAAGGTCCTTCAAAACCCACACTTTTAGAAACACAACAATCAATTTCTATATATTTGGGTTAGATTTCGGATAAGTGAACAGATCTAGAAGATACTGTCACTGATCCTTTCTGTGTTTTAAGACTGGGTTTTAAAGATGCATCAACTCCTTTACCTCTTCCTCAATTTCAGCATAATTTTTGTCATTTCAACCACAGCAAAACACCAGAACAAGAAATCTTTATACCACACAACACCTAGCTAGTAAGCAATTCACATACAACCCGATCTATATCCACCATAGTTACACTTTGTGCTCTGCAGGGCCAAGCTGACACCTGCAGAGCTCTTCCACAATCCCTGCAGTTCACCACAGTGCTTTTAAACCCGGAAGGTGTAGGCTGGTCACAGATGGATGTCAACGAATAGAAGTCAGCTCAGGTTCAGCACTGCACTTGAATAGTCTTCAAAACCCAAAAAGCAACACAATCTAGAGACCAGCGTCGTACTGCGGCAGTTAATGTGGGTACAGCTAAGCTTATTAGTTATCACTAAGTATTTGCTACAACAGATGAGGCTTACTTGATTCAAGAAACACAGGGATGTTTGTACCATGCTCTCCAGTATTGTTTTCTTCGTAACTGGACTCACCCAAGATCCCACCACCTCTGCCAAAACCAGTTGGTCTCATACCTCGACACTGGTTTCCTCTAGCTTCCCTACTCTTGGAAATACAGGAGTTCAGGGCGCACAGTGCTAAGTGAGCGGGGACAGTCTTTGGGGAACCAAAATTTACAATAACCTACAGGACTCCTCAGATCAGCTGACAGCATACGTTTTCCTTCAACATGGTCCTTAAATCGGCGTTGGGCTTCTTCTAATGTTGCCTTGTGCCCAGCTTTTCCTAGTTTGCCCAAGACCAGACCTCTCAGAAGCGCGTCTAGATGACCTAGTAAGTGAGTAGGAGGGGAAAAAAAACAAACATTTACTCGGAGACACAATTCAACAATTAAAATAATGAAGTGTTCTTCCACCTCAAGTGACCAGGGCAGAGCTGTATAACAATCCTTCCACATGCTTGAGGATACCTAAAGAAACTAGGCCTCTTCCTACTCTCCTTGGTGCCAACTGGAGAATGCATTGATTTTTTGTTTGTTTGTTTTGTTTTGTTAAGGCAAGAGGGTCAGGAGAAGATTATTCCAGACCAAACGAAACAGGCTAAGCTAAGTAACCTGAGCTAAGTCAGTAATATTAACCATTTGCGTCTACAACAGGACTGACTAGGACAAGTAAAGCTGCACATACACGGCTTTCCATCCCTGTCGTCTTAATAAGTTTCATGCACTCCAATAGATGCGAAGCGAAGGCAGAGAACTTTTATCAATCAGTGACTGGGTAGGGAGAAGTTTTACAATTTTAACTTGTGCTTGATCCCAGAGGGTTGTTTTGGGGTTTTGTGTTTGTTTAAGTATAGAAATCACCCTGAATGACTATTTCATAGTTTCTTCTTCCTCCCTTCTCTCTCCTTTCACAAAATCTTGACATTTATTTACACAGTTTTCCAAAATCACTACTGGATTTCACAGCAGAAGTTTCCTACCCTCTCCAGGTTTGGGGTCCCATCCCAGTCTCTCCCCTATTGGTGAAAAGACATCTTTCACGAACACCTGGATTTCCTCATAGAAGTCTGTGTGGGACAGGAGAGTTGAGAGGATCCCCAGGTTACAGCTGAGGTCGCTCCACACAGTATAATTGGGCTCATTCACAAAAGCTTCCATGACTTTTAGAACCTCTACAGTGCTAATGATTCCAGCTCGGGCCTGGGAGAGGAAAAGACAGAGATTAATCTTACTTCCAAACAGAATTAAGACTTCTAACAGCTCATCACATTATTTTACAGTCTTCCCTGCTCAGTTTGCACAGCCTGCACATAAACTCTATTTTCTCTGTTGTGGGGTTCTGCCAAGATGAGTTAACACTAGTCAAAGCACCTTTGCTGTCTGCTCATGGCGCACAATGCTTTTATACACAGGTAAGGACTTTACAATGAGACAGCTATATAATTATAAGCACATTTTGCAAACAAGAAACAGACAAGGAGACTGAGTGACTTTACAAAATTGCAGCAATGCTGGCAAGAAAAAGCAAACCCCCAGAGTTATTCTCAGCCAGATACTACACCCACCAAAATCTTATTTTAACTAAAAACTGTTAAGATTTAGAAATTTAATTTTTGCTCTTCATTAAATTGACTGTAAAACCACAGAAGTCATTTTTGCTTCCTGCTTCCCATGAATTAGTACAAGTAGTACCGCCTTTCCACCTCTGCCAGAAAAATTTTGTATTAACTGCTTCACAGCATCATCAAAACACTTCTGTGCTTAGTGCCGCTGGTAATACCTACAGTAGGTATAGCCAACCCAGGTTGCTCAGATTTCTGTTAATCTGGAACCAGATCAGTAATTTATGGTACCAGAAAAGAAGTGAAGGTGAATTTTTATTATCTAAGCTACATTCACCTGCGATAAAAACACGATTAAAATGGAAACCAAAATAGGAGTCTAACACAATGTTCCTATGTGTATTATTTGCCTTTTTTTTTTTTTTTTGTCCATTAGTCTTGCAATATTTGGGAAATGACTCAGACTACATTTTCAAACCCCTTCAACTAAGCTGTGACAAGAGTTACAAGCTTTGAATCTGGAGAGGCAGGGTAGCAAACCCACATTTTTAAAAGTTACAGGAGTTACAGACAGACTGCTTCCATAGGGTTTAAGTCTTATAATACAAGTGAGAACTTGTTGAGCTAATTAATAGCTAGATGTATGCAGTAATCCCAAACACACTTTGCCTCCAGAAACTGAGAGTGACTCTTCAGCCACTGATTTCTGCAGTTACTGTAGCTCTCACTATCAGACGGAATAGCAAAGAGTTGCTTACCAGAGAGAAAAGATCATTCTGCAGGCCAAGCCTGTCCACAGGGGGTAGGGAGAGGTCTTTGATCGCTGGTATTAAACTCTCCAGCATGTCAGGGCTATACTGAGTACGGTAAAACCCTACTGTTCCAAGGTTTAACTGAAATGCACCAAAAGAGTCAGAAATTAAAAGTGAGGAACAAATAAGGAATTTATTTTTTTTTAATCTTTGAACCACTAGAAATTTCTCAAAGCATCACAGCTCAGAGAATTTAGTCGCTATAATTTAAAAAAAAAAACAAACAACAAAACAAATTGTAAGTTAGGGAGAAAGACTTAAGATTCCAAAGAAGAAATGCTTACTAAGAGGTACAGAAGATGAGAGAGAGCTGACACAAAGAAACAGAGGCTAGAGTTAAAACTAGGACCAAGGAGAACAGAGAAACTTCTCTGCTAGGGGTAACTCCTAACTGAAGGAATGCATTGAGAAGATAAAGCGGAGGAGACTGCAAGTGCTAGAATCTTCACTTTTGTAACCTCTCTCTCACAATCTGCTTCATTCAATTGTGATAGAAAGAAACATTTTCTTAGGAAAGGAGAGCAAGCACCTCTGCCCAGCATAAAAGTCACGGTCAGTAAACTTGATGAACTGCACTGGCTACACGCTGCTACCTACTAGCATTTTGGTCTAGATGGTCAAATACTGCGGTTGGTTGAACAATAGTACCTGGCATAAACCAAAACCGTCGCTGAGCTCATCAGGAAGTCACCCCCTTTGCTGCCCCTATTGGGGTGCTTTGGTCAGTCCAATCACCAGTCCTCAGGACTATGGCACTAACCGAAAACCTCACAGACTGACAATCTTTGCGGCCAGCAGTCCCACAAATTCACCTTTGACTGAGCCGGCAGAAACATCTCATTTAGACAGGGCATTTTCAGAATTGGTCATTTCATGCCCCTCTTTATTACCAGGGAGGAGCCAGATATAGTGATTCAAGAGAATACGCAGGCCTGACAAGCTGGAATGCCCACGTCAGTTAAATAGGAAGATTTGTTTAATATTAAAAAAAGAGACTAACCCTTAATGTTATTTCATGGAGCCGCCTCTCGGAGCACAGCGCTGGCTTAGAAACAATTACCCTCCAACCTCAGTAGTTCATACATCAACAGTCCCAGCCAGTTGCTGTCTTTCAATTTTTAAATTCAGTTTGACTGGTGTCTGCAGGAGACCGCAACAGTGAATTTTTTCACTTGCAGATTTGTACTTCTCTGGCAATAGCCAGTAGAAAACCTTCACACTAATGAAAGATAAACAGGACTATTTTTGCTCGGGACGGACTTTAACTAAACTGTGGTTGCCACGGGAAGCCAAAAAAGCCACCACATTTCCACCAACTCAAAAGCTGCCTCTAATTGCACACTGTTTTTCTGGGCTTACACTCCTGAAAGGTTCAAGTTTACATTGTCTAGACTCCTCTTGGAAGGCAAAGGACTACACTAAGCAAGCATTATAAAGAGGAGCCAACGTTCAATAGCAGCACAGAGGCCCCTCCATAACAAATACACGATTGCAAGGGGAAGAAAAAAAAGAAAAAAAAAAGAAGAGGAAAACGAAATGCAAGGGAACATTACAGTGACAATCAAACTTAATCCCAGTAATATGTTCTCCTTTGTGACAACTCACCTTTACCCACTGGTCTGGTTTGATGTCTTTCAAAACCAAGGTGAGCTCTGGTTTGTCCATCAATACTTGCATTTTGGCACAGGTGGGGTCATCACTTGTACAAATACTTATGGGGACCATCCACATGGGGAAATCCTCCCCTGAAAGAAGAAACAATAAAAAGGAAGGCCTAAGGAAAAAAAAAAGTAGGCACACGACACTAAGAGACTCTGCCTGATGTTCAAACAAGTTTCAGCAGCAGTTTTAAGCAAGCTACTGAGATTTAAATCTGAAAAGGCACAAATGTGAAGGAAAACGGCAGTTCAAGAGGTAAAAACCAAAAATCTCTAAATCACCTTTCAAGCCAAACATTTTAATTTCTAGAAGCATGGAAGATGGGTGCAATCTGTGTCTTAAGATAGAGCTGGCTTCCATATGAGGCATTTTTACTTCAGCAGCCCTATAAAACCAGCAGCTTACAGAGCTCCTCAGATGGCAGCACTGGCCTTAAACTGGGCATCAGAAAAGAATGAATGAAAACTGAACCAAAGGCTGCAGATGAATGCCGTTCTCCATGCAGGACGACGTGGAAACCACACGTATGACAGCATTCAACCTTATATTTTCTAAAGTTTTAACAAATATTTAGACACCTGAATCATCTCTCAAAATTGCTGCCATTGCTTGAAAAGCAACAAACACTCCATTCCTACTCTTACCACTCATCTTACCAGTATAGGGTCCACTGGCACAGAATTTCTTCTGGACTAACTTCAACACTTTGTCATCTTCTTGCTGAGGGGAAAGAAAAATGAAAAGAAAAAGAGTGAAAGGAATTATCAGAACATCTAATCTCAGCTTCTGTATATCACAATACATTCATGTGCCCTGTGCTAAACAGAATAACTTGTATTCGCCTCCAGAAAAAGGAACTGCCTCAAGAATCATTCCAACGCATTAATCACTGTTACTGTTAAAACACACATGCCCTATTTTCATTTGAATTTGTTGTCTGACTTCAGCTTCCAGTCAGTAATCTTCACTCACTCTGCAATCTAGTAGAATAAGCATAATTGAACTGGAGTGAAAAGCAAAACATGTGGCAAGGGGAGCTAAGTCAGATATTCCCCCCCCGCCCCCAACACACATTTCGCACACAAAGAGCAAACGGGCTATGTCAGCAAACTCCAAGCACATGATCTACAGCGCTTGTGGAACAACTCCCTATCACTTTGCACTAGGTTCCTCAAGTGAGCTGCACTTCCTCTCCCTTCAGAAACAGAACTGTCACTAAACTAACCAACCCACTGCACTGCCTCCTGATCAAAGAGAAGGTTTTAAATAATTGGATACTGCTAAATTTGATCCTACACCACAGTTAAAGACAGAACTTTTGATCTGAAGTCCTGAAAAATGCAGAATTATATTTACCTGTTCAGCCTCCACATAAATGAGTGGAAATCCCATTTGTTTGGTCCATGTATTCATCACAGCAGCAATAGGTTTACCACTAGCTTTTTCCAGGCTTTCCCAGAGGTCCTCTGCAGAAGAAAAGTCTGACTAAGGACTCCCGGAGTCTTCACGCGTCAGACACTATTAAGGACACTATATAGGCACTGGAGGGTGGGAGGCCGTATTATCACTCCAGTTTGCCCTTCATGTTTTGGGTTGGGTTTTTTTCAACTTGTAATAGATGATAGGCAAGAAAAAATAGTTTAAACCACTCATGGGGGAGAGAAGGGAGAAGAAAGCTTCTTTACTACTAAAAAAATGCAATCAATACACATTGTGATAAAGTGTAATAAAAGTGAGCATTAAATATTCAAAACGGTAAATATAAGAATCTTCTCCTTCAGTTTTTCATATATTACACCAAAAGAGCTGACCAAACACGGATTGGTTTTAGCTGCTAGAGCATGATGTTCCACTTCCACATTTATGCCTAACATACAAAAAACGTTTAAGTAAAGAAAGCACTCTGAGACGTTATACAAGACTTTGAAGTGCTTAATCACACATGCAATCAATAGTGCAAAAGGAAGCTTGCAAAAGGCTTACAGGGCAAATCAACATACTCTATTTCTAAATTAGATTACCACGCAGATGTGGTTATCAACGGTAAATGTGGACCTTTCAGATTACCTCAGCTGCATACTCCTGAGATAGAGAACCCCTACAGGATGCTAAATTCTGGCTGTGCAGGGGACACATTGCATGAAACAGGAAAAAAGCTGATTATTTCTTTGTGTTTCAGTTAACTCAGGTGGAAAAATCAGCTGTTTAAGAATCCATCACTTCAGCACTAAAAATTTTGTCTCCAGAAATCATCTTTCTTAAGCATATAACAACCACCCATTACCTGTAGCGGCATTCTTCTGCTGGAACTTCGTTAAATATAAATTCATTCCTTTCCGAAAGTCCTGGGAACATAAAATTGAACATGTAATGTGTCCTGGTTTCAGCTGGGATAGAGTTAATTTTCTTCCTAGCAGCGGGTATAGAGCTGTGTTTTGGATTTAGGATGAGAATAATGTTGATAACACACTGATGTTTTGGTTGTTGCTGGGCAACGTTTACACCAAGTCAAGGACTTTTCAGCTTCTCACCCTGCCCAGCAGGGAAGTTGGGGGTACACCAGGAGCTGGGAGGGGACACAGCCAGGACGGCTGACCCCAGCTGGTGAAAGGGATATTCCATACCATATGGCGTCATGCTCAGTATAGAACTGGGGGGGAAGCTGGCCAGGGGCTGGACTGCAGCTTGGGAACTGGCTGAGCATCGGTGGTCAGCAGGTGGTGAGCAATTGTGCTGTGCGTCACTTGTTTTGTATATTCTTTTATCATCATCATCACTGTTGTTATTCTCTCCCTTTTCTGTCCTATTAAACTGCCCTTATCTCAGCCCTCAAGTTTTACCTTTTTTCTTTTCAATTCTCTTCCCCATCCCACTGGGGGAACAGAGTGAGCAAATGGCTCTGTGGTTGTTTTAGCTGCTGGCCAGGTTAGACCATGACAAATGGCACCAGAACAGACTCCTTTCTAGCCTCCCTCCGAGCTGCATTTATATTCAAGAATCGGCCAAGGAATCTTAGGATCAGTATATACATCTGTAACTCCTTCCATATTTTCCCACTATCTTATTTCTCCTAGGTGAGTTCAAATAGATCCTAAGCACAAATTGGAGAAAAGTTTTCAAAATATAGAATGCAGAGATTTATTTTTTTAATTCTGTTTTTAACTGTAAAAAGATTTGACAATCTACATTTGGCTTTTTAACAACAATATTTTTACCTCATCACCAATGTAGTCATGTAGCATTCGGATTACAGATGCTCCCTTGCTGTAAGAAATAGCATCGAATATTTCATCTACTTCAGATGGATGGCCAACACTAACCTACGGTAAACAGGATAATTAACAGTTAGAACAATTTTAACTGCCATAAAATATTGTGATTTTGCTTGCTTTATGTTTAAGGAGCTGACTTCTCACTGAAGAAAGCGTATGCGTATCCATCACTAAATTGTCTTAGTGGAATCTCTGCACCCAGTCAATTAAACTTATTCGCATATGGCTGCGTTAGGACTGGTTTATAGGTTAAACGTAGTTTAACTAAACTTTTGGTATTTAATCAAATAGACTTGGGGATATTGCTTCAATCCTTTGGTTCAACACTTACCCAAAAGCAAAGAAAAAAACGAAAACAAAAACAAAACCCACCAACCCCAAAAACCCCAACAGAACAAAACAGTGGAAGTTGTTTAATTCTGGGACAGTGAACAATACATACTCAGGAAATGCACTCAATGAGTAAGTCACTCTAAAATGACCCATCGTAGAAAGCAAGGTCATCTCCAACATCTATTACATCAAACATGGCCTAAGCTATCTCAAAACTCGTCCATGGTGATCTCTAGGAATTAGAAGGAAATTTTCTTTTAGCACAGCTCCCAGTTTTGCTGTAATTTAGCTCGCTGCTACTGCCTTCTCTTCATCACCAAACTGCTGCCTTGTTTCCAAAGCAGCAAGCCTAGCTACATCCTACTTATTTCAAGACTATCGGCATCACACTCACAGTTCTGGGAGTACAACACAGAAACACCTATGGTGGCCTCAGAGGGAAACCAGTACAAGCCCGGCAAAGTTGGGTAGCTTGGGCTCTGGGCTATGCTGCACTTCCGTTTATGTTGTTGAGTGCCTGAGGAAGTCAGTAGCTATTTCACTGTGTTCAAGGGCCAGAAAACCATTCACTTTGATGAGAAACCAAACCAAACCACACACAATGATGAGTTTTGATCACAACTTTGCCATTTCAAGTCAGTAGAGCAGAAAATCTCCAGAAGGCGGCATCTTCACACCCTCAAACCTCACTTCTGAAATACTGATTCAAGCAGAGAAACATCCACAAAGTGTAAATGCAACCTTAGATTTTCCTTTGCATTGTGAATGCCTGCAAAGTTCCTTTTTTTCTTAATAGGGAAAAAAGCTTACATGCAGCTGACAAGAAAAAAAAAAAGGGACAATCAATAGCAAAGACAGAACTTACTTCAATAGGGTGACTGTTGTCTAAGGCATCAAGCTCTTGAGCTCGTGTGTAATCAGCAGAAACAAACTGAGTCCAGATATCGTACTCTGGGAAACAGTGATCTACACATAGGTACTCAATCCAGGAGGCGAATCCTTCATTCAGCCAGAGATGGGTCCACCATTCCTGGAAAGATAAGGAGACAGAATAAAGAACAAAATTCCAAGAGCTTCATTTAATCAACAAGAAGTTTCAAGCAAAGATAAGCTGTTAATGGCCTGGTTTAATACAAATCAGTGAAATAAGTAACACTTGTAAGCACAAATTCCTCTCTATAAAGAAGTGATCAGCCCAAGAAGAGTAATTAGCACCCAATAACTTGCCTTCCCCTCTGTCTTAAGTTTTAGAAACTCTGCATGGAGGAGAACTGCATTGGGTACAAATGAAATTCCCGGAGACTAGACTAGAGGTCAGAGCAGAGCTGCCGAGGGAACAGCGAAGACGTTAGCTAGACCAGAGGAGAGTCAGCACCGTGCATGGCTGTGGTTCAGTAAAGCAGCAGATTTGTGGGCAACACGACGACAGTGTCTTTTTCAAACTGAATAGCAGCACCTGCAGAAGACTGATTTTGTTTGAGTTTGTGTTTGGTTTTTTGCTAAAGAGTATGCTTACATAAAGAAGAAAACCTGGAATTTGAAAAAGTGTTCTACACTATGGAAATGTGAAATCTAGTAAACAGTTAAAAGCCCACCACCCAAAGGTGGGCTTTGTTTTTTTAAGATAAGAATGTTACACTGACATTTTCAAATTCTTCCCTTCATTTCTAGTATTTAACTGAAGTAGGCAAGATAAGGAAACAAGCTACGGATGCTGAGGAAGAAAACACCCTTTTCCATAACTGCACCTACCAACCATTATTTAGATGTAAATGGGGAGGTTAACTCAGACGAGCAGGGCTGTGATGATATGGGCCATTAAGTAAAAGAAACCGAACAGGATGTAGAATCAGCCCAGTAAGCTGTTCTACAAAGAACTAGTGCTTCTACTATGAATGAAACATTTACCCCAGGGAGAGTGGAATTCCAGTAAGGAAAGCTGTTACTGAAACTCTACACAGATAAGGCCCGCTTTATTTTTAGAGTGGAGACTATCCAATTTTTTTTTTTTACAGTTCTGATCGCTTCTGTTTCGAAGTCAAGGTTCCAATACGCACAGAATGGTGCCAAAGGATTAATGCAACTGCAAAACAGATTCCTGGGCAATTAGGTTGGACTTCTAAATCTTTTCGCCTCTCTGTTTTTCTCCTTATTCTACTGGCAACCTAACAGCTCATGTATCTATTTCTTCCCCTGGAAGTATTCTGTTTTCATGTATTTTTGCTACAGAAGACCTGGCATATTGTGCTGGCCAGTAAAATCTGGTATTGGCAAACTAAACCAGTGATGCTATTGAAGCTTTCAGATGTGCTGTATGCACCTCAGATTAGAGAGGAGAAAAAGCTGACTTTCTGGAAATTGAGAAGTAACACTGGAATGTCTTTTCATATTTCACAGTTGCATCACGGAATATAAAATGAGAAAAAAAATATTCAAGAAAATTTTTGGAAAACCTAGAACTTCAAAAGGAAAATAAAAAGCTAATTCGATATAAATTCTAGAGATTCTTGTAAATGATACTTTCTCAAGCTTACTGCCACGGTTTTCAATGGTCAGAAGGACCACAAACGGTTTGGGAGTCACTAATGGTCCCCAAGGCACTTGCTGGCACCCTACAGTGGTGTCTACTCACATGATGCTGGCTCTCCTTGCTTCCAGCTGCTCAACTGTACTAAAGCTAAAAATATATTACTTCAATATTACTGTTCCATTGGAGTATTGTGTTGCTCTCACATGGAAGCTACCTGTGCTACCACAAACAGGAACGGACACAGTTGGCTAGATTTTAAGAGACGCGGCACTGTAGAAAAGTTTGACAAACTTGCTTAGTGTTATAATTAATATTTATACCAAGCTTTTCCCTCCATCCACTCACACTTCAGCAGCCTGAAAGCCAGAACAATGTAGATCTGGGGCTCCAGAAGCCATGCTTTTTTATGAAACTCATTTCTTACAACACAAGAAACTTCCTAACCCAGGAAATATTTGGATTCATGCACCTGTTTGCAGGGTTTGGGGAAAAGGAATGTCAGATCTAATTAACAGAGTAAGCTGAAGCCATTTGTGAACAGCAGAAGCTCCGACAGATACCAGTTTCAGTTTTTAGCACTAAATGGAATTTATTTACATATTTCAGTCTTGCTGTCTCAGGTATGCTTTTATTCCCATCAAAATGACTCCAACATCAAACCACTCAGATGGCTCCCCATATATCCCGAGGTAAATTCACATGAGTTACTACTGAGCAACTTTTCAGCTACTGGACTAGAACAATTTGCAATGCCGAGCTGGTACTGCTATGCCTGCTTGGTATGAAAGCCTGATGAGTGAATCATGCCTACCTGAAAGGAAAACAGTGGATTCTTGCTCCTAAGTAATCTGACTAGCCAAAATAATTTCCATGGAACACCTGCTCAACTCTAACTAGGACTATATTCAAACAACTGAACACTACTTCACATAGAAAAGATCTAGGAATACTTCTAAAGAACACGCTAGTAAAGAAGAAAGTGGTAATAAAGTGCTATCTGATTATTTTTTTTTATTTTATTTTAAAGATATCATGCCTGCTATTAAGGGGCACTAGAACACACACAATATGAAGCACATGTGAAAGAAAACCAGGAGAACTTGTAACTGTTAGATACCATGGTCACAAGGTTTCCAAACCACTGATGAGCAAGTTCATGTCCTACAACCAGAGCAACCCACTGGCGAGATGAAGAACAGGAATTTTTGGGGTCAATGAGCAATGCAGTCTCCCTGTATTTAAGAGAGAAAGATAACTGAACAGAGTGGTACGTGCCTAGGGAAAAAACACAATCAAAAGTAGGTTAAATTACCTAAGCAAGCTAAAAAGTGATCAGTACAACTGAAAAAAATCAAAAGCTATTTCAGTTTAGACGTTAAATTATTTTGTAAGTTCCACAGTGGTTGGAATGCTTTGGAGCAATAATTCCTTATGGCATGCAAGAAGATAAGTGCGAAAACTCAGGCAGGAACAAGCAAGTTTATCCTTTATTTATAAAATAGCTCACCTACATAATCTAGGAACCTTAACTGTAACTCCCTTTGCACTGCATGATGTATGCACAGCAAGTCTTCTCTGCCTCCCCCATCCCCAAAGGAATTCCAGCTCTTCCAAGTGCACAACCAGCCGTGTTACACTCGCCACTGCAGATGCACAAGATTCTCCACACAGGGCACACATACACACACGCATACACACGCAAGTGCTTCCAAGGGCAGGCACACAACCTTCTGCTATTAACACCCCCATCATGATAAGGACTTAGTGGGTCAGTCCAGGACTTCTGGACTGCTGCAACCCAAAGGGGGAAAACGTGCATCTCAAAACACAGATGGTGCCTGCAGGTTATGCCAGCCTTCTGTCCCCAAAGGGATAAAGCAAGCGTGCCAAACTGAGCATAAAGGGGTGTGGGGGTGTGAACAATTAAGCATAATTAAGAAAGGCGTCCAAAAATTCTACTCATCCAGGACAAATATTTTTTCCCCCCACAGGGAGTAAAATATCAGATTTCATCAGAATTGCAATAAGGAGACAAGTAGATTTTAAACCTGGGCTCAAATTTCCATTTCAATTTTTTGAGGCCAAATTAAAAGCTTAGCAGAAGAAATTCAAACTATTTCAGGATTTAAAGTCTAAAGCTTACAAGACCAATGTTGTACAAAATGAAGGAAAATAATTCTAATGATGAGCACAGATAATGTAATAATATCAAGCAAAAGTACAAAAGCTTGATCAGATGAACAAAAAAAAAAAACTGAAAAGGAAGGCAAGTTAATATTTTTTATTTACTCATATCCACATGGTTATACTGTGGTTGCTAAATTTACCAACTTGCCTACAACATGGAATAAGAAACTCTTCCAGCTGTGTCAGTAAGTGTGTAACTTTTACAGGGGGAAAAATGCGGCCAAGAAAGCTGTCTTGTAGAACAGGCAGTGCTGCCAGACATTTAAAAATCTC
The DNA here is from genome assembly GCA_013400195.1 of Aramus guarauna. Classification (NCBI taxonomy): domain Eukaryota; kingdom Metazoa; phylum Chordata; class Aves; order Gruiformes; family Aramidae; genus Aramus; species Aramus guarauna. The sequence continues at coordinate 34,922 of VXBL01008384.1, read as the reverse complement.
ACACCCTTGGACACTAGATGTAATAGCTCATTCTTGCCTTCCTAAGCCTTGCACGCTGCTGCAGAAGTCAACATTATCCAAACTGAAGCAAGAGTTGAAGGTATTTACTCAGTCTTATTTGGGATGATACCCAATAATTACAGCTCCCTAAAACTAATCCAATTACTTCCAAGAATTAGTGAACAAAGAGGGGGAAAGACAGTATTTTAACAGCATACCTATAAGTAACAAGGCCCCAGTTCTCCATGGCACCTTTATAAAATAAATACAAAGGTTTATTGATATTGATACACACCTCTTCCTAAATGTTTAAAATTCAAATAAAACACAGTTCATCAATAAAGTGAGTTACTTTACCAGCAGCAAAGTCTGCAATAGCTATGAGATCAATTTTAGGAAGAGGGTAAGGAACATTGAAGTAGTCCTTATAAAAAGGCAGAGTTTTAGCAGCAACCTGCAAGAAACAACAGGAGAAATGTTACGTTAACTTGGAAAAATTAATAAAACTTGAAAATTTATGACTGAAACTAGCCTAAGAAAGCAGTATACACGAGATTTCTTCCAGAAGTCCCATTCCCAGCTTCCAGAGCACAATGGTTTGGAAGACTCCCATCCTCTTTTTCTCCCAGGCTGCAGCCTACCCTTCAGTACTTCTCGTCATCTCACCAAATCAGAACTGAATTAAACCATATGTTTTCATCATTATGGACATTAGTTTGTCCACAACTGAAATTCTGTTTAATATCAAGCCCAGTCTCTCCGAGCCATTAAAGTGAAAAACCACCCTCATGAGCTTTGCATGGATTCAGGTGATGAACAGAGGATAGCGCTATGTCCAGCCTGTCAGAGATCGCTACAGCGATAACGAAGTCACTCTGGGTACATTTACCTCTAACGCAAACTTTCCTTGTTCCGCTTTGCCAACAGGAGTGTAAACACGCACTAAGACGCCATCAAGGGACCTGGCCTCTACGAAGTCATACTCTCCCACCACAAACGCTACAAGATACGTTGACATTATAGGGGTGCGAGCAAACTTCACCTCCACCAAATTTTCATCATCTGGGTACGGCTTCCGGTCGATGACATTCTTTCAACATGAAAGGGAATCAGTTAGTTTCATGGAAGTGAAACTGGATTACACAATCCATTTGACTAACTATTTGATCACTATGAGTCACGCACTTAAAATAAAAGGCTACTTTTATGATTTTAAAATACAGACCACAGTGTAGTTCCCCTCCTAACTAAAAATGTCCTCTCACACGTGGAGAGGTACTTTTATAACATGTAAGTTCTATTCCATGCTGAACATATCAGCTATCAGCTGCTGTCCTTTAAAGAGAATATTACCCAGATCCCAATAAGGCATCGGGCTTTCACTTTAAGTTCTGAAACAGAAACCGTAACCATGTGGTCAGTGGGCAAGGCGAGACTTTACAGGTAACTATGAAAGTCAGATACAGGGATAAAAAAAAAAGTATTTTTAAACTGACTTGCTCTACTCCAGCAACATAATCTAGAAATATGTGCACCATATTTAAAGGAGCAACCTGAAAATGCCCACTTGTATTTGTGACAGAGGTACTTCTACTTGTACATTTTATCCCAGTTCTAGTCAGAAATTCTCTAGAGCAGAAAACATGCTTATTTATCTCAAGTGCTTATGTAGCTATAACAGCTATACAAACACACAAAGGCTTATTTTTTTTCCAGTCACTCTTCATCAAGCAGCACGTGGCTTGACATATGCTAAGACTTCTTTTATTTTTTTTTAAGCCGCCACCACCACTGTGGTTTGTACAACCTGTTTAGGTTTTGTGCTAGCATCTGACATCACAATAGCATCTTTTTAAAAGCACTCTCAATTTTTTTTACTGCTTAGTAATAGCTAGCAAGACAGCCTATATTCCTAATTTTGTCTGTTACAGAGACACGCTATTTAACTATCAAATAATCAGCTGCCGTTATTACAGCTTTATTTAAAGCACTGTTTACTTGCACATCAAGAACTTACCATATTTGACAGAGCTACTCTGTCTTTAGGAACCACCAAAGAAATATCAAATGTTGCCTTAATAGCAGGCTCATCCCAGCAAGGGAAAGCTCTGCGAGCATCAGTAGCCTGAAGGAAATAAGAGCATTAAACAAATAAATCACAAGAGATTGTGGCAATAAAGCACACACAAAAATTCAGCATATTTTACAGGCAAGAACTTGGGTGAGCAATGGCCAGTCATTGGTGTAAGGTCTTGTCATTGACACTCCTGACCTCTGTCTTAGAGTATTTTATTCCTTCTTATTTCACTTGGTTAAAAAAAAAAAAAAAAAAAAAGCAGCTGAAAAGCACTCTGTGCTCTGATGGAATTCTACAGTCTGAGCAAAATTTAGCAGAGTCATGACAGGAGCAAAGCTCAGTCATGTGAAAGCAGAGAGGGCACCCAGGCGTTCACAGACCGTACACACAAGACCACCTATTTATATTCCATCAGTAGACTGCACTCAAGAAATGTTCTATTTGTACAAGGTAAGTACTCCATGTTTTTATGTAACCAGGCAGATAACTATGAAATTACAATATGGTATCAAATTCTGTCATTATGTCCAGGGTTTACGTAATACTTGAGATGCAATCTGGCTTGCATTTTGGATGTCATTAAGCTACTGAGATAAAGGCAGAGTGTCCTATTAAAAAATTAATATATTTCATAAAGGAAAGCTACATAGAGGTATTTGGCCACATCTAAATAAACAGCTGTTCTTAAACATTGCAGCTATTGTATATATATGATGCATTACACATCAGCCTGATCCTTGGCTGGGGAATTTGCCAGATCCAGGGTTTGTTGACCTTGAAGTCACAATATAAAGGCTGCTTTTAGTATTACCCATCCACACTGAGAGCAAGAAGCAAAAAAATACAGATTTTTGAAATTTACCCAGAGGGTATAGCTAAAGCTAGGAAATTGTGTCTTTGCTTCTTCTAAGCATAAATCCAATATAAAGAATGGCATTCCCTGAAAACAAAAATATAGCCCATACCTCAAACTGAGTGACAGCAGCATAGCGTGTGTCTCCAGTAGGGGTGGTATATTTACTTCGGTAAAAACCTTTCATTTTATCATTCAGCTCCCCTACAAAGTCTATCTTTAGTGTCCCTGTCCCTGTAACAGAAACAGATGGGGCATTGTTATTTCCATGTGTCAAACAGAACATTTATTTGGTCTGGACCTTCAGGCCAGGCTACTCAGTTGGCCCCCTGCCCTTCTGAAATAAGACATCCCTTCAACTCATCTCCACCCATCACATTTTTTGCAAGCCTCCCTCAAACCCTTCACTCTCTTTACACAAAATAAGCTCCAGCAGAGCAATGCAGGCAAAGTCGGACTCACCACAGCATTTTAGCACTTGATCAGCAAAGGCTGCTCCAGTATTCATTCTCATCTTCTGAACACAATGCAATAACCAGGAGACACCTACCTTAAGCCACCTGAGAAGTCCGATCCTACAATCCTTACCTTGGAGTAAAGTTTGCAAAAGTACAGGATGGCTACGAAGTAATAATAGCATCCTATGAAATCTACTACAAAAGCCAAGACGGAGCATTGGCTGTGTTCAAGCTTGTAAGTCAATTAGTCTCAGGATTTATTCTGCCCTCGATGTCTCAGTGCAAAAAGGGAAACCTGATCTTGATCAGAGAGGCAGCATGCCAATTATCCCACAGAATCAAACACTAAAGTTTTATCACCCTAGAATCTTTATATTTGTATTTGTCAAGATAAAACTGCTTTATTCAAATTGAGTTACAATTGACAAACTCCTCATAGCAAAAAACTGTAGTAGTTTCAAAAGAATTAGTACATTCATGCCTAGGAAAATACTGCAGTAATTCAGATTAGCTCATTCTCGGTAAGAGCAAAACAGATCATCAGTAGCTAACATAAATAGCTTCTCGGCCTAACTCCCAATGGCAGGTAAATAATTAGAGTCACCTCAGGTGTTGGAAGCAAACATCACCATTAGCGAAACAACATTTTCAATTCCAGAGGCTCACAAAGTGACTTACAGTGGACAGACTCCCTAGGGAGCACTACATTCGCAGTCAGAAACTTCAGGGAAGACAGAGCTGTCCTACTCCATCTTTTTCAAGTGCAAATATCTTAAACACACCCTTGAAACAAACAGAAAGCATGAAAATAGCTCTTACCTTTTTGAAGAGTACTGGGAAAGGAGAGAGTAACCTTTTCATCCTCGTTTTGATAGTTGAACCCTGTGGCATGTACCTCTGAAACAGAAAAATAGACTACTTTGAAATAAGCCCCAGAGGTGTGTTTGTAACTCACAAACATTTAAAATTAACTGAATCCGCTGAATCCAACAACATGCTGTAGTTACTGAACAGATCAATGAAGGTTTTGAATAATTCACAGTGATATAATTGCAAGCAACCAAAGAAACACCACCCATTGTCGGAGTTCCACATTACGTTATCCTGTTTCAGACAGCTAAATCTACCAAATTTACAGCAGACTCAAAGCACCACCTCCATGCTCCTTCCACCTCCACCATACATCCTGTCCATCAGAACGCTGCACTCATACATGTTAAATTGTAAACTTGCAGTAAGAACTATATCCTGTAGAACGCCAGTAAAGCTGGTAACGACTACTACAATCCTGACAAACGGTAAAATACTGCACAAAACTTCCCCTCAATATTAAGTGCTTACATCAGTGCAGCAGGATTCTTATCAATTATTCCAAACAGGATGCTTATGATTTATTTAACTAGTTTGTGGCTCTCACTTTGAAAAGCACACTAATATCAACAGCAAGGTGGTTTTGTTTAGTTTTAACCACAAAGAAAACACAATGTTGATTTTATGTAAAAATTGTCTTCAGAGCCAGGGCATCCAAAATCAACCAGAATATTAAGCAGAACGGCATTTACACAGCATCAGATCTATTTGTGGATGCAAACATCTGAACTACGAGGCCAAGCTGGAGAGATGGGGGAGGGAATCGGTACAGAGGAATTAAACTGTCCTAAAGCTTAGACTTAGCAGAGCCCAGAGAGAACACCTGGTGTTGCTTCTTCCCTCCTAATTCATCAAGTCCCACTCGTTGCATCCAAGGTGATGTACATCTATGCTCCTTCAACCAAAAAACCTAAAATAGCAATGCAGGACCTCACTGTGCAAGGTCTGCTACCTATGTCACTCCATACTCAACCACTGCAATAACCAGCTATCTTTAAGGAATGTAAACCTGCACCAAAATAAATGAGCAATGTTTTCTACCACATATTAGCATCTTGACCTACCAAACTCGGTAAGCCTGGACACAACAATACATATTTCTATGCAGACATACTGACGTATAATTCTAGATTTGTAAATACAGTAAACATCTGGCAGTCCAGCACAGTTTTGGAAGGTTCAGGAAACACACAGACCAGTTTAAAGAAGCAGCATTCCTAGTACAAGCTGCCTGTCCCATCCCACTTCTATCACTCAAATTGAAGTGAAAACACACCTAGGATATTGAAATGCTAGTGAGGGTCTAGCAATCTTTTCAGGTATTTTCAAAATTGACCTAGGAAGAAAGATTCAGTAAATAGCTTCAATTATCTACTGAAATGGATACTAGTTTTGAATGGTTATAGAAAAAAGGACAAAAAAGAATACTGGAAAGTGCTGTAATACAGAGAAGTGAACACCCTAAAAGAAAAACTTACCACTGTATTAACTCCTTCTTTACATGAAATTCTGAATGACAAAGCTTGTTTCAAACAACAATTTACTTTACAGAATGAAGTGTTCCAAATTCAAGTATCACTACAAGAATCCAGGTACTCTGTTTCAGAGACAGCCTAAGCACTCTTGCAAGATGTTCAGCTAAGCTGTTCCATATGTGACAGAAGTAACTGGAAACATGTTTTTTTTATAAAATTTAAAGAGCTATTTATTCTGGAATTGTATGATTTCAGCCTTAAGTCAGAGTTAACACCAACCTCTGCTCACAGAGAACATAAATACAGAAACTGCATGAATGTATTAGTCTTAACTACTGGTTTCACAGTGCTCTGTTCAGTGTTTAATCAGAGTTAACCATCATGCTAGGGTATGCAATACATAAATGCTTACAAGAAAACAATTCTAGCTGTAAAAAAAATACAGTACAGAAACAAATTCAAGAAAAAAACCTCTTTAGAGAATCAAGTAGAACTTTAGACTACTAGTCTAAAGGAGTTAGAAGAGGAGTTCCAAGATTTTTAAAATCAAGTGTAAGAGGGGTGAGATAGACCATTTAAAAAGAAGACATTCCAAGGACATCCCAATGCCAGCAAGCATTGGGCAATGAACAACAGAAAGTAAAGGTTTAGCTTTTCTTCTGATACCTCTGTGGAATACTGAGGCAGAAAAGGAGACACTATAAGAGAGCTGGAGAGAAGATATGCAGGGGAACAACGCTAGCATACAACACACTAGTCTGAAAGTGGGCTTCCAAGTAACAGAGAGTGGAGCTGATTGCTGACTACATCGTTTCGATCCAATGAATTTTGACCCCAGCTATCTTTAGAGTCCAACAGACAACAAATCTGTTGTTCTGCGATAGCATGTTAAGTGACCTCGGTCAGAGGGGCTGAATACCTGTCGGAAATTTATGTTAGCCTGCCTGGGAGGAATCCTGCTGCTGGACAACCTGCAGATGCTGAGCTGTCAGCCTGTGGTCAAGAGGCTAAAGGAAAACCTGAGAAACCTCTGATAAAGATCAGCACAAGAATGCAGAAACGCTCCACTCATTTATTTTAAGATGACCACAGCAAACCAAAAACATTTGTATCTTTTTACAACTTCTAATGGAAACAATCTGATACTGAAGACAAACAATACCATGACTTCAGGATCATAGTTCTAACCTAGTGAAACTGAGAAATACAGAAGAATGCATGTTATGCAGATCTTCTGCCAAAAGTTGACAATGAATATCAAGTTTCCCCCTCCTCCCCTCCCAAACGTGAAATCTTCCTAAGTGTATTTGAATTTGTAGCTCCACTACTTTATAACCTTTTTAACCTCTACTAGGAAAGCCATAGGAAGGACAGTTAACATTACCAGTGCTAGAAAAAGGTGAAGACCTGCAGGTTTCCCCCCCCCCGCAACAGCCTGGAAAAGCGTATTAACACTTGCAGAAAGCAACCTTGTTTCAAAGAACTTCTCAACCTTATTTTACAGTATTAGATCCCAATTACCCTAAGGTTAGAAACAATGTTTAAACAAGTTATAGTTTAAATGGGCTGGAAGCTGCCACCTCCGGAGCACACTGATCGCAATCTCCACTAAAGGAGGCCCAGAGTCTTGTGATATCCCAGGACTGCCCCACTTGCCATGACAACCAGCCTCTGATGAACGCTTAAAAGCGACAGCAAGAGTACATCTGGAACAAAAGGTAACCCTCATTTACAGTTTCCCAAGACGTGTACTCATTGAGGAGTTGGTGTCTAGAACAGTATCTTTCCATGCTCAACTCCAGCAACTTTTTTTAATTATTAAAGCAGCTGCTTATATATCAATTTCTGAAACAGCAGAATACAAATGAAAGATTCAAAGTTACTTTTTTTTTTTTTTAAACTAACTATTCAGTGCCAATAATTTAATCCAGAGCAAAAGAACCACGGAAAACCATCAACAATACTTTTTGTTAGAGTTTAAGAGAACTGCTTATAACAAAGATGTAATTGCAGTAAAAGGCTGTCTGAATTCCTAACAGTGTTGAATACAAAAGCTCCTGAAGAGAACAACACAATTTTGGCAGCCTACTAACTTTGGAGAGTTTGGCACTGCAAGGTTGCAAGTTAATCACTAGCACATTAGGACACAGTCTGGACCAAGTTGCATGAGAAAATGAAAAGCTGCTAGTGCTCCATGTCTTTGGAAAAAATGCATAAAAATCAGATAGAGCCACCCTCCCAAACTCAGAGCACTATATATCAAATTTTACAACAGCATTTTAAATAAATTACAGTCCTTTTACAGAGTACTTCCTGAAATTGCACAGTAACCAGATGGATACATCAATTAATGATCCCGATTTCTGTATTACATGCTTATAAACGTGGATCCTAGCCAAAGGTTTTAAGCAATGTCAAACGTGCACGTATTTCAAAGTGTAGACAAAGCCAAGTGCAGTAGCCCTCCTTCCATGGCACAGAGAAGTCACAGGCAATTACGGTATGGTGGCTTAATGAACTTGCATTCATCAACTGAGCTGCAGTGACTGCGTGCACTCTGCCTACTCTATCCGCAAATTAAACACGTTAGCGTAAAACGTCTATGTGTTGACATAGCGTACACAGTCCTCCTTCAGCATTAGCCACTGAACTACGCCGATGCAATTCCCGAGAATGCTAATGCTTTCAAGCCCTTTCACATCTTTTCACATGTTTCAAACCAGTGGTTGTAAAATCCTTTAAAGGAGTCAGAAGTATTCTCACTTATCAGATATTCCCAAACTGCCCATGCCTCCTTAAAAAACCTACCGTTAAAAATTCTGTCACATCAAGTCCTCTCCAGAAGAAAGGATGAAGACGAGCTTTTCTACAACAAAGAAAGATTTCACAACCAGCTTAAACAAATCTAGTCTGCTACAGGCAGAGACAGTAGTCTCATTTTACCTACCTGGCCCCAGCTGCATGTTCCCATTCCCTTCCTTCCACTGGCATTCACATACAATCATCAGGATCAGGAAGATGATCTGTCTCCAAGCTGCCTTTTTTCTTTTTTTTTCTCCTTGTAGAGGCAGTTTTCAGCCAGTGCCGTTTCCCAATCCCCAAGGCTGCTCAACAGCACAAACATGAATGCCAACAGAAGGAGCGGACCAGTGCCATTGCCCCGTTCCACAGCAGTGTGCTATGAGGCTGCCTTACGATCATCGTGAAATGGTAGTGCTCCCAGGCCAAGGGAAAGCTTTGCTTAGAGACACTGGGGTCACATTGCTTAGCTCTCCAGAGTACTAGTGATCTTTTGTTAAACATCAGCTGAGGGTCTGCTGTAACCAGCCTCTAGCACCAGCATCCAAGCATGTCCTTACCATACTGGGAAGGAAAAGATTACAATAATGAGTACTGGCCTTAAAAGCTTTTGAAGGTTGAAGTACAAATCAAAGTTCACTCAATTATTTCTGCTAAACAAACATCACTGTGGTTGCTGGCTGTTTTCTACTGTAAACTGGCAACTGATACCCTCCAAGCATCTCTAAATTTAAAGAAGATGCTTTAGATCCCCCGGTATCTGAAAAGCTTTCCAAGCTAAACAGAGACAATGTAATTCACTGATTATGACTTCAGCACAATTTCACAGCTCCTTAAAAGAGAGATTAACAGGAAGCTCAAACTACTCAGCATTCAGTAGTATGAAACTCAATCCCCTAAAATTTAACTTAAGAACCAGCTCACTTAGGAATGCCTTTTCAGTTCTTCATTTAGCTGAGCAAAGTCAACCATTTGGACAAAGGCAGTACAGCACGCACGCACCTAAACGCTAAGGCTGCACTATGAACATTTGACTACAAATGCTAAAAACCAGCTTCTGGAAAAAACAACACAAAAATTGCTCCTTATGATTAGTGGGAGGAGCCAGTCATAACATCAGCAATGGAAAACTCAGTCTTTTGAGCAGCTTTGTTCCATTACAGCATACCTGGCACAAACAGCAAATCCACAACCTCCAGTTCCAATCACTAGACTAGTTTTTATGATGAAACAGGCAACTTTTCTACTCCAAAGTACTGCATAAGCAATCTTTCCTGGTTTATTATTCACTATCACCCAATTATGAATTATGCAACAAAATTTTTTACTTTGACTTTAAAGCTTCAGAGACCCTCCCTCAGCTTCCTGTCAAATATTGGGCAATAATCTGATTTCCCTGCAAATCTGCATTAAAATTCCAAAGGCTAAATTCTACTCTCTGCTGTATTCATCTCCAGAAGAGCAAATATGAGGGGAGGGAAAACACAGCCCACAGTTCCAGCTAAGATTTCTGTTTTTATACAGCCACAGTGCAATAGGCACTCACAACTAACAAGAATTATTAGCAAAATAATAAACTATTCTACTTGAAAGTCAACAGATCACCTCCATAAACAAGGGAAAGGTATCTGTTGAACAAGGTCTGTTTCAGACAGCTACTTTTCGGAACAGAACCACACTTGAAAGAAGGTAAGTGACCGATTATCTTTTGTCTCGCATTTACAGACAAGAGCGAGACATTCTTCCCCACTGAGATACAGAACCAAAAGAGGGAACGATTCTTCACTAAAGCCTCTAAAGGAGAAAACATCACCAACTTCTCACTCATTTTCAAACATACTGTATTGGCAATTGGTACGAGGCTCACCTAAGTAACTAAATCCAAATGATCTGGCTGATATTTCTGTTGGTTCATTGGACTATATTTCATACTCTGTTTTTGAGACCAGTTATACAATTACCAGGCAAAAGCTGTGCACAATAGAAGCATTAGTAAGACTGACTTGATCTGTATCAACAGGTGCCAGCAAATAGTCTGCCAATTTCATGCAATTTTACTTCCAAAGCCATTATACTCATTGGCAGTTTACCAAACTGAAAGATATATTTTAACCCCATGAAGCCTGAGTATAATTATAGTAAACACACAACAAAACTGCACCTCAAATATTTATGATACAACAGTTTGAGAGGGGAATGCCTATACCATAGCCAGAGTGCTGTACTCATATTGCTGGGTGTCCAGAGCACCACATTCAAGGCTATCTGAAAAATCAGAACAAAGGAATTTAAGCCACAGAAACTCACTTCCAGTGTACTTGGTTTTAAGTCTCCATTAAGCTCTACTATTAATACTTTGAAGTTACAAGGAGAGTGTATCACTGTTAAAGAACAGAAAAATAGATCCCTACAAGAGGGAAATCAGCTCTGAAAACAACAGAGGTAATACATAAAATAGAGAGGATCTCTATTTTAGTGTATTTTTCATGATTTGACTGGAAAGAGACTTTACTCCTAGGTACCTTTCCCATTTATTTTAATTTTCTCAATGACAAAATAAAAAATTAATAGGCAGTTTGGGCCTATGGCACAGTGGTAGGTGGAACAGACTCCATACATACCCTGCTATTACTACCACTCTTGTTATCGCCTCATTACTCAGCATAAGAAATAGCTCCAGGAATGCTTAGCAACCCAGTGCATCCAATCAACTAAAGATCACTAACGGCAGCATGTGAAAGGCATGCAGGAATGGAGCGCCAGGGTACAACCCGAGAGCCCGAACCGAGCACGTAGGAAACAGCGCTCTATTCTTTCCCTATCAAAACTCAGCGGCCAGAGTCCAGGCTCTTTGGTAATACTCTTCTCTGCCGCCCTCTCTCGCTGCGACTGCGCTTCCTGCAGTGAGCTCTACTTTTCCACAACACACCCACTGAAGGCTACTTCCTCAGGACAGAGTTCCCAATCTACCTAAGCACCACTCAGCTGCTCTCAAGTGACTTAAGAACTCCTCTGGCTTCTTTAATACTACATTAAAACCAAAAAAAAGTCAAACCAATTTAAATGCAAAGACTCATTGCAGATAATGCACTTGTCACATGTAAATCTATTAGTCATAGGATAACATCACTACAACAAGAACTGAAATTGTCCCAAATCCAGTTCAGAAAATTAAGATTTCTTTTCTTCTTCAGGTGTTCAAACACAGCTCTTCTCTCCAACTTCCTTCAGCTGTTGCATAAGCATACTAGAGAAGTTTAAACCTAATCAAAGGAACACCTTTCTCCTATCCATCATCAAGATCACACCTTTAATTCACAATCATGGTTTCAACAAAGTGCTTCATGATGTCATTATGGCATTTTCCTTATAGGAACAGAAGCTCCGCAAAGCCTTTTGTCTTCTGAACGACTTAAGAAACAGCCGGACACAGTGGACCAAATCGCTACTGTGTTTGAAACAGCACAGGTCTGTAAAAAAATCAGAAAGGCTTTGAACACTGTTAGACCGTCACTCTGTTTCAAGGAGCTTGTTTTCCACACCTTAATCATTTCATGTTTCAATTACTAAAACTTCCTCTGTGTCTGCTAAGTCTCCTGAAAATATAATTGGGGAATATGTCAACTACTATAACTGTGTGTTACAAACACACACTTACAAACACATTCTTCAATTTCTCCAGTAACTTCCAGCCTTTCACTGAACTGGACCCCAACCATTGCCGTCTCCACACAATCACCTTTTTCCATGTTACCCTACACCCAGGACATCCTGCTAAATGTCAATTAAGTGTCTTCTGTGCTTTTCCAAACCCTTCCCCATGAGTATTTCCTACTGCAGACCATTACTGAAGCATTCCTTATCTAAGCCCTTGTCACAGATTTTGTCAATATTGTGTAGTCCATAGGTACAGATCATGTTTGCATACAGGTATCCAGTATAAAGACTAATAATCATGTCAAAACAGTCAGGCATCGTTTTGTCTACGACACTCAGACGTGATGGAGTACAACACAGATTTTACGGAAGTTTGAGCTAAGTTTTTTTAAACATAATGCAAATAGTAGTGATGAGAAAAGAATAAAGGTTAGATAATTAATTTGGGGCTTCTAGGGGTAGGTTAGTTTATAAAACTATTACATAATTTTGCAATCAAATTTGTTAACTGTTGGCAACAGCACCTCACATCAGAAATGAAATGGATCAACATGTAAAAACCCCAGCCAAAAATAATTCTTACCTTCATCTCCTTCTGGCGCATAGGAAGCTGTAATAATGTCAATGTCAGCACAGTTCATCACAATTTGGTTGGTTGCCTGTTTCACCTGGAAGAGAAATTTTATGATCATCAGGAAGAAATGGTGCTCCCTGCTCCCTTGAGCTCCCTTACGTAGGCATTCCCACCTCCCTTCAATCAAAACCCCCTTCCATCATCAAGAGTTTGAAATAAAATTTAGTGCCTAAGACTGGTAAAAAGATATTCCACTGACTGCTCTCATTTGTTCCAGAACATGCGTACTTGAATCGTGTTCAAGCCATCTAGGCCTACTTATCAACACTAAATTATTTAAGGGAATGAACTGCCTGTTAAAAATCGGTATGTAAGCTTGACAATAGGGCCCTTGTACATGCCTGGGGATCCAAGACCAATAAAAATAGATAGAGAGCCTGTAAGCTTCCTTTTAGAGATGACCTACAGGAGATTGGAGTAAAAGCCTTTGAACACAAACTTACATCTTTCAGAGATGATCAGAAAGACAACCTATGGTACTGTGTTCTAAACTGTTGACACTGTAAGAACTTCTTAGGTTAAAAACATCTGCCAAGAAATTCGCCTTTACATTTTCCTGAAAGCTTTCCTTCTGCCAACTCTTGGCTACGCGCACTTTGCTTTATTTAACAAGTGGCCAGCTCCCAGCGTAGTAATGAACTGTCTCACTGTGCCAGCTTTCTATTTGGATGCAAGAGCTCGAATACAGAGAAATTAAAATTAAATATCAATTAATTACAAAGGGGTAAAATATTTGGGAATTAAACTAAAAATTATTTTAAAACTTATGGTTGAAACCACTAGAATCATCACACTGGATTGAGCTGGTAGTCTTGCTAGTCCAGGATACAATTTCTAGCAGTAGACAATGCCAGTACTTTAAATAAAGGAGCAAGAATTTCTGTAACACCCAACTAGAACTTAACATAAGCACAAAGGAACTGCTTCCTACCCCAGAGTGTAAGCTCCTTAAAGCATAAGGACTTGTATCCTTTGGGTTTTCACTCTTATAACCTTAAAATGCCCTATTAACACCTGTACCCATCACTCTAGCTATCCATGCTCAAACACACAGCAGAAGCCAACTTTGTGATGGAAACTGGTTCCCATGAATCCAGAGCTCGTTCACCTCCGTCGCAAAATCAGCAAAGTGCTCTCACCATCCAGGCATCTGAATGTAAATGCATTTATTACAAGTAAAGCCAAAATAATAATTCATGAAGTGTCACAGTTGAAACAGATACTTATCACTCTGCCATAAAGGAGCTGGTGTCTACGCAATACGAGTAAACAAAAGCAGATATTCAGTCTGAAGCTGTTCTACCTAGGCTCACCACCTAAGGAATGGTTCCTTAGTCATTGTGTAAGTAAAAACCAAATTCAAGTCTAGTCAGTGATGAGAGAGGCTTAAGAAATTTAAATGTATAACTTAATAGGCATACCCACATCATAAGAACGGTCCATCTAGTCTGATAATCTGTGAACCAAAGGGCCAATACCAGATACCCCAAGGAAAGCCAACCCCCACAGTTAACGCAAGACAAGACAAACTCAGAAGTTTCTTTCTAACCTCAGCAAATGTTTTTGGCTTATTTGCTTCTGCAGCAAATGTCTATGGCTTATTCATATTAACAGAATTGTTTGTCTAATAAATAGTACATAAGGGATTATACTTTTTTTACAAGAGTAACTATTAGTGAATCTTTCCAAATCCTGCTTGTCAGTCCTCCTGCAACAGCGCGTCGTACAGAACTGTGCAGAAGAGCTGTGGTGTTTTCACCATGTTGCCTCTCTATGGTAATAAAATCAAAACAATGTTACCTAATAAACTTAACCTGATTCTAAAACCAACATGCTTGCAAAGCATAAAACAAGCAAATGTAACAGGTAAAGTGACACAGGTTAGATCTGATGCTTCAAGTAGATTTACAATCTGGGTTTTTTAAATTTTTTTCCAAGTTGGCGTGCATCACACTAAAGGATTACAACACTTCCCAAAACCTAAGATCAAAGCCCAACAATTTTCATCACTATATTAGGGATTGAGGTTTTTCAAGGTCTTCTAAAACACAGAAAAATCAGAATGAGAAAAGCTTTTTATAGATGTCTAGCAGAGACCTTTATTCAATCTACAAATCCAAATCTCTCTGGATTAAGAATTCAAGATGCATAAAGAGCTGTCCAAATTGCAGACAATACTGGGTTTAACAATAGGCTTGATCTTTAAAAAACAACCTCTTCTGAGGACAGAAGAATTTTCAGTGTAGCACTGTGCCTGCAAAATAAGAAAATTTAGGTTTAAGCAGAGACAACTTCAGAGGCTCCTTAGAAAGGCAATTACCTATTTTTAGATTTTTTTTCTTTCTTCCTACAAATATTGAGCCAGTTTTACAAAAGAGTGCAACGTACTAGAAAACATTTAAAGGGACTGAGTGAACCAGTAGCCTAAAAAATGTTAACCTGAAAAACAAAGGCAAAATTCAGCATGCAGATATGAATATTGACAGCGTACTGTACAGCACACTTCTGAGGCTCTCATAATTTAATTCAGTGGGGGAAAAAAAAAAGTTTTCGTGTTGGCACACAGGCAGTAGCATGAGAGCCTCCTCCCTCTGATCCACTAAAAATAATGAAGTACAGACACACCTCTAAGAACAAAACCAAAACAGAACTATAAACCGCCCAGCATACTTAACTTATGACCATTTTATCTTACAAGAACCTATAGCCTAATGCTTACAGACACCATGTATATCATGAAAATGAATGAATGTGTTTCACCGTAAGTGATACCTTGAAACTGCTTTTACGTTTCTGCTAATACCATGTTTTGGAAGACAGATATTCCGCTCATGCAGTGCTTTTCACAAATGCAATCACATTAAAAGGCAAAAAAGCATCTCACTGCATAAGGTATAACCAATTACAAAGCTGTATATATGTGAACTGTCACCCTGCTTCACCTCACTCTATGATACAATAAATTTACTCTTCAACAAGAAGAAGCTACTCAAGGCAAGAGCAAGCTACAAATGTCCACAACGAAAGTAATTTTGCCATAAAGCTGACATGCTTAGAAGCAGCAGATGAACTAAGACCAGTATCTGGAATGAAGGAATGTTTCAAAACTTTAAACCTGTTGCTTTGGGTGAAATTCTAGTAACACTAATCAGAATTCAAATATCTGCTGAGATTAGCCAGGCATGGATACCACAAACAGGTCTGCCCTGCAATAAAACTGCGGACCTTTAAGACTTTGTAACTGTGTCAGTAAACTGCTGTTAGAGCAAGATGAAAGGCTCTTTCCAACCCCCTACACATCCATATTCATGCTCAGCACTCCTTTCTGGGAAGGAAAACCTCACCCAATAGGAAATAACTGCTAAAGTTCCCCCTAAAAGTTTTCCAAGGTAGCATCATTTGAGAGAAGAGGAGCTAAAAAGGCTAATTATTTGGCTCTGCCAAATAGGACTCAAAGATGCTGTAAAGCTTTTGATTTTCACCAGTTATCAGAGCAGGAAAGGACTTGGTGGAAAAACCTTTTTAGGACATGAGAAACGAGAATCTGAATGGCTTCAGTTGAATAACAGCCTACCTGAAATACAGGATCAGCGGCACCAGAAGACATCTTCTATAGTCAAAACTAATTCTCTAGAGCCATTTATAAGACTAGATAATTAAAATCTTGTCACTTGGCTTCACAGTCCTTTTCTGAATGTAGCATTATAACAAGCATGTATGTTTTTAGCATTTTACTCTCTAAAAATAGACAACTAAAATTACCTCAGTTCTGTTCTAGGATGTATCTTTTTAAGAATTTCAAACTTCAATGAGAAAATGAATAAAATGTTTTATTCAGCTGCATCTCAAGCAAATAATGGTAGCCAAGTAGTAAAATTACCAATGTCACGACTAATTGGCCCACTGGAAAAATTCACTTCATTCCAAAGAGCATCCAACTACATTCATCTGTAGCAGTCACACATACTTCAGAAGTGTCAAATTCACACAGACAAGTAAATCCCTTTGCAACTGTGATCAATGCAATCATCTTAGCCTTATGAATTACAGAACCGAGAGAGGCCTTTCTGTGGGGAGAAGAGCAAAGGAGTTCCTATTTGTGAAGCTTGAACACTCAGCACGGTACCTTTAACACTCAAACTCAAATCTTATTCTATGCGCTGGTAATGCAAGTTACAACGCTAGAGAACACGGCTGTATATTTACACCAGACAACATCCCCCCCAGGACATACTGAGCACAAATACTACACCTGTTTAGCTTAATTTTTCAAGGTTTACATACAAGAGTGTCACAATTAATCTTTAACTGGCATGCAGCAGGATCAGAAGACCACACATTCTTTAGTCTAGCAGATACTGCATAATTAACCTATAAAAAGCAACAGATACAGGTTAAACATTGCTAAATATAACACAGTATCCTTAAGACATATTAAGGGGACTGTGAAAGATATTTAAAAGGGCCATCTACCTCAGGTTGTAAATTCTTTAAAGACAGGTTGCTTTGCAAGCAAGAAACACCTCACTGTAGTTTCCCATCAAGAAATGAATCACCACACAATACTCTCCAAAGAAGATAATTTATATAGAGGTAAATACCAGGAAGTCAGAAGGCAACTGTGCACCTTTCTGAAGCTCTGCACCACTGCACCCTGTGCCGGACAGGTGATCGTTTGGAGTCGTGACAGCATTAAGAACTTCCATTTAGAAGCTTAAAACAACCGTTGAACTTTAGGAGCCAGATGTTTGTTTCTGTTGCTAGTTACTCACGTTTGCCTTTTCAGCACGATGCTGAAGAACAGAACGGCCACACATCCCCTCTTTGTTCCAGCCCTTGGTTAGGCCTCCCAGGAGTCAAAAGCAGAATGGAAAAAAGTTGACCTAGACACTGAGTAATATGAGTGCACTGCACTGATAACTAGACCCTGAGAATCAGGGTTATAATAATTAAATCTCAAGCTAACAGATGAATAAAGTAGATGAACTATTTCCACAAAAAAAAAAATCCTAATTGTGCTCATTCAGAAATATCCACACACACCCAACAAATCAACAGTTTAAAATGCTAAAAGATGACATAATTGACAGAGCAATCATAGGATTGTGAACAGGCGATTATTTCAGCTCCAGATCTGCTACCGACACGCAGTGCCCAATTCTCCCACAATCACGTTTTGTCCCAACTGTGATAAGGGTTCCTTGTGAAATAGTTCAGTAAGGATTTTTGCTTTTTAACTGTGATAAATGGCAATTATACACTGTCAATTTATATAATTGGTACACAATTCTACAGACTTCAAAAATATTCATATGACCACAAATTAGATTCTTTAAAAAATCTTGAGTAACTGGACAAAACTTAATATATAGGTTACCAGATACTTAACAAGCACAGCTTTAAAAGGCTACGAAATTAAACTATTAAGAGACAGATTTCAGTATCATTCCTTTGTCAAGAACAACAAATACTAGATGGAATGCTAATTCCCTAACCTGAAAACTAGAAGTGCCACAATAAACTACAAACATACATTATATCTTTTGAAGGCTTTGAAATCAACCTGGTCACTGCTGACACTGAAGTGACAGCCTTATCTTTGAATCATAAAAGGCTTTATCCTCTGACACTTATTTGAAGGAGCCATATAAGTGTAACATTTATTACCGAGGCATAAAGACAAAATGTTTTGTTAAGTTATGCATATGTGCAAAAGCCAACAGAAGGGTACCGCCCGAAAGCCAAGACTGGAAGGTTATTTAACATTTCTTTAGGGCCTGGTGCTCAAGTCAAAAGACTTACAAAATTCTACACAGAGGGCTGCCAAAGCCTACTTAATGGCTGTGAGTGAGAAACACAAACTGACTGATCAAGTGTTTACTTGTAGTATCTTGACTAAATATCACAGCCTTCACTAATTCCAGTGTGCTATTCAAAATGCAAAATAACAAAGCAAACAAACACTTCTGATGTACATAATAAAAAGGTTTCCTAGTTTTGCGATTAACCACAATTTATTCTGGTGTCAAAGTTTCTGTACTCACCCCCCAGGTCAGAAAGCACCTCTGGTTTAAATACTTGACGTGGATTATCGCTTGTCCAGTCATTATCATATTGGAATGGAGCAGTGGGACTAATAATTATTCTTGATTGGTTTCAAAAAAACATACCTGGGTGTTCAAGAGGAGGCAGTATGTATTTCCCTACCCAAAATCTGGAAAATTCAAAGTTCGTGCCTCAAGATAAAAATCACTTTTAGCTCGACAACTGTACAATGTATGCCAAAGCTCTCAAGTATGCTGGAAACAGAACGTTTCTGATGAGCTCCATTCCACCTCATTACAAGGTGTTAGTGGAAAGAGCCAACAGGTCTTTAATTGAACCAATTCATCCAAAATTTTTTATTTTCTAGATTCAATCCCAGCTCAGTAACAACCAACTAGTAAATGTTAGCATATTCTTCATTCCCCAAAGTATCCTGTCCACCTAGCAGTGTAGGTGAGCCGGTTGCTCTTCTTTCAATTAAGATGCAGAATAGTTGCCCTCTAATTTTCTGGAACGTGTCTTTACCGTGCTTTGGACACTGGCAGCCACAGCAAGCTTCTCCAGATTTCTAACTCGAGACAAGCATGCGAACACTCACCCCAGACACCTTCCTGCACCTCTCCTGTACTTGTTTGCATGCGGCTGGGACGTGGCCTCATGATTCCTCGGTCTACGGTTGTTAAAAGGTATTTAAAAATAAAGATATACACTTTAGATATGTTTTTAAAACCTCGCCCTATATTTTTTTAATTCTCTTTACAGTGGGAGTATCAGATCAGCTCACCATGATGCGAACAAGAGCTTTTTAGAACCTTGACCCCGCCAGATCAGTGTTCTTCCTTAACACATGCCCTCAGCTGGTAGGAAAGTCCAGGATTTTGCATTGTCAGGTGGTATCCATTGGTCTAGGAATTCATTGAGCAATCCTCAGAACAGCAAACAATATTAAAAACATCTCAACAGGACTAAAATCTGCAAACCAGCTCCACAAGAAGCCTCCAAATCTTCATTACTCCTGGATTTAAACTAAGTTTCCAATGCTGCTGTTCAATACCACTCTCTCCTCAGCAGCAATGCTGGCTTAAAAAGCCACTACTCCCCTCCCCCCGAGTGTTATTTTTAACCTGGATGATTTCAGTGATCCCATTTACAGCACAGCCCCACAGCTGTAACAGGACTGAGAAGCAGCAACTTGGGTGCAAAGACAGGAATAGGTGGCTAGGATTAAGACGGAAGAGATTGGGAATTTCTCAAGCTAGCGTTTTCACCCAGGCTGACGCGCCGTCAAACTGAGACCCCAAAGAGAGCAGCAGCCTGAGGACTTGAGCTACAACAAAATCCTCAAGGCGATTTACGTTTTCAGTATTTCTTCCACATGACACAAACTTACTCATCTCTAGTTGCCTTCCTCCAGGTCCCAAAAGTCACAAGATTCACTATCATCCACAGCCTTTTGCCCTCCCCAACTTCCAGAGACACCAGACACTTGCCCAGCGAGGCACTCGCTCCCTTCTGTACCTGTGCTTCGGATTCAGCAGCTTTGTTACCCCAATGCTACCTCATTTAAAAACAAGGTTTTAACCACCTCTTTAGACCAAAATTTAAGTCTGTACCCATCTCAGGACTGAAAATCTCCCTCAAACATTTTTGAGCTCTCAATACAGTCGCCGGATTTTAAGAAAAAGTCCAGTAAGCCCTTACAGTTCTATATCTATTTCAAATCATTGCACAAGGAAAGACATGAACGCAAATTTAGGAAATCTTGGCACAGCAGCCTAAGAATGACTATGAGACTTGAGGGCTTTCATCAAGCGTTCTGGCTTTGAAGCACGAACACAGGGAAGCTTTTGCCTTTCAGAAGGGGCAGAAGACCCAGTGGTTTTAGTTTGCACACCCCTTCCCACTGTGAACCGAGCCTCTCGCTCCACTGACTTCAAGCTTTTCATGACACTGAGGCCTACCAGCTCACCCTACTACACCGGGGGAGTTCTTATTTAATTGCCTATGTGGTAGTTTGTCTTTCCAGCAAAATCCCCAGCCATCCGAATGGCTGCACGTAGGTAAAAGCGGCACGCTGGAGGCTGAAAACAGGAACAAGGTGCTCAACCACGGATTTGGGGGAAGCCGGGGATACCAGCGAGGCAGATAGCCGGGACTCGGACCGCTCCACGCCTAACCTACATGGAGACTTTTGCTAGCGGGGCCGTTCTGGCAGCGGGCAGGCGGGCGAGGAGCCGGGGACGGTGCGAGCCGAGGGGCAGGGAGCGGGCAGGGCACCCCCCCGCGCAGCCCGAGGGGGAACGGCGGGGCCCGCGGCAGCCGGGGGAGGCCCCCGGCCCTTCCCAGGCCGCTCCCGCTCCTCTCGGGGGACGGAGCGGGGCAGGGCGGGGCCCGCGGGCTGCCCTCTCCCCTTCCCCGCCGCCTGGCCCCGGGGTGGGGGGTGTACGGACATATGTACGTACAGGCTGAATGGGAAGGGAGGGCGGAGACCGGCGGAGAGGGGGGGGCGGCAGCTCCGAGCGGCCTCCCTGCACCTGCCTGGCCGGCTCCACCGCACCG
>VXBL01008384.1:0-10211 GCA_013400195.1 Aramus guarauna | reverse complement strand
GGGTGGGATTGTCTCCTCTGAGCTTTAATTCCTGCCCCCCGATAGTTACGCGGGTCGCTGGGTGCCCTCCCGGTGCGTGCTGGGCCAGCGAGGGGGCTCGGTGGCCGCACCGGCCACAGGGCTCGTGCTGGGCAAAAAGCTCCGAGTGCCTTCTGCGGCTGCTGGTCCGTGCGGGAGATATTGTTAGATGACAGATGCTGCTGTCAGCAAGAATCCAGAAAGAAAGAAAGGAAGAAAGAAAAAAACCTCTGCCCAAAAAGCCGGGGGGGGGGGGGGGAAGCCGCCTCCTCTGCCATGTCCTGACCAAACCAGGTTCTCCTGCAGCGCCAGACTGGGAAGGGCCCGGGAACAAACGGACGGGGTGGAAGCCAGGAGCTGTAATTAGCCCAGAGTCCCTGCAGCCACCAACCGCTGTCAGTGCACCATTTTAATTAGGAAAACAAGGGAAAAAGAGAGGAAGAAAAGAAAAAGAAAGATCCCAAGAGAGGCTTTTCTTTTCTTCTCTCTCTTGCCGGAGTTTTTGCCATTCCTGCCGAGAGCGGGAGCAGCCGGAGGGCACCGGCTAATCCCGCCTCGCAGGTCTGGGCCGGCGGCTTAGGGCAGGAATCTCTGGTATTTGGGAGCAGAGGGACAAACCCGGCGTGCTCGAAGCTGCAAAGTGGCTCCCCGGGGCCTCTTGCTCCTCTGGCTGTTCCCAGGGTCCGGGAGGCATTTTGCATCGCTTCCCCCCTCTTGCTGCGTGGCGGCGGGGATGCGCGCATGCAGATCTGCCCGTCGCCCTCCTGCCTCGCCGTGTACCTGGGGCGAATTGCACAAGGATCGAGGCGAACGTGGCCGAGCACCTGCCTGGGGCTGCCGGGAAAGGCTCAGTTTTGGGCGGGCGTTGAGGGTGTCCCACTTCTGTTGATGCTCAGGTCCCTCCAAATCCCAGCCCTGGTCCCGTTCTCCGATGGGGCAAATCCCGGTTGTGGTAGATTTGCAAAGGGAAGGTCACACGTGGGCTGGTGGCATCGTCAAGCGGCGTCTCCAGAGGCCACCGCTGCTGGGGCAAGCCCTGGCCCAAACCGCGGCAGTGGGGGATGCTCCTGGACCGTGCTCCCCAGCAGCCCCCCACGGCGAGGACGTGGCCCCAGGGGGCTGCCAGAGCCCTGAAACAGCTGCCCGTGGTGGTAAAACCGGCTGAGATGGCACCACAGGGCAGCTCTGCAGCCGGGAAAGCCGGTCGGGCTGGGAAAATCCAACCCTGTGAGTCTCCGAGCTGTGGGAAAGCGCTGGGACCATGGGGCACTGGGACCAGTGACTAAACCCCAGCTGCTCCGAGACCAGCTCCGCAGCCCCGTTTTCCGGAGGGGAAACCAGCTCCAGTTCTCCTGCCAGGGGTGCAGTGGGGAGGATCCCCCCCTCTCCTAATTTTGAGCTCCCACGAGCATCACGCCAGACTTTCGGAGCTGCTGCCGGGATGCAGATCCAATCCCCCCACCCGTGGGTGCCTGGCTCCCCCCGTGCCCCCTGGCACAGCCCCACGGGGCCGATCCTGGCTTGCTCCGCTCATGCCGGCGCAGATAACAGCGTGGGCTGGGATCAACGGTCTCGGGCACGGTGGAGCCGTCACTACACATTAACCAGCTGTCCGATGGAGCAACGCTTCCTCGTAGCCAAGATCAACAGTCCCCAAAGCGAACTGGGAGCACGGCCAGGCAGCCCGGAGCCTCCCAGCGAACCCCCCCGCTCCTGCGGGGCCACCCCGGGGTGCACACCCCCCCACGCTGCGTTTGCCCTTGGGTCTGCAAGAGGGACCAAGGCCTCACCCTGCAGCTGTGGGCGGGTGCTGAGCATCCCCCGGGTGTCCCTGGGGCTGGAATTTCAAGGGAAAAGGGTTTTTGGGAGAAGGGTGCTTTGCTCAAGGGCTGCGGTGCTGCTGCACCCCGGCGTGCCGGGCTGGCCCGCGGGACAGGCNGGGCGGAGCCTCCCCCGGCCCCCGCCCCTCCCCCGCAGCCGATGGAATTTTCCACTCGCCGCCGCGGCGTAGGTTCCCGCCGGCCCCGCCCCCTCCGCGCGCACGCGGCTCCTTCGGCCCCGCCCACGTCCCGGCGTGCTGCGCGGCAGGAAGATGGCGGCCGCCATGAAGGCGGGCCTGGGCCGGCTGGGCCTGCGGGTGTGCTGGCAGGTGGGGGCCGGGACCGGGACCGGGACGGGCAGCGGCGGCGGGAACGGGGCCGCGGAGCCACGGGGAGACTGAGGAGCCACCAGAGAAGGGATGTGGGGAGCCAGGGCCGAGGGCAGATGGGGAGGGCCGTGGGACAAGGCGCGGTACAAGTGGTGGTGTTAGGTGCGTTTACAGCTGCTCTGGGTTTGGGAGGTGCGAAGGGAAATAAATCAAGATGTTGGGGGTGTTTCTTGGCCGTTGGGCTAACTCTATGGCTTTCTTATTTCTCCTCCTTAGACTGCGAAGTCTGTGCTCCATCCTGCTGGAGCGGCTCCGGCCTGTCTTATTGTCCCAGTGAGAACGAAGAAGAAGTTTCATGTCCCCGAATGGGCCAGAGAGCTGTCCCCTGAAGAGAAGGAGAAGAGACTCAAGTCTTCGGGGGCAGTGTTTCCTGACGAACGTATAGAACGGACTTTCTACTTGGCCTGCACAGGTGGTAGAAGGCCTGCTTTGGTCTCTTCTCAAGGGCAAAACTAATGCAAAGTAGCAGCATAGAGAAGTGGCGTGACCATGCTGACAGAGTGTCGCTGAATTAGGCACTCTGCCTCCTGGTGCGGGATGGCAGCTGCCCTGCTTTACCTCAGAGGTGTGTCAGGCTGTTGGCCCCTTCGTACCTAGGGACAAGGAATAGCCAGGGAGGTCAGGTTCCCCGCTGTTGAATGTGGCTGCCCCTCCTACCCTGGGCTGTGTGGAAGAGGAGAGCGGAGAGCAGGCTTCTGTCACTGCTGCCAAGCTGTGCTAGATTAACAGTTCTCTGTGTTCTCATAATTCATCTTACAAATGTTATCAGGGCAGAATCCTGCTTCTCTGGCCACTGGAAGCTAGGGTGCTGCCTCTTTGTTTTCTTCATTTTGCTGTTTTTGAGCATCCTCCTGACCTTTCTTTTCTGTCCTGCAGCTGATATTATAGACCCTTACGTCCCTCCTGAGGGCGATGCCCGCTTGACTTCCCTATCCAAAGATGGGCTGAAGCAAAAGATGGAGAAGCTGAAGCAGACTGCCACCTCCCAACTGGCGTACGTTCCTCCTTTTTGATTAATCTGTGGTGCACAAGTTTTGTTTGCTTCTGTCTTGCAGTGGTGAGACGGTGCGTTTTGTTTTCTACCCGCTTCTTCCATTGTTGGTATTGTACCACTTAACCGGGAGTCCCTGGTGTGGGAAGGAACACAAGGACTGTAGACCTTTTCTTCTTGTCTTTTCAGTCTGCGAAAAGTAAAAGATCATGATCCGGATTTCAGCACTAAAACCTTCCCAGAGAAGGCGCAGGAGATATTTATTGAAGCTCACAATTGCCTGGCAAAGTAAGACCCGTTCTGTGACTGGTGTGGTTATGTGGCACCTTCTTCTCTTTGCTTATACCCTCTGTTTTTCTAATCCTTGTACCTCATCTGCAACAAGTACTTTATCTTTTTTTTGCCCCCATCTCTGTGAAGAGTAGAGTGTTGGTGGTTTGGTCAGTACCTGCTTGCTTTTGATAATGAAAAGCAGGTTGCAGAAAATTCATCCTGACCTGACCTGCAAAGGAGATGAGTTGTTGCACCACCAGTGTGATCAGCAGATAAGGGGGTGGTTGGTGCTGTTCAGAATCACGCTGCAGGGAATTGCTTGGATATGAAACGATACTCCACTGGCTTGCTCCACTTTCTAGTAATAGAACAGATTTCAAAACTGCATCAGTCTTGGTTACGAGTCCAAACATCAATAAAACATTTAGGTCATAACTGGCTTCCAAAGGATGTTGTGTCTTTCCCTGAAGTCTCATCAAGTAACTTGCATTCATGCTCTGATTTTGTGCTGAGATCACGGCTGAGAATTTTGCTTTTTTCTGTTTTGCCAGTAGATTGTGTATCTTCTGGGGAAGGAGGAATTTGTGAGTGAGCCTCTTTACACTCACTAAGTGTGCTCAAGTAACTGGGTGTGTTTCACTTGCAGTTTTAACAAGCAGAAACTTCACTCCTTGGTGACAGAGCGCTGCTACCCGGTAAGTGTTTATGTGGATGTAGTGTGTCCTTGATCTCTTCCATGGTCGTCAAAGCTCTCTAAACCTGATTGTCTGTCTCATTTTTTTCTGGATAGGGTAAAAACAGAGCTGGGAGGGGAAGCACATGTCTTAGTAGCTAATGAATAAGTGCTTCGTTGTATATAGTTGTTTGCTTGTCATTCAATTCACACCCTAATTAAGTTGGTGCTTATTTTCTTTTCTTTGTAGGAAATGGTCCGTGGGAACAGGTACAAGACCATCCGGTGGAGTTTTGTGGAGTCGCTGGAGCCTCCAAGAGTGGTTCATGTTCGATGTGACAGCATTATGAATCGAGGCAACCTGTACGGCCAGGTGACAGTGCGGATGCACACGCGACAGGTACATCCCCTTGCGCTCCTTGCGTTTCCCAGCTGACTCTGACCTGCTGCCAGCCCAGCATCACTTTCTCGGCTCTGTTTACAGATTCTGGCAATCTATGACCGCTTTGGACGGCTGATGTATGGCGGGGAGCAGGTGCCCAAGGACGTTTTGGAGTATGTCGTATTTGAGAGGTACTTGGTGAACCCCTATGGCACGTGGAGGATGCATGGCAAGATCGTTCCAGAGTGGGCTCCACCGAAGGACCCCATTGTTAAGGTAATGCCACCAGGAGAAGGCACCAGCATGACCCGTGCTTGTGAAACGTAGGTTCCTGGTTAATTCTGGACAAAACCAAAGCTGAACTTCCCGTAACGGGAAGGTGGTACGTTCATCTACAAGCAGCCCTATTTGTTAACGTGGGATTATCAGCCTCTAGCTCCTGGAAGCTGTAGTAGGAGGCTGCTGGCACTCGACACTTATGTGATAATTTAGGGGGTCACTGCTCGCTCTACGTAGGCTGCACAGCGATGCAGGTGCTCTGTCTTCCTGTGTTACTAAAAACAGGTCCTAGAGAGGAAGGAGGTGAGGACTCCAGTGTAGTACAAGGCATGGCATCCCCTTCCCCCTCTGTGTCCTCCCCCGTGCTGCTGCCATCTGGTCGTCGTCCTGTGCACGGCCTTTGCCTTGCCAGAACCCCCTGCCCACCCTTTCTCACGCTCTTCCAGCGGTTCAGAGCTGCTCTGTATTGTGCTGATTTTTTTCTTTTTTTTTTCCCCCCTTATTTCCTTTTTCAGACTGTGATGATTCCTGGCCCAACCTTGGATCCCTCACAGGAGTACGAAGAAATGAAGTAGGAAGTTCCAGAGCCTGTACAGACAGCCGTGTGAATAACCCTGGAGGGAAGAAGTGGAGGATGTCTGGGGAGGATATGGCCCTGCCTTTCCAGTGAGAAGTCAACAAAGCAGCTTCACAAACGGACTCCGGCCACTAAGAAGTTGTCTTTAAAGGAGCAAGAGGGGACTGGGAGGGGGATTCTGATGAACTCTAAGAAGAGCTTTACTCTGTCCAAGTAGACTTAATGTGCTGCAGCTTAGCGCGCTCTGTGTTTCTGTGAAGATCAGAAGTCTGTTCTCTTCAGGACTGCTCCCTAGGCTAACCTCTGTCCTGGACTTGCATCGTGAGAGCCCTTGGCAGCAGAAGTCTGTCCAGATGTGGGATATTTGGGAAATGTCATACACCTGGGGGGCTTTCATTAAAACTTGCAGCAATAGATGTTGGCGCTTTCTTTTCCCATCCTCTCTCCCTCTCTGTACTGATTCCCAGGCTTCTTTTTTTGTAACAGAAAACAGGGAAGAGCAGCAAGCACATTTCAAAACAGATTCTCCTGGGTGGGTGCTGCAGTTGGACTCCTGAGCGGGTGCCTGTTAGTGGCCAAGCTTCCTGAAGGGGCTGCAGCGCAGCACTGGTAATTTAATAAAATTTTTTGCCTCCTAAGGTCAGCATTTGCGTCAACCGGTGTTGTCTTGAACGGCAGCGTTTCTCAGAACTGATGGGTTTTGGTGCGTTTGTTACAGACGCTGATGAATTCAGCGACAGGGTGTTGTTAGTGAGTGGCTGGCACCATCCTGTGGACATGATGACATCCACATCAGGTCCCCTGGTTTTGTGGGCTGTGTAGGTGAGGAAAACACTTCTTCGGTGGCTGGGATTAAACCAGCGTGCTCCCCTAATCTCTTCTTGATCTGCTTTGCTGAGATAAGTTCCATTTGCTGCTAGTCACAGAGCAAAATATTCACTAGTCATCAAACAACAAAACATTTTTGTTTTCAACCTTGTCTTGCTTTTTAACTTGGCTATTTTCCAGAGTTTGAGAGTGAAGTGCGTTTTTTCTTCTTCCTTGGAAGAGATTTTACAGAGTATGCAGTGGAAGAGTTATGGCTCTTTATACTTGCAGAGTTGTTCAGTGTTTCCTGTGAATGATGTTCTTTTGAAAGGGCAAAATATCATCTTTATGCTCTGTTAGGAGAGGAGCCAGCGATGGAATCCCTTTCATCTTTTCGGAAATCGAAGGGGTGTCACAATCTGTCTGCCTTTCCTGAAAGAACCTACTATATTGAGGCGTCTGCCTACGCTTCATTCATGAGCTGAAGAGAGATTCAGTGCTCCAGCATATGTGAGCTGGGCTAGATCCTAAAATAAATTAGTGTGAGCTGCCTGGTTTGTGTCTGGTGTGACTCAGGCAGTGTACAGGTAGGTATGGATGTGACTCCTCAACTGAGACCTACAGACAAGGTTCTTCAGCTCTGGCTCCGAAGGAAGAGAGCGTGTTTTCTGGCTTTTCTGGGAGAATGGCCTGCCTTTCTGGTCTAGCAGTGCGTGGCTCCTCATGTCCTTTGTCAAAATTCAAACCTCTGAAAGCAGAGTTCTGTTTCTGGGCTTCCTTCACAACCTTGCTGCTCTCTGTTGTACCTCTTTCTTAAGCGTATTTAGTACCTTACCCACACCCCATAAATCAGCCACTAAGTGTGCGCTCTGTGGATAATACCTTTTATTTTCTGTATGTACACTTACTTACACAATCAGATGATCGTTTGACGTTCAGCGCTGAAGACCACGGACAGCACGCTACAGCAACGTGAAGCAAACAACAAAGGAACGGCGGGACGAGCCCTGAGCCCCGGCTTGGTGTAGAGATCAGAGCACCAAAACCTTCCCTTCTGCTGTCTCTGGGTTTTTTATTTCCTTCCATCTAAGTGGAGCAGAGGGACAAATCTGGGAGGCTGGAGGCTTTGTTGGTTCCAGCTGCTGCTTTCCTGACCCTGCGGCTTCTCCCTGTGGTTTTGGCCGTGTCCCTTCCCTTGCACATTTGTGAGCGGTGGGCTGGAGTAACGGTAAACCCGGGAGCCCCATCTGATGATCTAGAGATTGTAGATCTAAATCTGATCTAGAGATTGTAGTGCCTCCGTGGTCTCGGCATCTTCCCTGTCCCGCAGGAGTCTTTTCACCTCTGCCCCAAAGGAATGGGTCTTTCCAACACAGGGAGAAGTTGAAACGGGGGACGACAAAAGGCATCCAGCGCTTCTACAGATGGGCTGTAAAAGTGAAGGCTTGCTAGTGCCGCTGGAAATGTCGATGGGGGAAAAACCTCTCCTGTGATGGGGAGGTGAGGCCTGGGCGTGTTTGCACACCTGGTGAACATACACACATGCACGCACAGTACGGGTGAAGAAGAAACCAGTCACGACAATGTTTTGAAAAGTTACCGGCATTGTTAGTTAAGACAAACGCATTTACAGCTGAGTTGCTGCAAGAATTAGAAGCGTAGCAGTGCTGTGAAGTTAGAGAGGAGGTTAGAAGCAGAAATACCCATCTGAGCCTTCATGGATGCGGAGGTTTCTAAAAGCAGAGCAGTGGGGTGGCCTTGAAGGTTGGTTTTATCCCTCCCAGGGTGGGCCATGGGCAAAGGCATCTGGGAACGGAGATGGTGGTGGGCATCGCCGAGTGCGATATTCGAGCACTGGGCTGGCGTCGCTGGACCAGAACAGAGCAGAAAGGATTGCTTGGCATGCGTGGAAGGCCTGTGGCTGGCTTGGGGACTTCAGAGGATGATTAAAAATAAATGACTTTGTGTCAAGGAAGCAAAACGTGTCGTGGGGCTGGCTGGGAACAGCAGCTCCTTCTCCCAGGCTTCAGAACCTGCCCGGTCCCAGCAATGCTTACGGAAACCACCCTGGCCTAAAATGGAGGCAACGGCAGAGCTGGGGGAGATCGGCCGGGCTGCAGGAGCTCTGGAACGCTCTTTTCCTCCCAGCCGCATCATTGCTGCCCGTGGTTTGCCTCTCCCCTTGTTTCAGCGTCCGTCTTGCTGAGGCTGCGTGTTTCGGGGTGCCAGGCAAGCTGTTCCTCGCCGTGCTGGAGGCACAAACCTCCCCACAGTGGGGCAGGAGGACGTTCAACCGCTGGAGAGCATCTCTAGATGGCAAGCCGCAGCTTTGTGTCTGCTGCCTTGGTGGAAGCGAGCGAGACTGGCACCCACGGGTGTTTTAATGTATTCAGGTGCTCGGACCAAGGGGACCCAGCGCTGGGTAAATGACGTTGGTGGGCTGCTGTTGGGCTCGAGTGCTTCGATGAAGGCAGGAGATGTTAACTGTCCCCTCGCTGCGCTGGTCCCCAAGCCTGGCTGGCTGACAGCCACCTCCAGAGCCCGTGGGGAGCGTGGCCGTGCCGTTGGCTTTGGCGGACGCTTCTGTCCCGGTCCGGGAGGTGCAGGTAGGCAGCAGCCTTCAGCTCGAGATGTTCCACCCATGAAATCCGTGTCCGCACTCAGCTGGCAGCCGGGCGGAGGGAGCTACTGGTGGTCCCAGGGGCAGACGTCGGGTTTAGTTTCACCCGCACCCCTGCCGCTGTCCCGGGGGGTCTCCCCGGCTCTGCCCTCCCCGCCGAGGGTCGCGTTGGGATCCACGCTCTCCACCTCCCACGGACACACCTCAGAGGTTTTCCTCGGGTCTGTGCTGGTCTGGTCAGATGCTGGCGGAGCTTCTTCTGCTTCCCAGGGACAAACCTCAGCTATGCTGGCACCTGCGCTGGGACCTGTGCTTGCTCCTCCAGGCTCTGCCCCGGGGCTCTGCGGGCGCTGGATGCCCGGCAGGATGCGGCACAGGGGCTTGTGCTCAGCCCCACCGTCAGATCTGCCCTTGGATGTTTTCAGCAGGGCTGCTGGAGACACGGCGCTGGCTCCTGCCTCCGGCTTTGGCTTTCCCGCCCTCGTGGGGGATGCTCTGTCAGCTCCTGGGGGGTGCGCGCCGGGTTTGAAGCTGTCCGTCTCCAAGTCGGTGGGCTCTGCTGCTTCCCAGGGGCAAACAGCAGATCTCCTGCTCTCTGTGCTGTCGGACTTCTTGGACAGCTCTTTCCCCATGGCAGTCTTCAGGGAGGGCTCCTCCGTGCCCAGGCTCTCCCAGGGGCAGATGGCCTCACGCTCACTGCTCCTCTTCTCCAGCACTTTGGAGGAACCTGCTTTTTTGGGTGGGAGGCTCATCTTACCCAGGGCTGCTCCCTTCTCCGGCAGAGCTGCAGCCACCTCCCAGGGGCAGATTTCTGCTTTGTTGGTGGGTTCAACCTCCAGAGCCTCCCACGGACAGACCTCTGCCTTCAGGCTCTCTGTGCTCTGGGATTTCTTGGAAGGGAATTTGGGCAGCACTGGGCTCCTGGCACGGGGTTGTTCTGGGGTCTGCTCCGTGTCCGTGCCCAGGCTCTCCCAGGGACAGACGGCCTCTCGCTCGCTGCTGCCCTTCTCCAGGGATCTCACCGGGCTGACCAACGCTGCCTGGCGTGTGATGTGCTTGTCCCCCTTTGCAGCCCCCTGAGGACCCTGCTTTGCCTTTGGTCGGTCAGAGGGAGCTGCAGCCGCCTCCCAGGGGCAGATTTCTGCTTTGTTGGTGGGTTCGACCTCCGGAGCCTCCCAAGGACAGACCTCTGCCTTCAGGCTCTCTGTGCTCTGGGATTTCTTGGAAGGCGACTTGGGCAGCACGGGGCTCCTGGCACGGGGTTGTTCTGGGGGCTGCTCCGTGCCCAGGCTCTCCCAGGGACAGATGGACTCACGGTCTCTGATTGCTTTCTCCTTCTTGGCAGACATTGTATCGCCAATCTCTTTGCAGAGACCTTGTCT
>VXBL01008365.1:31592-48871 GCA_013400195.1 Aramus guarauna | reverse complement strand
GCCCCCGTGCGGGGGCTCCCGGGCCGGGGAAAAACACATTCCGTGTTTGGGGCAGCAGGGACTTTTTTTTTTTTTTTTTTTTTTATTATCGCCGCCTATTCAGGGAAGCGGAGGAGAGCTGGAAACGGCACCTCCCTCCCTGCTCACCCTCGTCCCACGGTCCCACCCGCAACAACCGTAACCCTGCCGGATGCTGCTGCCCTGGCTGCTCCCCCAGCATCTCCCCCGATTCGGGAAATTCCCCTCTCTCCGCACAATTTCCTTCCAGTTTCTGCTCCTTTCCTTGATTCTGAGATGGTGTGGGGTTGGTTTTTGGGGGTTTTTCGGGTTTATTTTTGTTGTTTTGGTCTGGTTTTTTTCCCCCTCTTTGGGGATTTTCAGCACTGAGATCATCAATCGAGCCTCGTAGCGAGGATGCTGAGCTTGACCACAACCCCATCCCAGCAAACCCTTTCCTTGGAAAAGGGGAGAGAAGATCCATGGGGTGCTGACCCCAGGGGGGGATTATCCTGATGTCCAAGGACCCGGCTACCGAGGGACAAACTGTCCCAGGATGCGGCCGGGGAGATTCACCGATTCCCCCCCCCAAAAACAAAATTCCCCAGCAGCGAATAAGGTGGCGGGGAGAGAATAAATTCAACGCCGCGAGAGCGCTGCAGCCCTGGGGGGGCTCGTGCGTCCCTTTGGCCGCTCGATTCGGTGATGCCTCATTTATCGTCCTGCTCCAGACCGCGCGGGACAGATGAGCTGTGCGCTGGTAAAGGTCGGGGGAGAAGGGACGGAGACGCCGAGAGGGGAATCACCCGCAGGTTATGGGTCCATCCCGTGCCCCGAGGGACGGACGTCCCCTCCTGAGCTCCAGGCACTTGGCAAAAGGCAATTTTGTAGGGCAAAAAAAGGGCAAATTCAGCATTTTGCTGCCCAAATCGGTGCCGAAACGGGCGGGATAGTCCGGTAACGAACACTTTGCTCGGATTTAAAGTATATCCGTGCTAAGTGTCATCCTAGGAAAAACCAGCGGCGTCGCTTTCCAAAGGGCAACCTTTTCCGAAGGGAAACCGCTCCGGAGAGCAGAGCGTTCCCAAAGGCGACGGCTCGGGTCGCGAGGCGGATTTCACCTCTGCCCGTCTCCCAGCCCGCGATCCTGCCCTGCGCTTTACCCTGCGCAGATAAGAGAGGAGGAAAACCACAAATATTTGCTAACGTTGGCTGCGGACAGCTTGGGGTGAACCCAGGCGTTGCGGTGCGGCTATAAATCCTGCTCCAGCCTTATGGCCGTAACCTCGGCCGCCCTCCGGCTTCCAACCTCCCCCCCACGTCCCCCTCCTTCGGGGACAGCGGCCGCCCCGACGCCGTCGCCAGCTCCCCGGGGAACGTGGGTGGTTCAGGGCTTTTTGCTCCGTACGAATTCGAAGACACGCGATCCCTTCCTCGCCGCGTTTCTCCGGCGAGCGTCGCCTCCTCCAGCCCATCACCGCGGCGTCTGGTCCGCAGGTTCGGCTCAAGCCAAGCCCAGAAGGGACCGAGAAGGTCTCAGCCCTGCGCGGAGGCGATGTCTAAAATCATCCGGGACGTCCACCCACCGCACGTGCCGGGGATGGAGAGGGCTCTGCCCGTACCAGACCCCAAATTAACAGAGGGACAAGGTCTGCCGGGCTCTGCCCTCTTCCTCCTCCTCCTCCTCCTCCTCTTTACCCCCGTCTCGTGCTCTCAGTTCTGCTCCAGACTCAGATCCTTGCCTGCCTCGCCTCCAAAGTCACAACCCCCTCCAAGATCCTTAATATCCCTGATTCGACCCAAAAATAACAGCGGCACACCTCGTTCCCCTCTGTTTAACCAAAATCCGCCAGAAGGCTATTTTTAGTCTCCTTAGGTCAGGTTTTGTTAATCCAGGAGCAGTTTACTAACGAGGTCGCTTAAAATTAACTCCCGCGGAGAGCGCGGACGTCCCCGGGACCCGGCGCCGGTGGGGTGCAAACACCCCGTGCATCGCTGCCGTGCAATTTTCCGGCCTCTCCGGGGTAATTAACCGGTGCAAATCAACACGTTTCCCTCGTTAGCAACGGTCACGCTAAATGAACCGCGCCGACCGGCTGCGGCTGCATTGCGTGGTCTTTTTCTCCCTCTTTGTGGGATGCGGATGCTACTTTGAGAGAATAAAATCCAGAGATCTTCTCGATCTTGGGGACAATTAGAAATTTAGGCATTTTTTTCCCGCAGGTTTTGATTTTTCTGGAGGACCCGGGTGCTTCGGTGGCACCCGGTGACATCGGACGCTGTTTGCTCTGCGCTCGCCACGTAAGGAAACGAGCGTCGCTTCCAATTTTCCAAATTTCCAGGTCCATCAATCACAGGACGTGACGCCCTGTTTGCGATGTCTCCTAGCAGGCGGCTAGCTTATTTTGGGGCGAGCGCTACGCGAGCGCCAGCCTTCTCCTGAAGACTTCGGACGTGGAAAGCATGTATATGTAGGAGGAAGCATGATTTTATTTTTAAAAGCTGCTTATCTAGAAATATAGTCGAAAAAAATAAATATTTGGATAACATTAGCGTGTTTGGATTAGGTTAAAAACTACTTTACTTCCCTCTGCTATTTATTTAAGTCTCTGCTGTGCACGTGGCCGGATGGACGGACCCACGTTGCAAGAATAAAAGCTCAAAAAAAAAAAAAAAAACCCAAAAAAAAAAGCTCAAAAACCAAAAAACCACCAAAACCAAGAGCAAAACGCAATCCGGTTCCGCGCTAATGGAAACTTTCAATTTCAAAATTCAATTTTCCCCATTCGGATGCGGCAAGGAGCGTGCAAAAAAAAAAAAACCGTGCAGAAGTAAGAGGGGAGTAAATTCAGTCGGAATTAATCGGAAAACAGCCTCGGATGCTCTCGCTGAGCCGATCCCCCAGCAAAGCTCCGACAAACGCGACTCCCCAAACCGCTGAGCGCCGCAGGAACGGCCTCGATCATTAAACGAGCTCCTCTCAGTCGTTACCCGCCACGTCCCCCACCCTCCGCATCCTCCCCAAATCCTGGCGGGGTTCTCGAGTTTTGCCGCCCGCCCGCCCGTTTTCTGCGCCGCGCGTTAACGGAGGAGGGACGGGACATCGCAGGATCGTTCCCCGGGGGCCGCGCGTCGCCGTACTCACACTCTTTCATCATGCCGATGTCCACGCAGCGCTTCAGCCGACACGCCTGGCAGTGCCGCCGGTTGTCCTTGGTGATTTTGCAGTCGCCGTTGAATGGGCAGGTGAACATCGCTTTCCTCTTCATGCTTCTCCTGGCCGGGGAGGGGATGGGGGGGGGATAAAAAAATATGTATTGAGTTAAAATCGACGTCGTTTTGATGGCGCAAGAGGGTGCTCTGAACGTCGGGAAGAGACGCCAGCACAAATCCAGCCCTCCGGACAGCACAGCGCTGGAGGGAGGTTGCTAAGAGGATGCTGGAAACATCTCGGACCAGCTCAGCCGCTCGCTCGAGAACACAAAGCCGGGTTTAATACCGGAGGTTTGGGCGCTGCCGGAACAGGAAAACTCCCCCCAAGGACAGAGCCGAGGGGTGCAGCCGCTTTCTGGTTTCAGACGGGTTCTCTGCAGGCCAGAAGAAGGGTGGAAGGGTCGCAGAGAAACCCCCGCCGCAGCGAAGGAAACCAGAGGCCAGCACGTACCACAGCGGCGCGGTATTAAACGCGGTATTAAACTTTTGCCAGCCTTTAAGCCCGGCTTTGCTAGAACAGCCTGTTTGTGCGTGCGGGAGGAAGAACCCTCGCTGCAGGACACGAGAGAAACGCCGCTTAACGTAATAACCCTCTTTTCCACCCAAAACCACCCCGCGCCACGTTAATCCGCTGCCGCGATCGGGACCGTAAGTCTTTCAAGGTACAAATGGTCAAAGGCAGAGTTCCCTGAGAAAAAAAATTAAATTTGCTTTTCCGTGGGGCCGTCCTGCGCGACGTCCGCTGATGACGCGTTAGGGACGTGACCGAGCTGGTCCATCGCGGGCGATTTCGGAGCCACCGTGTCGTTGCTCAGGGAAAAAAGTTCCTCAAGGATTTGCCATCAGCAAGTGAAGCTTTTCCCAGATTTGCAAATATTTCTAAAGGCGCCGGTCGATTTAAGCGAAGGTGTGATTTATTTATTTTTTTTTAACGGAGTTAAATCAAACTCTGGGGTTGGGCAAATCAAAGCGAGGATGCTCAGAGGTAAAGGCAGCAGCGGGACAGAGCTGAGACGCCGTTCGGGTACAAAAAGTGAGAAATCCTCCCCCAAGTTCATGCCGTATGTCAGCACCGGGACGAAGAGTCTCTTGCTAGAAAGAATTGCTCTTCCAGCAATAAAACCCCTCGGCGATGCTGGGACGCGCAGAAAACCAACGCGGCCGTACCGAGCGGGCGATGGCGAGCTCCAGGAACGACGCCAAACCCGCGCTTCTATAGGGTATAAATATAAAATATGTTCTCGGGCTGCAGAGCCGAGCGGCACGTAGCGTGCAATTAGGGGCTATTTTAGAGAGGGAGATGTAAACAAAGAGGTTTTACTCTACCCTTCACTTCGCAGATGAATAAATGCATTTAGGAGAATTAATAGAGGAGAGGCGGACGGCAGAGCCCTCCGTAACCTGCCTCGCACTAAGAAATTCCTCCTTCACCCAGCAGCTGGCTCACGGTTTATGGCTTTTCTCTGGGTTTTTCACGGTTTCTCACTTTTCTCCGGGTTTTCCTCCTTCCACCGAGACGAGCTGGACCTTTGCTCTCCCAGGAACGGGGACAAATGTCATTCGGCTCGGGGCGGGGATAAAAAAAATTCAGGATTTGGAACTGAACACGTCACAATCTCCCAGTTTCGGTGAGCGACTCCGGTTTGGAGCATCTGGGGCAGGCAGCCGGTTTGGTTTTCCCCCCGCCGCAGCCCGGGGCAAGGCTGGGGAACGCACAAACAAGCCAGAGACGCGCGATGCCCTCGGGCAGGGAAAGATGTCCCGCGCATATTTTGGGTATGAAAATTACAGTTTATCCGAATACGGGGTGGCTGGGTACAACAGAGGGTATCCGAGCTGTCACTGCTCTGCCCCGAGGGTCCGCGGCTCTCGGCTACGAGGGGCCACGGTTTGCACCAGCAGCACAGAGGAGCGGCCGTCCATCCCGCCGCAGGAACTCGTGCCGTCTGTCTCCGGTATATTTTTATAAAACTAGCCATTTCAAGGCTCATTTAAGATCTTCGTCCCAGGCGGACTGCTGAATGTTAAAAATAACGTGATCCCTCCCCTCTGCAAAGCCAGAGAGAGCAGACGCGGCCGCGGCCAGCCGCGAGGGAAGCTGGGGTTTGCCGAGAGGGGAGCGATGTGATCCGAGGTCGGGGTGGTGGTACCCGGTGGTGAGGGGGAAATTGGGACAGCGTTCCCATGCGTGCTCTTCACCGGAACCATTCGCTGCAAAGCAAATCCAACCCTGCAAAGCAAACCCAGCATTGCAAAGCAAACCCAGCACTCCAAAGCAAATCCAACCCTGCAAAGCAAACCCAGCATTGCAAAACGAACCCAGCACCGCAAAGCAAACCCAGTACTGCAAAATGAACCCAGCACCGCAAAACGAACCCAGCACCGCAAAGCAAATCCAACCCTGTAAAGCAAACCCAGCACTGCAAAACGTACCCAGTACTGCAAACCCAATCCAGTGCTGCAAAGCAAACCAAGCACTGCAAAACAAACCCAGCACTGCAAAGCAAACCCAATACTGCAAACCCAATCCAACCCTGCAAACTCAGTCCAGTGCTGCAAAGCAAATCCAACCCTGCAAAGCGAAGCCAACGCTGCAAAACAAACCCAGCACTGCAAAATGAACCCCGCATTGCAAAGCAAACCCAACGCTGCAAAGCAAATCCAATGCTGCAAAGCAAGTCCAACCCTGCAAACCCAATCCAACCTTGCAAACCCAATCCAACTCTGCAAAGCAAACCCAACCCTGCAAAACAAACCCAACCCTGCAAAACAAACCCAGCCCTGCAAAGCAAACCCGATCCACCAAAGCACGGGCTGCATCCATCACTTGCAGGATGCCCATCTCACATCTGGGCAGGAGCAGCACATCTGGCTTTAACTTGCCCAACAGATCTGGAGAGCGCTGCAGGCGCAGCGAGGGCTGCGATTTGCTGAACTCCAGCTCTACATCCCGAAAATCAGATCATTAACCGCCCCCCCGACGACGGCAGTTCAGCTTCCCCCTTGGCCGCCATGTGCCCGCCGGTCCTGCCTAGCACGCCCAGGACACAGCAAAGCCCAGCGCCTCTATGAAACAGCTTTTCTTATCAGAAATGTGAGGTTAGATAAAAGCCAGATGGTGACTAGCAGCCCTGGCAACCCCCGCCGGAGGGAGGGCAAAG
This sequence comes from Aramus guarauna, assembly GCA_013400195.1. NCBI lineage: Eukaryota > Metazoa > Chordata > Aves > Gruiformes > Aramidae > Aramus > Aramus guarauna. Next base: position 42,500 of record VXBL01008365.1, on the reverse strand, counting down.
CCTGGACCAGACCTGCATCGTGCGGCTGATCTTAGCGATGCTCGGTCCTTTACCGGACAGGATTGATCTTCAGAGTAACTCTTCTGAGTTTTTATTAGCAAAACGGGCTTTCGACACACACGACTCTCCCATTTGCAGAACCTGTGAAAAACAGCGGTTCCGGGAAGCCACCCGACTCATAACCAAACCCCGCCGTGGCTTTCCTGGCACCTCCTTCCCGTCACCCACCCTGCGGCTAACACACGAGGAGTCATTTCGGCACCGGGGCCGCAGCAGAACCCCCCTGGCACGGCCATCGCAAAGCGCCTGGCGCAGGAGAATCCCCGGTTTCTCCCCCCGTGACACCAACGCAGCCGCCCAGGGAAGCCCCTCGGTCCATCCAGCGACGCCAGCGGCTCTCAATCGCTTGTTTTAAATCCGTTTGCATTTTCTCCCCCCAAATCCGTTCCCCTCACTTTTGATCCCGGCCGTCCTCCAGACAACCGCACCTTGGCCTGGAATCCCTCCGGAGACCTTTGGGGAAGGATTTATTTTAATAGTTTGATGTCGAAGATGACAGAGAACGGGGGAGGATTACAGGAGCGGGAGATGGAGCGATGCAGACGGGCTGGGTGGGGACTTGAGAGGTTTTGAAATAACCCGGAGCCTTTCCAAGCAGCTCCTGCCATTAACGCCCAGCGTCGTTGCATCGGGGAAAAAAACCCCGCTGGGACTGGAGAAGAAATCAGAGAAACTGCGGACGCTTCGGCCAAGTCGCAGCAGAATAAATCACTCGGGCTGAGCTGCTTTTTTAAGAGTTCCTGAGCAAACAGCGCGGGTCAATAAAAGGCTCCTGTTGCCGTTGGCATCGTCAGTAAACAGCGGACTTTGAAGCAAGCAGCCAAAGGTTGCCTCACGCCTGTTTGTGCTGCGGGTTACGTGCGCGTCTGAGCACCCAGGGGTGCCGGTAAATTCCTAACGCCTTCTACAGAGTCAGTAAATCCAGCACCTCCCTGGGGAACTTCACGCCGGGGAAGAATCGTGTCACGCAGGTACGAGCCGAGGCTCCGGCTGCGTTTTGCTGCAGCCCCCCGCTACGGTGCCCCGGGTGCAGGAGAACCGGACTCGGTCCGGTCCGTAGAAGAGATTAAATATATGTCTGCGCTCAGAAAAAGCAAGAGGGAACACGCCAAGGGCGAGCGTGGCTGGAAAGGAAGGTGAAAAAAAAGTAGAAGAGCCTTAAATTGAAAATAAAGGCTTTATATGGGGCATGAAGGGCTGGCTGAAGACGAGAGCTTTTCGCATCATTAAGATGTCTGTTCAGAAATACTGTCACACCGTTGCACGGTCTTGCACGGTTCACGACGGCGCGACGATCGAGACGGGGAAGGCGGCAGCAGGGCTCGCGAGGTCGGTGCGAGAGCCGCGGCGCACCCGTTGGGTTCATCGGGCAGCGCCGGCCATTTCGGAGGTGAAAAGTCAAACCGTCACCTCTGCGGCCACAACAGGGATGGGGAAGGTTGGTGACACCAGACCAGGGTGTGGAGGAGAGCGTCTGAAAGAAGAGTTACTCATTTAGCAGCAATAATCCAGGAAAATGCTGTCACTCAGGTCGGCCGGGCTTCGAAGCCGTCCGGTTTGAAAACAGACCGCGAGAGTGCGGTATGCGAAAACCCCCATCTAGCCCCAAATTCCTGCCGGAGGAGGAGGAGTTAGGACTTTGCTGTGAAAGTTCAAGCTCCCATTGCTGGACCAGCCCCGCTCGAGGTGTAACGCTGGTGTCGGCAATCCCGCAGCCGCCCGTGCCGCCGTCGCAAAAGACTTGAGCAAGACTTTTCCCGACCGGTCCCGCGCCGGTCGTTATCTCGCTTCGTTTCACCAGCGCTTAGTCACCCTCTCACTCGGCGCAAGCGATCTGAACTCCCACGTGGACGGCTCAGCACCGTCTGAGCATCGCCTGGATGCCGAGCCGCTAACGAATATCCACGAACCCGCGACTCTCCAGACTCGGAGATGTTTCTGCCTTGTTGAGGACCAACTCAAGACCCTCACCCGCCAGTGGAATAAAAATCCTCAAACCAGCTGCATATGCAGCTTCCGGCTACTTTCAGCCCCCCAAGAGCCGGAGTTGCGAGCAAAAGATCGCCCGATTTTGGGAAAAGCTTGATGCCCGCTCCCCCAGGTGGGCAGAGGACCACGTGCATCTCCATACCCAAGCGCACGGAGCTTCAGAGCAGACATTAGCGGCAGCTTGCTTTAAAGAAAAGAAGTTTGTGGCCGTCATGCCAGTTTAGTTTTCAAAGACTGCTGGGTTGAGGTGTATTTCTCCCAGGTTCCATCCATCGCGTGCTTAGAGGCTCTCCCGCTCCCGCCCCGTACAGCACGTGGAGGTCTACAAGGCTCCCAGACAGACGGAAATCTCTGGCTAAGGGGAAAACAACTTATTTCCCTATAGCCACGACAAACCATACGAAGAAGAGAAACAGTTTGTGATCTGTCCATCAGCAAGATTCGAAGGCACGGGTCTGGCAAGGCTGCCTGCAGCCCGGCTTTGCCGGGACGCGGCCAGGCAGCACCCCGAGGACGGGCTCTCCTGCTCCTCAAGGTTGATGGAGTGATGGTTCCTCCTGCCCAAAGCCCCTGACTCACCTGAAGAAGCCCTTGCAGCCTTCGCAGGTCATGGCGTTGAAGTGAAAGCCGGTGGCTCTGTCCCCGCAGACGCCACAGATACGGGGCACGTTCCTGTCGAAGTCGCCGGCCGGGTCGGGAAGCGATGTGCTAGCAGCCACGGTCTCCATGTCTGGGAGAGCAGAGAAAGTCAGGTTTTTGGCTTGTAAAGGCGTCAAAGCTTTTTTTGCTTTACAAAAAAGCAAATTAGGTGCAAATAAAGGATTCTTCCTCAGCTTCAACGCGATTTGGCGAGGGAAACTTCTGCGTTCCCTTCGCCGCCGCGCCGTAACGCCACCAAAAAGCAGGTTTTAGCTAGTTTTTAGCATGGATACACACATCCCGGGTAAAACCAGCGCTGATCCCCCCCTTTCCATACCCCCAGCCTTAAACACATCGCCAATCACGCTCACCGCAGCTCGCTGCGCTTCAACTCTCCTGCAGCCCACCCCAAACCCAAATGGGGTTGGCTTCCCCCTACCCCCCCTTCCCGCTGCTTCACGTTTGTTTTCAGAAAGCCTCGAAGGGACCAGAATTCACCCGAATCGATGGTGCAAAACCACAGGGAAAGAGGTCACGCCGCCCGTACGCTGGCGCAGAATTTCCCGTGCGCGCAGACAGGAAGCGGCGCCGGGCACGCTCATAAGCGAGAAAAATCCCAAAAACAAGGCAAGTGAAACTTGGTTTTTTTTTTTTTAAAAAAAAATCCTCAACAGGGATGTAAACAAGGGAGGGAGGAAAGAGTGCTCCTGCTGCAGATCACCAAAAGGAATATTAAAATGAAGCTTTTCATAGACTTTTTCTGGTTTACAGTACCCACTGGTAGAAGTCTGTCGGCTATGAGAAAGCCCGAGGATCTAAAAGCACCGGGAAAAGAAGGGTTAGAAGTTCTCATGGTGCCAAAGTTCCCTTTCTTTTCCCTTTTCTTCCTTTTTTTCCCCTTTTTTCCCTTTCTTTTTCCCCCTTTCCCCCCCCCTTTTTTTTTTTTTTTTTTTTTTTTTTTTTTTTTTTTTTTTAAGCAAGGCTAAATGTTTTCTCAAGAGGCGCTGCTGGGTCTAGTCTTAGTTTCAACTACTGGAATTGCCCTGTATAAAATCCTCCTTTATCTCAGCGACGGTGGGTCGGGAGCACGCTCGAGTTCCGAAGCAAGCAAGGGGTTAACCCCACGATTTAAGTCTCACCGTCAGCCTAGGCCACCGCTCCAGCCCAACAAAGCCTGGGCTCTTCTCCATCCCCTGCAGAACTCGCAGGCAAAGCCCAAGGGGAGATGTCCCAGCTCCCACAGGCAGTCCAGGAGCTCGGAATTTTCTCCGTTCTTGGTTTTATCTGTACCCCAGCTGAAACTCAGCCCAGCCGAGGCTGTTCTCCTTAAGATAGGAGTCCTTATCTGCTACGCTGCTGGGAGAAAGGTCCCTGGGAAAAAAAAAAGAGCCGCGACCCCAAGGAGAGCATCCAGGGTTATCCGTTACCTGTATCCGGGAGATACCCCACGCTCGGCTGGTGCATTTCCCAGGAGCTCTGGAGCTGGGACATGGAGCCACCTGCAATTAAAACGACAGATGGGACGCGCTCTGAGACAGCTCAAAACTTATGGATGAGTCAAAGGAGAGCGCCCGACCGCACGCCCCGCTCGCGGCTTGCTCCAGCCCCTTGGTGAGACGTGAACACCGGGGTGATCTCAAAAATAACCTGCCGGCTCGGGTACCACTTGGCCGGTTCCCGCACCCTGTCCTCACCGCGGATCCGGGAGGAGATAGCGCGATGCCCCGGCCCCGCTCCGTGCAGGTTGCTAAGGGAGCCGGAGGAACGCACCGGCAAACACGGCAGCTGCCCTCGGCGAGAGCAAGGGCACGGGAAGGAAAGAAGATGGCACCAGGCGCTCAGCTCGTTCCTTTAACCTCAGCAATGTTTTCCTATAAATTTAAATTTCACAGTTCAGCCTGTCAGGCGCGCAGCAGCGTGAGACCCGCCGGCTCGCGTGGGATGGCACGAAGCGGAGCTGAGCGGCTGCTGGAAACGCGGGTCCGCATTCAGCAGAGAGCGCACGCTCCGAGTCAACGGGATCAGGGCAGAGCTGAGGACCTGGAAGGTGTTTTTTCCTTTTTCCCTTCCTTTTTCGTGTCATTTCGTTCTTTCAGCAGCCGGGAAGCACGAGGGTCACGCGGTGTTGGGACAGAGCGAGGAAAAGGTTTTGTTAAGGTGCTTTTGCTCCTCCTGGAGACGCGGATAACCTGCGTTAGCGACGGGGTGATGGGCTGGCGCGTCCCCGTGGGTCACCCCGCTGCTCCCCGCAACCCCGCAGCCCTACGCGATGAACGTGCCGCAGTGGAGAGGCGAAGCAAGGAGAGCGGCGGACAAAAACCGCGTCCCACGGCCGGGCAGCTCGCGCAAAACGTTCCTTTTATTTTCCTTGGGGTTTCTTTTCCTTGGGGTGCAGGATGATGCTGCAGCTACCGCCGAGGGTGACGGCAGAGGCGACGAGCGCTTGGGGGTGTCCCCTCGGGAAAGCAGCGCGTGGCGGAGCTTTGGGATGCGGGAGAAGCCCAGGACTCCTCTGCGCTCGGCAGCAACGGGCTCAGGACAGGTCCCAGCACCCTGCCGAGCACCCACCTCTGTCCCACCAGGTCCCGAGGTCCGCAGCGGGGAGCAGGGCACTGACGGCCCTGAGCGGATTCGCCTTCCTGCAGGGCTGGATTCCAGACGTGCCGACGTACCGGGCCACGGCAAAACACCCACCGAGCACCCGAGCTGCTCCCTTGGCTGCGCAGGGCACCTCTCTCCGGCGAGCAGCGGGGCTGCTTTCGGGTGAAAACCCACGTAGAAACCTCAGTGAACCCTCTCCTTGCCATAGAGACATTCCGATGCGCTGGTTAACAGCTCTCCAGTGTTTTTTGCGTTGCTCCCTGCTCCGCCGTACCTTCCTGGGACCGCGCGTGGGGACGCCGTGACGGAGCAGGATGGGGAAAGCGGGTGCTGACGGCCACCGGCCACCCTAGGAGGGGTCTCCCCCCGCCTTCCGCATGCTTCTTGCTTTCTCCAGCTCTCAAAAAAAAAAAAAAAAACAAAAAACAAAAAAAAAAAACCCCAAGAGATGATTTGGTCACTGATGTTCATTAGAGAGTAATAAATCTGTTCCAGACGCAATTCCCGCAGGGATGACGGCACGGCTTCGACCTACCGTCTCTGACTTCTTGGAAAACGTTACTCAGCCCCATAATGGAAGTGACGGTGGTGCGCAGGGTGGAGCGTGCACGGGACTTTCCCTCCACCCCCGTAAAAGGTCGCTCATTCATCAAACCTGACATTTAGCCTTCACCTCTTGGAAGCAGCAAAATAATTCGCGTTAGAAGTGCTGACCTCCTTCACGCAGGCACCAGAAAGGTCAAACCAATTTTGTAGCCGCTTATAGCAAAGGTGCAGAAACCCCGGGCTCGGCTCCGAGCAGCTTCGTTAAATCGAAGGTTTCGTGCTGCGTCCAGCTCGGGGGTCCCCAGCACAAGAAGGACGTGGAGCTGTTGGAGAGAGTCCGGAGGAGGCCACGGAGATGATCCAAGGGCTGGAGCACCTCTGCTATGGAGGCAGGCTGAGAGAGTTGGGGTGGTTCAGCCTGGAGAAGAGAAGGCTGCGGGGAGACCTTGGAGCCCCTTCCAGTCCCTGCAGGGGCTCCAGGAAAGCTGGAGAGGGGCTGGTGCCAAGGGCAGGGAGGGACAGGCCAAGGGGAATGGCCTGAAGCTGCAGGAGGGGAGATGGAGCTGGGCTGTGAGGCAGAAATCCTTCCCTGGGAGGGTGCTGAGGCCCTGGCCCAGGGTGCCCAGAGAAGCTGTGGCTGCCCCTGGCTCCCTGGCAGTGTTCAAGGCCAGGTTGGATGGGGCTTTGGGCAACCTGGGCTAGTGGAGGGTGTCCCTGGCCATGGCAGGGGTGGCACTGGGGGGGCTGGGGGGTCCCTTCCCACCAAACCAGTCTGGGATTCTGGAATTCTACAAACAGCCAACCATCCCAGAGGATGCTTTTCCCCCTTCGTACGGTTGTTTTGCTTCTGAAAGATCCATCTTAACTTCCCTCAACGCAACTGTTGAACTCCAGCTCGCGCAGGGCTCCCGGCCGGCAGCGTGCGGCTCCATCCACGCTCCCCCGTTGGCCACCGGCTTTGGTCAGCCTTGGCCTTGTCACCAGCCCCTCTCCAGCTTTCCTGGAGCCCTTCAGGGACTGGAAGGGGCTCTAAGGTCTCCCCGCAGCCTTCTCTTCTCCAGGCTGAACCACCCCAACTCTCAGAGGTTCTCCAGCCCTCGGATCATCTCCGTGGCCTCCTCTGGCCTCTCTCCAACAGCTCCACGTCCTTCTTGTGCTGGGGACCCCCGAGCTGGACGCAGTACCACAGGGGGGTCTCCCCAGAGCGGAGCAGAGGGGCAGAATCCCCTGGACCTGCTGGACACGCAGCCCAGGACACCGGTGGATTTTCTGGGCTGCCGGCACACACATTCCCTACATGTAACTCAGCTTGAAGGAAACCGGGAAAATCATCCTGAAAATGAGCGTAATGGCCGTTGAAACCATCGCCCCGTGACGGCGGGGTGGGCACCAGCACCTCCGGCCTGGGGTGCGGGAGGGGAACCCGTGCTACGGGGCAAGAAACGAGAGCACGGAAAGCTCCCTGCCCCTCGGGGAAACCCTCCTCTTCCTCCTCCGCGCTCCCCCCAAAGGCAGATCCTTTGCTTTGAACCTTATATTTATTCCTAAGCACCCTCAGCACCCGGAGGAAGCATTTTGCTGAAGTCTCTGGCCAAGGACGTGGGTTCGTATTCGGCCAACTGCTCCCCAGGAGGTCCAGGGGGGAAACCAAGGCAGCGAAGGAACGGCTGGACGCTCCCGGAAAACAAGACGTTTCGACGAAAGAAGCTTTGACGTATTTGGTGTTTTGAGACTACCACCGCGAAACATTTCCAGGAGGCAGAAAATAAGCTGTTACAGTACCGTGAAAGTATTTGTCACGTTCTCAGCGTCTTTGCTGCTCCATCAAAATAGATTTTTTCGGCTCATTCATTTGCCAAGCAAAACAACAACAACAAAAACCCACCAAAAAACCAACTTTACCCTGAAAGGAACGGGCTGGTTTCTGAACTCTGAGTAAATCCTCACCCCTGGCACCGCTCCGACTTGCTGCCGAAGACTCCGCTAAGTCTTGGAGAGACCCATTCATTTTCGCGGAGGTTTTTACTATTTCCCTGGCTCGCGCTCAATTAGCACCACCGTCGACATGTCAAAACAAAACGATGCTCCACGGAGCCTCTGGCACCGCACTCGCATTTTAAGAAGCTTTTTGCCAGTACAAATCAGCCTATTCATCGCGTCTAGTTGCGGCATGCGAGCAACCCCTTTCTCTATTTAAAAAAAAAAAAAAAAAAATAAATAAAAAAGACAATTAATTTCCTTCTGTAGCTCCAGGGAGCCCTGTTATTTAGCTGCTTTCCATGAGATTTATTAGACAGCGGATTGACAGCCTCCCGGGAAGACAAAGCACCAGCCCAGACGTGGATGGATGCAGCAGGTGAAGCTCTTGCCACCGCTCACCTCCAGTTCTAGGTTGGAACCACATTTATTTTATTTTTTTAATTTTTTTTTTATTTTTTTTCCAAGATCCAGAGTGGCTGCAACCTCCTGAGATCTGGCAAACCTGGCAGCGTCATGAGACCGGCAGCTATTTATTGCATGTCAGCTCATGCCACCCCTTCGACGGAGCTACAAATCTTAATTTCCAGAAGGTCAGAGAGACTTAAAAAAAAAAAAAAAATCCAAGGAACAGGATGCTAATCTCAATCCTCGTGAGGAATCAGGCACTTACAGGGTCCCTGAACGCTTTGTGGTATGGGAGCGAGCAAGCCCGGGGACACGCTGAACTCGATTACGGCCACCAGTAACGCGGTTAGGAGCAGAAATCTGAGCAGCAAAGCTAAAATAAAAAATAAAAGCATCGACAGAACAAGAGCACGTCTGCTCTCAGCCCGGCGGGGCTCTCGCCAGCTCCCCGGGGCCGCAGCGTCACCCTGCGCCTCCGGCATCGCCCAGCGCCTTCGCCGTCGCGTCCCGGATCCGGGGAACCAGGAGGGAGGGGAGGGGATGCACAAGCCGGTCCCCAAACACCCGGGTTTGGGTTTATGGAGTCATCAGCACAGCACTACCCCCCGTCCCGGCTCTCTCGGAGGGACGATCGCTCTCCGAAGGCATCGGAGCGGGCAACCCTCGGAGGAGGCTGCAGAGACGCATCCAGCCTCCGGCGTGCAAAGGTGCGGCGAGCCGTCCTCAAGCAAACGCGCGTGCAAGGCACGTCTGCGGACGCGCTTCCTCCGAGCCGCTGCGAGGCAGGAGCCGGGGGCTGAGCGCAGGCACGGATTGCGGGAGAAGCCCGGGCAAGGAACAGGGAAAGGCGTCGAGGGAGCCAGTGCGCGGCGGGGATAAGGGGTGGCCAGAGACGAGCGTCGCGGTGCAAACCCTCAGAGAGGCAGAATTTAAAAAAAAACAACCAAAACCCAACATGTTGTGGTGCAAACCCTCAGCCAGCATGGANAACCCCCAACCAAAAAGAAAAAAAAAAAAAAAAAAAAAAAAAAAAAAAAAAAAAAAAAAAAAAAAAAAAAAAAAAAAAAAAAAACACCAACCCGACGCCTGGCCATTTACAAGCTCTTCTACCTCATTAGCCAAGGATCGTTACAGGATCTCGCATGGCAATGAGGCAACAAATCCTTACATGCGCAGGTAGAAGCAGAAAACATTTCTGAGTGCCATTCCCCTGACTGGCAGGAATGAAGTAAACAGATTTCCAGATAACAGCTCAGGCACGGTGTCAAAAATGCCTCCAACCTGACTCCTCGCTTTGTCCTTTAAGCCACGGAACCGAGCCGGAGCGCTGCCCGCAGGAACCCAGCCGGCTGGGCGAGGGACACCCCTCCGGCACCGCGTTAGAGGCGGCCGGATGGCTTTAACGTGGGATTTTTACGCCAGCGATGCGTCCCTTCTCAAACTCTCCTTCAAAAAAAAATTAAAAAAAAAAAAAATGAATGCAATTTTTCACACGGCTGCGACTTCGACATGGGCAGGTCGAGCTTCCCTTTCCGCATCTTCCACGGGTTGCGGCTTTTTGGCACGAGCTGCCGTCCGCGGGAAGACGGAACGGGGATGTTTGGCACCATCCTGGCTCCGGCTCTGCCCTCCTTCCCAACCGATGAGCCTTCATCCCAGCACGTATCCTTCTCCGCATCGACTTGATGCAAGAGTTTACAGACACGGAGCCAGGTCTCGAGACCGGCTGCCAACCGCGATGAGCCAGCCCGGCACACCCTGCCCGGAGCGGAGCCCATCGGCCGCCGATAAGAGCGATAACAGCGAGGAGCGCCCAGTTACGGCATCGCAGGAGCGCCCACGGACCCCCGGCCCTGCCTCCGGCAGGGGGGCGGCAAACACAGCGGAAGAGGCGAGAGCTGGCCCGAAACGCGGCGAGTTTCGACGCCGGCGACTTACCCGCGAGCACCGCGGCATGGGAAACGGAAAGAAAGACGCACCGGGAAGGGTGGAGCATCCTCCGGCATTGAGTCACGGACTGCCGTAGGCTCCGTCGCGCTTTTGGGTTTCCTGAGCGGGATTTTCGGTAGAGACGTCGGGATCTGGGGCTTTATCTCCTTGTTTGGAACCCCCTCTCCAGATGAAATCAGCTCCTTAACGCCCGCGATCACTCGTCACGAAGAAGCGAGGCCCTGAATTGCTTGTGACGTCATGCGGAGTAGAGGAGATGCTGCATTTGAACGCTTCATGTCCGCGACATCGAGTCATCTAGAGATTCAGACCCCCCAAAAAACCCACTTCTAGGGTAAAAATAATCAAAAGAAGGTTTTAGGTAGGACAATGGTTTCCGCAAAGCGTTGCTCTCACGGACTCGGGTTTCAGAGAAAGCATCACGCAACGGTTCACAACTGGACGTCGCACAAAGCTTCACGCACTTGTTTAAGGACACGCATCTATCAGCTCCGTCAACTGCGGCGGTGGGAATTTTCATTTTCCCGGGACAGGAAGCCAAAACTACTCAGAGGAAAGAAAAAACCCAACTAAACCCAACCATTCCCACAGACTGGCTGTTCCCAACCCCGCTGTCTTCTCCAGTTCGAGGTGGTGCAGGAACAGCAACGGCTCTTTTCCCTTTGCAGGTCTGAGCTGGCCCAAACTGGGGAGCCCAGAATCATGGAACGGTTTGGGTGGGAAGGGACCCCACAGCCC
>VXBL01008354.1:0-13705 GCA_013400195.1 Aramus guarauna | reverse complement strand
TTTTTTTTTTGTACCTAATTCCTGGTTTCTTAAATGTAGCTATTTGATTGATGAGGTAGCAGTATCAAAATCTTTAATGAAAGCCAGATGCATTAAATTTAGTTCATCATCCAGATTAATGCATTTTAATTGGCTTGGTTAGCTACAGATACTTATCTGCTTAATGCTGTGAATTACTCAATTTATGCTGAAGTAGCACTGCCCCGAAATAGTGGGTTTTATCTTCATAGATCCAAAACACATCTTCTCTCTTCAAATTTAACAGTCAGATTTTGTATTAATCATTCTAAAAAAAAAAAAAAAATCAGACATTGTGAATTACTTAAAAAAAAAAAAAATTGAGTATTGATTTCAAAACAAAATGACTCTTTGATACCAATTTCTACTTGTTCTTATGTGGAACTTGTTCTTCTGCACCAATGATCTTCCAGAAAAGCATGAGAATTATCTGATCCTATAGAGGCTTTTCTACAATATAGGTGCCTGAAATTGGCATGATAAATTGAATTCCTTTGATAGGAAGAGGAAGAATATATTTCCTAAGCTGATTTTTTGTCTTCTTAAACTAGGCATCTTAAATAGGTTAGCTAAAATTTTCTTCATAATACAGCCTTCCCTGACAGTAAAGAGTGTTAGCAGTATTGACAGCTTTGTTGAAGGAAAGCAGCTAAGTTTGGTAATGTACATTGAACATGTAAAAGTGTAATTCATGGCATGAAATTACTTCTATATCATCAATTCTGTTTCTGTATTATCTATAGCTATGTATATTTTTGGGGTCCTTGTAAAATGTGGTGTTGTTAAAAAATGCTACTGCTGTCATGTTGCGATAACTGCTACAACACTTTGAGTAGATTGGATTTAGATACTGTCAGGCTACTCTACTGTTTATTACATAATTTAATCTTACATTTTTTTAAATCAAAATTGTATTTTACTATAAGCCAATTTACATTGCCCTAAAATCAGTGTGGGAGGGGGAAGGGAAAGGATCAAGCTGACACTCAACTGTCTCATAGAAGACTGACAAAAATAAACTATGTCTATGTGAGCGCTGTTGTGGTTTTGGCTGGGATAGAGTTAATTTTCTTCCTGGTAGCTAGCTGGTCTCATGCTGTGTTTTGGATTTGGGATGAGAATAATGTTGATAACACACTGATGTTTTCAATTATTTCTAAGCAAAGACTTCTCAGCTTCTCATACTGCCCTGCCAACAAGAAGGTGGGGGGACACTCAGGAAGCTAGGAGGGGACACAGCCAGGACAGCTAACCCAAACTGGACAAAGGGATATTCCATATCATGTGATATCATACTCAGTATATAACTGGGGGGAGTTGACTGAGGGATGATGTGGCTTGGGAACTAGCTGGGCATCAGTCATTGCGGTTGAGCATTGTGCTGTGCAACATTCGTTTCGTATATTCGTTATTATTATTATTATCCTGTTCTGTCCCATTAAACTGTCTTTGTCTCAACTCATGAGTTTTACCTTTTCTTTCTGATTCTCTCCCCCATCCCACTGGGGAGGGGAAGTGAGTGAACAGCTATGTGGTTGTTTTAGATGCCTGCCAAGTTAAACCATAATGGTGTATAACACTTTGCATATCATGTTAAATAATCAGTTTGGGGGTTTGGTGGGATTTTTTGTTTGTCGATTGGTTGGTTGTTTTTCCCCCTTAGTGGCTATGTAAATAGATGTATTACAATATACCATAGATAAAACTATGGCATTTGTGTCTCTAGCAACATTTTTCAGTAGGCGTAACATGGCAATGTCAGTTTATTTCCTTAGTATTTCCATTCCGTGATGATGTTCATTCCATCATTACTTGCTTTGAAAACTATATAGATGGTATTTGAATAAAAGAGGAAAAGATTCATCTTATCATGAATGAAAGCGCCAATGTTTCAGGACTCTTATTACCATCTTTTCTTTCTTTTTACCTTTTACAGGATAATTCTGTTGCTTAGCTATAACAAAGGGTGATGTTTGGGTTTAGAAAGCCACTTTAAGAATAATTGCAAGCAAGTGATCCAAAGCCTGTTGAAATCAACAAAATCCAAGAAATTTGTAAGAGCCCTGGGTAGGTCACTAAGACTGGGAATGAAAACAGCTTCTCTTCTCTTCTCTTCTCTTCTCTTCTCTTCTCTTCTCTTCTCTTCTCTTCTCTTCTCTTCTCTTCTCTTCTCTTCTCTTCTCTTCTCTTCTCTTCTCTTCTCGTGTCCCTTAGTTGGTGGTTTTTGGTGTTTGTTTTTGGTTTGTCTGGTTGTTATTGGGGTTTTTTTGTTGGTATTTTTGGGGGGATTTTTTTTTTTTTTTTTTTTTAAAGGGAATAGTTTTACTGCTAGAAGTATTTTTCCTACTGCTTAACACAGTTCTGGATGGCTTAAAACATCTTTACATATGCCATTTTACCAGAAGAACTAATTTACTTTTTTAAATAAAATAACCCATAATCTACTGATTTTGGCTCGGATAGAGTTAAATTTCTTCATAATAACTTTTATGGTACTATGTTTTGGATTTGTGATGAAAATGTTGTTGATAACATAGGGATGATCTAGTTATTTCTGGACAGTTCTTGCACAGCATCAAGGCTTTTCCTGCTTCTCATGTTGCCCTGCCAGCAAGTAAGCTGGGGGACACACACAGCTGAGACAGTTGACCTCAATTGACCAAAGGAATATCCCACAGCACACAACATTGTGCTCATCAAGAGAAGATGGGGAAAGGAGGAAGGGCAGGAGGATGGGGGTTGCTTGAGTAATGGTGTTTGCCTTCCCAAGTAACTATGGGGTGTGATGGAGCCGTGCTTTCCTGGGCATGGCTTAACACCTGCCTGCCAATGGGAAGCAGTGAATGAATTCCTTCTTTTGCTTTGTTTGGGAATGGAGCTTTGGTTTACTTATTAAACTGTCTTTATCTTAACCCACAAGTTTTTGCACTTTAACTCTTTTGATTCTCTTCCCTATCCTACTGTGGGGGAGTGAGCAAGTGCCTGGATGGTGCTGAGATGCCCACCAGGCTTAAACTATAACAACTAATAAAATATGTAATATGAATGTAAATTAGTTTGAATTTGTCATCTTTATTCAACTTTGGAACCAAAGACTATATTTGAAAGCAAATTTTGTCACCACAAAATATCCCAAAACTAGGATGGATAATGCAGTACAAGATGTTATTTCTCACCAGCATTTTCTTGCTGAGTAAAACCTCTAGGTGCTTCCTCCTGTTGTGTATTTCTCTTGCAATCTTATTTATTTTTCAGCAGGGATCTCTTTCCACTGCAGTCACAGAAGAGATTGTTACTCTTCTTTGGCAGAAGATAGCACAATGTTAGGAGGCTGGTCCTGATGAGGATCCTGCAGGTAGCACTGGTTACAACTCATGGACTACTCAGAAGACACAGAGGAAAAAAATGTCTGAAGCTTAATGTGTCTAAACCAGGGAAATAAATTTTTTTTCACCATTCCCATCACAGGATATTGAGTGTATTTTTGTCTTTATTGAATCTTTTAAAATTCTACAGTAAAATAGAATAATTCTATTTTCCATTTATGCCTCAACTAAATAGGATAGTATTAATAATAGTAGAATTCCATCAACAGTTATATGTTTATGCTTAAGTTTATGAACCAAAAGCAACATATACTTTGATTTGAACTGATTGAGATTATAATTTTTATGCCTGAGCTATGAAGTTGGTTTTAGGGTTTTTAGAAAACAATGGACAGTGTGAGAGGGAAGCTTCAGATTATAATTTAGATATTAGTTGCATTTAAATTTTTCAACACCATTGTCTCTCACCATTGACTACTGAGAGAGATGGACAGTACAGTTCTAGAGTTTCCCAGTAAAAATATTGAGATTGCATATTAGCAACAAGTATCATAAGACACAGAACACTTATCCCTCTGTAGAGCCTTCTAGGGTTCTTGTTCAATCACTAAATTAAGAGTTTCCGACAAAAAACAGTGTTAAAGACTTGTAGCATTGTCTAAAGAAGAATTAGGTTAAGTTTCTCTGAAGACATTTTAAACCATCTGGGAAAAATAGATACATCTTAGTATGGGATGCTGGACTTGCCCAGGCTTGTTGGTGCCGAATACAGGGTAACTGTGAGTCAGCAGAAAGCAGCAGAGTCCAACTTCAGCGAGAGCACAGATTGAGCAGCTTGCTTATCTTGTGCTGATAAGCACTGGACCTGAACAAAGGCAAGGGATGAGCAACTTGTTCATCTTAACAGATGTGGTGCCCAACAGACTACTACTGAATCAACTGAATGACACCTGGGGTGAGGGGGAGCCTTCACAGCCCAATGTTACTTCAGTAAAACTAAACAGTCTCTCACACCTCTGTACCAAATGCCTTTGTTCTCTGCTACTCTCCCCAATCAGCTGTGCAACAAGCCTTGTTAAGAGCTAATTGGCACACCATACTTGACCTAGTCCCCCTTCACCAAAAGTATAAATCTGCCATTTAGAATCCTGTATTTTGAAGACAAAAACTCCAGCTATCGAGACAGGTCAATGGGCCTGGATCTCTTTCTTCCCCAGGCAGGGACACCTCTTTGGTAGGATTTGTGCCTCCAACTATGTTGGATCTTACCCCAGGAAAACTACGATTAACATGAGCACTGAACTATTAACTTGAGCTCAAAATTTTTGCAGTAAATGTATTTATCAATGGCAATTCTGAACTTTTTATATCTGTTTGCTCAATAAATTACCTATCTTTTTCACTTTGCAAAACTGTCTCGGTGAAAGTCCTTTAGGAGGCTCTGACAGGCAAATGATGACTCTGATAAGTGGCTACACACATAACCTTTAGATGTAAACTGTTGACCAATTCTGGGACTAAGACTGGACCTAGGCACATCTAGGCTCCTTTCTGAGAAGGAGTTTAGAAAGCAAGGGGATCCTTTCTGAAACTTGTGACTCAACAGGACAGCCTCCCTCAGCCACACATCGGACTCACAGCCTTTATGTCACACCTCTCTGCTGTATTGTATTTCCCACAGATGTCTGGCAAGTTGAAGTCCCCCATGAGAACAAGGGGTAGCAATTGTGAGACTTCTCCCAGCTGCTTATAGAATATTTTGTCTGCCTCTTCATTCTGGTTGGGTGGTCTATATCAGCATCCCACCATGATATCTGCCTTGTTGGCCTTTCCCTTGATTCTTACCCATAAACACTCAACCCTATCATCACCAACTCTAGGCAATCAAAACACTCCTTAACATACAGGGTTACCCCAGCACCTCTCCTTCCTTTCCTGTCCCTTCTGAAGAGTTCAGGCACACATCAGAGTGGTACCATTTTATGCAACACGGTGCTTTTGATGTTGATTTATAAATAGAGAAAAATATATCCTGGATATTAGCTTCTAATATTAATTTTAATGAGACTCTGTTCTAAAGCTGAGAAGTATGTCACAGAAAGACTTGAGTGATGCAAGATTCATACTTGTGCCTTTAAGTCAAAATCTGTTGGCCTTCTATCACAGGACTTCTACTGTTATCAGGCAGAGTTATTTCTCATTTACAGATTAATTATGATTGATGATCTCATACTGATGACTGGGATGTCTTCTGTTATAGAGGTAGACATATTAAATTATGAATTTTCTTTAATTTCATTAAGAACATTATAAAGAAATAAAAAAAATGTGCCTTTGAAAACAGAAATTGTTAGTGATACAGTATTCTCCCCCAAATGTCATGACTTAATACATGCTGCTCCAAAAATAATTACTTAAGAGATTCAGGATATTTTCTCTAGTGAAAGTGTCAAATTCCATGTTTATACGGGGCACTGTTATTTGTTTCATGTACCTCAGGATTGAATTATCATACATATTTTGGCACTTATGTATTTGAAAGACAGCTCTGAGCAGTGAAATTGAATTTATTTTCTGAAAGGATAGGAATTTGAGGCAGGATCAATGGTTTTAATTCTCAGAACACATAGATACAACAGAAGACATGGAAAAGGAAGGGGATATCACCTAACATGCACTTACATAAGGTAATTCCTTGAGGAGTCTCATCAGCACAGGGGGATTAAGCCACCTTGGAAGATAACTGGGTGAAAGTGGGCTGCCTCATGTTTTGGAAGTGTCTGAAAGTCATCTTATCTTAAGGTAAATGTCTAACACAAATCAAATTAACTCTGCTGTCAGAATGCATGCTTCTGTCCTATAGCCATAAAGGGAGCCTCTGGGAGATTGACCAAAATCCAGTGTCTACAACAAAAAAACCCTAACATTAGTTGAAACAAATCTTCAAAGACTACAGTTAAATTTTTTAAAAACCTGTACCTCACACAGTGGGAAGATTGCGTTATGTTAATTTTATAGAACTCCTTCAAACTGACAAAAGAATGCAGAAAATATGTACACTTCTTAAAAAAAAAAATTCTCGTCATCTAATTCTTAAATGTTTCTAGTGCATTTTTCAGAGCAAATTTATTATTTTGGATTTCAGAGAAGGTTGCAGAATGTTAAGAAAATTAACAACTGATGGTCATGTGGTGTTTCTGCTACCAAAGATTTAGACAAAGCTGGGGCAAATATAAGAGGGCTATGCTAAAAAAACTTTTTTATATTTTATATATCCTCTGAATTATGATTTGGTCCAAGGACAAAATTAAGAAATATCAAGGGTGTGCGTGAAAAGGTGAGATATTAATTATATATTTTACTCTATTTTGTTGCAGTATAATAGATAGTAGGTGGTGTTCTGTCATAGAGAGTTTTCTCTTTATACCAAATTTCTCTTTACACGATTGCACTCCCTTAGCAAGCTTTATTTATTAAGGATACTATATGAAATTATTTAGGTTTTCCACCTTACAGACTTAGAGATTGTGCTGCTAATTTTTGATAATTTTAAGATGGCTTTTTTATCTATCTTTTTTTGGCTGCCAAGGCAACAAGCAGAAAACTTGAAGGTGGCAGCATCATTGCACCAGCTCATATAAAAAGCCTGTTATATCAAGAGCAAATAAACATGCTTGTTTTCTACCTTGTATGTGGTGAATAACTACATTAAATCAATCTCAACTGTCCATCAAAGGCAAATTTATTAAAGCACAACACTGCAACTGAACACTTTTTGAAATCAATATGACTGATGGCTAACAGCATGAGGTTTGCACCTACATTTACATTTTGAAAGACTGACCTTTTCCACCTTCTTTGATTTTTCTTTAATGGGCCCTCTTCCAAAACTCAGAAAATAAGAATGAAAAGCTTCTTATCATTATAAAAGCAATACAAACTATCCTGTTTTTTCCAGAATTATATAAACCACATACGAAAGATGAAACAGAAAACAGCAGAAATAAACTCCCCATTTCTCAACCTGTCAGCTACATAAAAAAGAGCCATTAAAGCAGAGTAAGTGGCACACAGAAAGGCAGCTGCTGCTGCAGGAAAACCTCATTGTAAATATACAGTAAGTCAGACACATTTTATTTTTACTTATTTAAAAACACATCCAGAAAGCACACCAGATCAATCAAACTGGCTCTCTAACCCATGACTTCCAATGACCAGTACCTTGCTGGGTTCAAAATGCCATAAAATTATTTGACTGAAAGCTAACTTTCCTTCACTGCTTGAATATTTAAGAGAAGGTATGTTTTCAGGGCTTGGGAAATAATAGCATTTACAAAACTTAAAAAAGCATCTGTCTTTAATGATCTCAGGTCACCTATGCCTCTTCATTAAGCTTGGAGAAAAGGGAAATGGGAGCAAGTCACTCACAGAAGATAAAAAATCAAAATCTCCCATGATTAAGAGATACAAGTCTGGGCCTTGTAATGATATAGTTATAGGACATTATATTTTCTTTAGCTGTGTAACCACATTCAGCAGTTTTTGCCCCAAGACAAAAATTGCTCCTGCGTCTGCAGTACAGTCAACAACACTTCCAGCTGGGATACTGTAGGTGTTAAATGTACATATAATTAAATCACTTCAGATACAGAAAACAACTGTGTAATAATTTACAGTAACTAGACTACTACAATATCACTGAGGAAATTATTGAAGTTATGTGTGTTGAGTTTTTTAAATTTAAAAGAAACTAATTTTTCTTACTGTTAGCTTGGAGTTTAGTTTCCATTTAGCAGAAAGTTTGTCAATATTCTTAAAGTTTATTAACAAAATATTTACCTAAGGTTTTAATTTATTTAACTTGGAATTCAACATACATGAAATAAAGAGTAGTTTCTTACATGTTGTTTAAAAAATATGATGTTCTGGCTTTGAAGTAACTAAACTGGGGAGTATAAAGAGAAATATACAAATAATCCCACATTTATTAAATCACAATGGAAATCCTGTAGGTAGAATTTATATAATATTAACCAAAATACATTTGTCCTTTCTGTTATTATATAGTGTTGTTTTTTTTTTTTCTTAAAAAAAGTTAACTAGTAAGTATAAAAAAACAAAACCAAAATTAAGTTAAAAATATAATCAGGAAAAAAAATAATAACTTTGTGAGTATTTTCATTCAGAAAACCTTCCTGCAGATAGTTAATACTAAGGGAAAGAAAAATTATTTGCACCTAGACTATCTGCTAAATAAGTACCACTTTCACAAGCATTTTGCAACCTTGCAAATGGTTCTAGGTGGTCCTGTGTGAGCAGGGATGTTGGACCAGATGACGTCCAGAGGTCCCATCCAGCCTCAGCCGTCCTGTGACGCTATTAGATCTCTTTTCCTGATTTAGATGAAATGTTTTGTCAAATTGGCTATGGCTATCCAATGAGAGAAAGGAAACAATGTCATCTGATCTGGGTCGGTATTACATCATACACCAAGGAAAATGACACTCAAAGATTTTCCAAGAGTAATTCAGGAGCAGGGAGTGAGTTGGTATAGTTGAGCAATTCTGAATATGGGAAAAAAAAAAAAAAAAAAAAAAAAAAAAAAACCAAAGTCCCCCCTCTGTNNNAAAAAAAATTCCTAATGTTCTCTCTGACTTTCTTCTGCTCTAGGGAAGGAGTTGACTTGCTACAAATGTCTGTTACAAGGTACTTTTATCCCTGAAATGACTATCACAGGGCTGGCAAAGTCACCGTGTTCCTGATCACTTCCTATGCAGCTCTGGGAGGTGGGACACAGCCAGCTTGCCGCGCCTGCGGTGTCTGTGCTGAGGAATCAGTGGTGTAACACGCTAAGAGTAAAGGGCTGCTGCTGCTCCCCTGACCCGCTTTACTGCCACTTTCATCAGTTCCCATGACAGCAGTGGCCTGTCCTTAAATGATAGTAGAAAAAACAGTAATATGCCTAAGTGTCAAACAGTAGAGGTGCAGGTGAATAGCTAGCAATTGCAGCCATAAATGCAAATGGACAAACTCAAATTCTGCTTTTACAATGTGGAGTTTCAGTGCAATTTTGCTACATTTTAGCATGTATGTTAAGGCCACAGTTATGAAGGTGAGGTGATGGTTATTGAGCATTCAGTAGTTTTCTGAATGAGGCAACTACAGTTCAGTAAACAGGAGCACTGATAAAGCGTCTGAAGTATAGTGAGCAAATGGAAGTGGGAGACAAAATAGACATGGGAGACTGACTTCAGTGCAATGGAAAGAGTATGTTTGAAAAGGGAATGGAAATACGTCATACAAGGCTGAAAGCCAAACAGTTTCCTACAACTTTTTATTTGTCAGTGCACATTTTCTTCTACTTGGCCTTTATGATCTTAGATTTCTGTTTTAAGAGGCTTTTTCTCATATGTTTCCAGAGATATAGCTTTAGCAGAAAATTCTCTGATGTTTAGGACCACTGGCCAAGCAGGGATGTTGGTTCTAAAGTATTTAGACACCAAGTCCATTCATTTTGATAACAGTTAGGCATCCAAGGGTTCAAGTTTGTGTCTTTAGAAAAATACTATTTCAAGTATGGTTTTACTAGGATAAATACTACCATACAAGGATTTCTATTAATGTAGTTGTAATGGTTAAAAAAATTGCACTAGCCGACACAGTTATCGAAGTAAAATCTTGTAAGTGCAGATCAAGCCCTTGCCTGTAAGAAACTAAGATGAAAGATTATGTCTCCCTTGAAAGCACTGTGTAAATTTACAGCAGTAGATAAATGATGCAATTGGAAAAGTATTTTTTTATAGATTGCCCTGAGAGTAATGTAGGCTGGCTGTGAAAGGAATATTTTTAGAGGGTGAGCAGCTCATAAAGGGAGATGGTGGAGCTATAGGCCATTAATATAAGCAAGCAAGCATCCAGTACAGTGTGATGCAAATGAGTTATGAGTGACCTAGCAAGGCTTTAATCAAGCTGATGTAATAGCATAGATTTTGTGTAAAAGTAGGAACATGGTTTTGGACTTACTGACTTATTTTTATTTCTTTTTTATTATTTTTCCAGCTGGCTTACCCTTCTATGAAAATGAATTAAAGCAAAGAAAAAAAAGAAACAAAGAAATATGTTACAGTATGTTAGGGTCCAAGTGTAGCGATGAACTAAACAAAATGCCTTGAAATTCAGCTTCTCAGAGGATTCAGTGACTTTACCCGTTAGAAATGAATACTCAGAAAGGGTGTCACTCTCTATAATACTGCTGATCCATGGAGAAGAAAAAAAAATGAAGGGTAATTTGAAGACAGTGAGCCACCACTTTTCAGAGGAGTCAAATGAGCTGCCTGTTTTGACATTCTGTCTTAAAGAAAAGCCTCCAGCATTACAGCAGTCTTAATATTCTCATGCCATTAGTAAGAGAAGAATTAATAGCTGTGTGAATGCTCAGATAGGGAATGATATTATACATTTTAAACAAAATGAAATGTTCACAAATATGAACTGTCTGCATATTTGGATGGTTAAACAAAAAGATAAATATGTTCTTCATTATACTTTTTAGGCTGCA
Organism: Aramus guarauna; assembly: GCA_013400195.1. Classification (NCBI taxonomy): domain Eukaryota; kingdom Metazoa; phylum Chordata; class Aves; order Gruiformes; family Aramidae; genus Aramus; species Aramus guarauna. Next base: position 2,803 of record VXBL01008354.1, on the reverse strand, counting down.
CCATTGATCGTGCACAGATAATTCTGACAAAATTTTTGCAGATCAATTGCATCAAGAAAAGGAATTACTTGCCTTTGGTGTCAACACTAACTAGTCCATAAGGAAATTTTTTACATAGGGCATGATTTTCCTTTAAGAGGAAATCATTATTATCATTATTGTTGTTGATAACTTGTATATGAATGTCTGCTCCTCTATCCTCAATATGGTTTTGCTAGAGCCAAAAAATGAGAAAGTCTGGGACTTGTGTTGATTTGTCACTGCTGTGGGAATACTCCATAAAGAAATGATGACTTTTTATTGGTATATATCTAAGGGATATTTTGCCTAGCACTACGTGGTATTTAAGAATATGCTTCTCTGCATTGTGTGGCATTTAAGCATAATTATTGAGTTTTGCAACAGTAAGGAAAATTCTTGCTATGAACAGCAGGTAAGTTCTCGTGCAACTTTTACATTCAGATATCAGTATGGATGTTTATAGAAAAAAACTGAATGAGTTTGAACATACACCAGATAAAACATGCAAACCAATAACATGTGAAAAGGTATAAGCTGCACCCCTCTCCCACCCTTGCCCAGCACTNTTTCTTCATATGAGAGATGCTCCAGTCCCCTCATCATCTTTGTAGCCCTCCGCTGGACTGTCTCCAGTAGTTCCCTGTCTTTCTTGAACTGGACATCCCAGAACTGGACACAACATTCCAGATGTGGTCTCAGCAGGGCAGAGTAGAGGGGGAGGATAACCTCCCTCGACCTGCTGGCCACACTCTTCTTAATGCACCCCAGGATACCACTGGCCTTCTTGGCCACAAGGGCACACTGCTGGCTTACACGGAGAGCTTGTTGTCCACCAGGACTCCCAGGTCCTTCTCCACTGAGCTGCTTCCCAGCAGGTCAACCCCTAACCTGTACTAGTGCCTGGGGTTATTCTTCCCTAGGTTCAGGACCCTACACTTGCCCTTCTTGAATTTCATTTGGTTCCTCTTTGCCCAGCTCTCTAGCCCGTCCAGGTCTCACTGAATGGCAGCGCAGCCTTCTGCTGTGTCGGTCACTCCTCCCAGTTTTGTACCATCAGCAAACTTGCTGAGGGTAGACTCACTGCTCACTGTTCAGTCTTTTCCGTCTACATGATCTCTTCCTTCAAGATGAGGTCTCTTTGGTTTTCAACCTCTGTCTAATGTCACAGCTAAATTTTAGCCAAGTCAGGCAGTCAACCTGCAACTCATGCTTCCAGAATCAAAGCTTTCCTTCACCGACTGGATGCATATATGAAGGAAATTGCCTCCTTTCATTTTCTCAGAGCAAAAGCATTTACAGTATGCCTGTAGTTGTTTCTATGACTGACCAGAAGATGCAAAAAAAAGTGCTTTCTGTAGTGGCTACCTGCCAGGATCTGGCTGTCAGAAATTAAAATGACGCCAGCCTCATTTACCATAGTTTTGTCCTAGTCAAGACTTTCTGAACCAGTGAGAATGCACCACTCCATTCAACAGCTAGAACTACATCTCTCCTTTTTATAATATTAGTTCTTAAAAAGCCTGAGGAAGTTGCCTTTGTGAAAAGGATTTTGTTTATTTACATTTATTTTAAATCTCATGCTTCATAATTTCATTGGTTGTTCTGAATTAACTTTCATGTGGTATGTTATTGGTATTTCTCCATGAGTCAGTGTCACAAGATCTTTCTCCACACCTTCACAGTCAGCATCGTAGTTTAACCCTGGCCAACAGTTCAGCCCCACCCAGACACCCGTTCACTCCTCTGCAGTGGGATGGGTGAGAGTCAGAAGGGTAAAATCAGAAGGTGAGGAAACTCCTGGGTTGAGATAAAGACAGTTTAAAGCAAAAGCTGCACATGCAAGCAAAACGAAATAAAGCATTCACTACTTTCCATTGGCAGGCAGGTGTTCAGCCATCTCCAGGAAAGCAGGGGTCCGTCACATGTAATGGATGTTTACCTTGGGGAGGTAAAACACCATCACTTGGAACATTCCTCCTTCCTTCTTCTTCCACCAGCTTTATATGCTGAGTGCAACATCATATGACCTTTTGGTCAGTTGGGGTCAGCTGTCCCAGCTGTGTCCACTCCCAACTTTTTGTGCATCTCCAGCCTACTGGCTGGCAGGGTGGTGTGAGAAACAAGAGAAGCCTTGATGTTGTTCAAACACTGCTCAGCACTAGCTAAAACATTCCTGTGTTATCAACACTGCTTTGGTCATAAATCCAAAAGAGAGCATCATACAAGCTACCATCATAACCACTATCAGTGCGGTCAGTTTTAGATTTAGGTATCTTTATATTGTTACTGTTCTCAGCTTCATAACTGTATAGCTTGCTCAGTTTTCAGATACAAACAGTGTATGAAACCGTATGTCTCAGTAAGGCACTCTGCAATACCAGGGGTAACTTCCTTTTCACTATAAGAAAGGATTGTCAAAGCATTTTAGCAAAGCGACCGAGGCGAAGGGCTCCAGAGCAGAGGATCGTGGTGGGGGACCCTTCCTGAAGCGGCAAAGTGTGGGGAAACCGCAGCAGCAAAGGTGCAAGGAGAGAAAGGGCAGCCCAGCACCTCCCGCGGTGTGGGACAAGGAGAGCTCCTGACTCAGAGCAACGGCTCTGACTCAGTGTGGGCGGGCCGAGAGTGACGGCGGCCTAAACCGCTGATGTATAAGAACAGCCCACAGGGAGCGGGACGAACAGGATGGGCAAACAGGGCGTGGCACGTCAGAAGGGCGTGGCGTGGCAGTTAGTGCGACAGTTCGTGCAGGCAGGGCGTGGGGGTAGGGCACAGCCCCCATCCT
>VXBL01008352.1:391409-417544 GCA_013400195.1 Aramus guarauna | reverse complement strand
AAAAAAAAAAAAAAAAAATCCATCTTCTTCCCACTCAGAGAACACTGTCAATTCTTTGCCATTGCAAGTGAAGATGCGTGTCTTTCCCTGACCCACTACACGCGGTAGTGGTGTACTTAACCACTATAATAGCTCATTATTATCAAGTGGGCTGCCTTGAACACTCACTCTCTGTCCCTGTCCACCACTTGCAGCAACGCTGGTGTAAGGGGGAGTGGGCTGGGTAAGTGGGCACCATGGAGGCACTGCCTGTGGGCCAGGTTTTTAGGCTGCTAGGCAAGAAAGAGGTCCATGAAGGAGGACTGGAGCCTTGACCATGCAAGGCACAGTTCCTGGAAAGGGGAGCAATGCTGTGTGGGTGCAGCAGTGAGGTCCTAGTGTGGGGAGCTGGGTTAGATGTGGGCTCCTCTCTGCAGGTGTCTCCCTCTATTACTGGTCGAGGGTTGCTGATGGAGATTGCAGGGGATGAAGACAGACCCTCCCAGAAGCAAAGGAGGGTCTGCATCAGAAGGGAGGTGCTCTGGAGTCAGACAAGAGCAGCAAGGTGGGTACCCTTAGGCATGCTGGCTGAGGGAACATGTCAGGCTGAGTGACGAGGGGAGGTAGCCAGAGGTGCAGGCAGGAAGTCTGGCCAGCAAACCCCAGGGTGGGGGAATTGCTTTTGTGGCCAGCACCTGGCTCCACCTCCAGCCATCACTCCAGACCTGGCTCTGAAATCCAGTATCATGCATGAAAGATGCTGAGATGGCAAACTGATGCTCTGGGAGCTTACAGCTCTCTGGATCTTATCTCAGCACTTCCCAAGCCGTGTCTAAGGACATACACTCTATCATCTCTGTGCAGAAGGATTCCTCTCCTAGGTGTACGTCCAGCTGCTGGGCAATAAGGCTAGGGTGTGTGGCAGGGATCTACAGATGCTCTTGCAGTACAACAAATTATGCCCAGTGGGAGACATTGCGTGGAGTCTCTGATCCAGCCTGCACATGGAAACACACCTCTGTCCCCTCTCCCTTTACCAAAGGCTCTGCATGGGAACCATAGTGTGCACCTTTATGGGGTGGAGGCTTCGTTTCCTGCATTCTGGTAAGGCATTACCTAACATATCAGAGTCCCGTGTACATGGCTAACCATGCATCTGATTACCTCAATGGATCAGACATGGTGGCTTGGAGGCTTTGAAGACATCTGAGAGAGAGCATAAAAATAAATGAAACAACAGCCATGGAATGGGTGAGAGGCAGAGACTTCCCAAGGGGAAGGCAGTGCAGTTCCACTGCTCCACATGGTACAGAGGATACAATGTCCTGCATGCAGTTATTCAAATCCTGCTGTTATTTGAATTAGGCTTTTTCCTCTCTTCGTCCTCCTGTTCTCACAAAAAAAGAAAAAGAAAAAACCCCAAACCTGTGGGCCTTAATGGAGAAGGAGCTTATCTGTTTAACAGAAAACAACACACCTTTTCCCCTCCAAAGTGAGTCTTATTACAAATTCACTCTGAGAAACACTGGACCCAAGAGGATGTGCCCTTTTCTCCAGGACAGAAGAATGCTAGTGGAGCAACTGATTGGAAGATTAAACTGCTGTTAAAGTTGTCCTGCCAGTAACTAATTTATTCTCCAAAGGGTAACTTATTCCAACTCTTAAAACCTGCAGTGTGGATCCAAGGGGAAATTTGGCTCAGAGGAGGTAGCACGTTCAAGTCTCTGAGCTTCACACAGAAACATGAATCTGTTACTGTGGGTGGAGACATGTCACCGCCTTTAAATTTTGAGCCCTTGTAGCACTCTGGCCCATTCATCTCACCAGGACATCAGGGTCTAAAAATAACTGGTGGTGATATTTGTGCACATCCGGATTATATCTCAATGGTTGTCTGTCTTTTCAACCTAGTCTCTAGTTTTATTCTGAAGTTATTTCTTCTCAGAGGCTGGACTTAGCCCTGTAAAGTGGCACATTCCCAGCTGAAAGTTAGGAACAACAGGCTTGTAATCAATTACTTCTATCCTAAATGGAAAACTGTAAAAGATATTATATATATTGGAATAGATACATATATTTACACACACACACAACCTTTACCCCTGTATCTCTATCTATTCATACATATAGCATATATAAAAGCCATCTACATAAGCTCATCAGTAAGTCCAGTCCAGGCTAGCTAGCTATGAGTTAAAGGGACTAGTGCCATGTACAACTACTTTTCTTGTCCCGGTGTTTTCCTCACCTGAAGCTCGCTCCAATTCCAGCAGAGTCCATAGAAGTTGTCTTTCCTTCAGTGGCAGTCTAGTTGCATTTGCAGCATCCTGTGGGCCACTGAATGATGTCAGGGTGACCAACACAGAGGTGAAATCTTAGCCAATCCATTTTGAACATGGTAGTTACACATGAGGTAGGTTCAGTGTAACTGCATTTGGATACATCGGTGATCTCTGCTACAGGTGAAAAGGATGTGGCCAGGTAAGTATTTTCCATACGGGTGAACGGGTGATGCCTTTGGTTTACAGGGTTGGAGGGATGTGAGAGAAACTTGCCTGATTTCTGCAGTTCCTCACCTTCCCCACGCATACCGCTGCCTTTTGGGACTTCTAATACGTGTAATGATGGCACAGAGAAATTCTCAGATTTGAAGGACTTTTGCAATCTTGACATTTGTTAGCAGTTGCCCTTTGAGTGGATCACTAAGCACTCTGAATTGCTGCCCGTAGCTAGATCTGGTGAGGAAGCAAGCCCAGCAGCAGCAGGAGGGAGGAGAGAGGAAAGACTGAGATTTCTCTGAGTGAACTCACCAAAATGGCTGTTCAGAGTAAGGAAAGGTGTAAAACCTCACATGACTGAAGAAGCTAATGTTAAAACTAAACCTCAGCTCTAAACCCAGGGCAATCTTGCTGGACAGGATAATAGGATTATTTCTTATCCTGTTGGCCTTGATTTTCCACTCACTTCCACTGCTATAAACAAGGAGTAATTCAGCTAAGTTAATGAATTTGTGTTAGTGCTAGACTGGTATACAGAGCTTATTGAAGCCAATGGAAATTTTACTGTGAACACGAGTAAAAGCCGGGGAAAAAAGCCCTTAAAGCTTTCCCCTATTTTGTATGTTATTTATATAGCAGCATTAATCAGTAGTAATATCTTGGTGCTATTGGAACAATGCAGATGCATTGAAAAAAGTGGAAGTGGTACAGTTATTTTTGGGCTCGTGCCATTGGGTGCAGTCCATTTCTGCGGCTGTGAGCTGGTTCCCCATGAAACCACAATGAGAGGGTGTTCGATTGGCCTTGCTGTCAGGAGTTGGGGTGGAGTTTGAAGTAGCTGACAAGTGCATTAGAAAAAATAAATATAACTGGAATGCTTGGGAAGTTAGATCAGCCAGAGCTAGAAAATCATTTGGACTGCTGCGAGAAGGAATATTTGAAAAAGTGATTCAGTAGGAAAATGCTTGGATTGCCTAGTAATCCCCAGTGCTGAGCACATTTCTCTATATTTCTGTAATTATATTAGTGCCAGCTACTGTGGGACAAATGACAAACAACATCTGGCCACAAAGCCTTTTCAGAGTGATGGAAAAATCACTATAGCAGCAATTAAAATGCTTAGAGCCAGAGAATAAAACAGCATGCAGCAATCAAGTGAAACAGAGCACGCTCTACAGTCAACAGAGGCTTTTTCACCCTCAATTTTAAATACAGCAGTGCCAGTCTCAGTTGCATGAACCAGAGTAACTGCTTGCTCAAGGGGTTCCTGCAGAATCTCCTGACCCATCGAACTCAGCAGCCTCAAATCTTGGTTGAACCTAGATGAAGCTTCATGAGTCCACAGTTGTTGTTCTGATGAAAAATACACTTTTCAATTAATGTTTCAGTATTTTTGATAAAACACCTCTAGATTTAGAAAGCTGAAAATACATTTGTTTGTTTCTATTTCTGGTTCTTTGCCCTCCCTGTTTTTTCTTGATTTTCTTCTTTTCTTTTTTTTTTTCAGGTGGATAAATGGGGAATGAAAAGAGGACAGTGAAAATTGTTTCCAGTTTGTCTTACTTCTGAACACCTTATGTATATGCTTAGTTTATAGGTTTACCCAGATAAATCTTGAATAAAAATAAATACCCCACAGTTACCCCTGTACATATATATAATTCTATATCCAACAGGTATGAAGAAACATGGGTGGATGTTTACAACTCAGGCCATATGATTTTTTCAGTTTACACGGAATCATGTAAAAGAGCTGTTCAATAGCTGAGGTGTATACATAAGTAGAATGATTACCTTTAAACTTTTGAAACTATATTTCAGCAACAATTTCCTTGTCTACAACTTTACAAGGCTGTAAATAGCCCCTGTGTGCATAATGAATTCTGACATCATAGGCCAAGGTTCTTATACACAGCAGGTTTTCCAGAACTTTTATTAGCAAGTTACACCTTGAGGCAAAACTAAACCCCCCAACTTTCTATTATAAATGTTACAATAAAATGTTCCTTTGAGTTTTCCTAGAGCTCAATGTTCTTTCTTTCTTCCCGTTCCAAGTCATTCTTTCTGCAGCCTATACGGATTTGATGCAGTCAGATTACGCAGAAAATGTGTTTTGCTGCAGACATATTGGATATTAGGTATTGTTACAAGGTGTTTTTTATGGCTAGGCTTGCAGGACCAATGTAACAAGGTGATAAAGAACAAGATTTCTTGCTCTTACAATACTGTACTCACGGCTGTTGCTATTTCTACGTGGTGCATGTGTGCTGGGTATATCCAAGGTATAATGAAGCTCTAGTGTGTTACAACTGAGGACTGGGAGGAGAAAGAGTCGAGTAATTTTGAAAAAGGTTGAAGAGATACAGGCAGAGATAGGCTTGTATGCAACTATTCCTTGGAGCCTAGCTGTGTTTCTTTTTCACCGTCTGTTGTGGCTAGCCCGCCTCACAGAGTTGTTCTAGGTTCTCACATACAAAAACACAAAGCTGATGCAGCTGTAGTGGTCTTGCTTCTCTGCATACCCATGATGTGGTGCACAGCAAGCCCAGGCCTTGAGAACACAAACATATTGAGCTAGATAAAACACTCTTTTACATGTGATTTCCTTTTGATCACTAGTGCTGCTTCTGACAGCTAGAAGTGATCCTGATTAGAGAAAATGAAGAGACATGTATGCTGTCCTCTGCATTGCCACTGGGCAAGTCACTTCAATATAGATTTCTGGACAGTAGACTAGCTAAGGTGAGGGAGACGTTTGAATCAGCCAAGAAAGCACTTCAATATACACTAGTTTCTAACCACAGGCTTTAAGTATTTTCTGAAGCAGATTGCATGCCTAGGTGAAAAACGCAAATGGTAGCACATCTTCTCTGTGTAACCTCTCCTCATAGCTCATCCTGTACAGAAAGGGTTTAGTGACAGCGTGACCAGCACCTCACTCTGCATTGGAATAAGAAACCTAGGCAAGGTGAATGGGTTTGTTCCAGCTGCTTGCCTTTGAAGGCATTTACACAGACAGCCACTTACTGAATGTATGGTGCTGTCAAGCAACCATGCAAACAGCCCCCTTTCCTGTTTTTAACACTGATTTCCCCTTCATTTTCAATTCTGTACATGCTTCTGTTTCTGGGTCTCCCCTTGTCTGAATTACCACATTCCACACTGAGAGTATGTATCTAAGGCAAAAGGGCTTTATTTGCACACTCCCTTTGTGCCTTTGGGACGAGAAGCCGTGGGCAATGCGGAGCCACTTTCTCTTTGGGGTTCCATTTCACCCAGGTCTGCAGAAAAGCAGAGTTCTCGGGCGAGAGGATCGAGGCAAGCTCAGGCAGCACCACGTCTCACTGCTAGTGCCTAGGCTCCTATGGGGTGCTGTGAATCTCTGTCAGGAAATAGTTTTTCTAGCAAGTTGATACTCTTCTCCTTTTACAGACTCATCAAGCGAACATCAAAAATGATGAGAGAGTTTTGCTTGGCCCATTTCCTATGGCAGCAAAGCATCTTCCCAGCGTTGCCCCTCCACCTCCCCGGCATACTGTAAGTTTCATTGTTGTTGAAGTAGGTTATCTAGAGGTCAGTAGGCTAACAGGGTGTTTGGATTTCCTAAAATTGTGCCTGTCCTTAAACGTGGCAAATTGGATTGTTTACACACCGCCCCGTGAACCTGGACAGCACGCTAAAAGCTGCGCACAATGCTGCTATTTCTGCTTCTCCGCTCCCTTCCCCCTCGATGTAGGTATTTCGGCTTTCTGTGGGGGCTCATTAAGGTTCATAAAACACAGTAAAGAAGCTGGCTGGAGACACTCGTAATTCTACAGGTCCACCATGTGGGATACGCAATAAAAAAAATGAGTAGCTAGAAAGAGATGTCCTCAGTAAAAGACTTAATTGAAAGCAGCCCTGATGGTCAACATGGTATCGAGAGGAAGGAACTACCGTGACACTCAGGTTTGCATTTGTTTCCTCTGACACTGATTTCCTGTACGGCTTTGAGCAAGGCACTTAATTTCTGCAGAGCTCTATTTCCTACCCATAAAATGGGGATAAGAAGATTGCTTTTCTTTTATTGTCTTTTATCTTACCTATTTGGACCGTGAGTCCTTCTGGACAGAGCCTAACTAGCTAGCACTGTCCGTTTGGATGGTTGTTTAAGGTACCACTGTTACACTGTCAGAAGCCAGGCAATATCTCTGTCCTCTTTTGCTGCTCCTCTGTTCAAGAGGGTTTTATTACCAAGTGCAGCAGCGGGTGTTACCTCGTGCTCTTCTTCCTGGACCTGCAACAGAGCCCCTCTCCAAGGGGGGAAGAATCACTTGGATCACTGAGGGCACATCTGGGACTCGATTAAGAACTCCTTTACTCCTATTTACCCCAGTGTACTTCCACTGAAATACTTTCACTGGTTTCACAGGGGTTTTACCTTCTGTGTTTTCTCAATAAAAATATACCCATGAAAGATTCATATTCTAAACTCAAAACTTTCCACTAATGTCAATGGCTTTGGACTGAGTACTAGAAACAAAAAAGAACCTACTCCAAAAATAATTTTTAACTTCTAAAGTAGTAATAACCATAAAAAAGCCCTAGTTGCAGGGAGTGACGTTTCTATGGCTTTGTACTCTTCTTAAACTCAATCTTAACTTTGGCTCCAGTTCCACCTTGAAAATACAGCATAGCATGAACACATAATACTCCTAGTATGTTTTCTTGCCCATTTGTGCCATAAGGATAACATTAGAAATTACACATTACAAGTTCACTTACAGACTGTGATGTGAACATTATATGTAAGAAATACTGTAGGTCTGTGGGGAAGTTTTGGGGCAGAAAAGCCAGGAGTTAGTTTTGGAGATGCTGAAAAATCACAGGAATTTTCAAGCCTTTTATGTCTGCCTCAAAGGTACAGAAAGTTAAGGAACTCTTAATGGAACATATGAGGTTCACATCATTCCATCTTTTTGTCATAGCTTTATGCTTTTTCTCCTTTCATGCGTGCCTGGCACCCAGCTGTGAACCATACAGGGTCACCACGGTGAGCACTAAGTAGTGCAATGAATCCATCTACATGCAGATGAAGTAGATGACATGGCAAAGCAGAAGCCATTCCCATAGCTAATACCCATCAGATCCCTTTTAATTGCACCTGCATCAGAAAGGCATAGGAGAGATGCTATGACATTAGGGTCAAAGAACCTATCATCCACCCCAAACACACACTTATACAACCATGAGACATCACCTGAAAGTCAACCACCACACACCTGCTGTAGTGAAAAGACTGGTCTCAGGGAATATAAGGTCAAGGGGGGTGGATACAAATGCTCTGAACAGCACAGCTCTTCTCAATACATTGCTGATTAAGGCAACCATAAAAATGGGGATGGCCCACAAGCTGGGGCTGTGACTATGCTTGGGGGCTGTGTGGTTTGCAACAGAGGGGTTGCTGTAGCTCTTGTGTGTGGATTTTCAGAGCAGCTAAATGGCTGATGAGTAAATGTAGTGTGAGTAGTGCCTATACTTTCTGGATAATATGGAGGAGACAAAAGAAAAGGAGTTGTCATCTCTAGCAGAAAGTAGTCTGATGAATGTCTGAACCTCATTGCTGTTCAGCTTTTGGAGTGTATACATTAGTTCTTAGCATCTTTGAAGTTCAGTGATTCTTTAGCAATATGCTGTTAATTAAAAGTAGTTGAGACAGAGGGTGTTGGTAAGATAAGTTGTGATTTTGTACATAAGCCTGTGAAGGACTTCTCCCAGAAGAAAAGGAGAAGGTGTCATGAGTGCACTGTCTAAAATACTGAGAGAAGAGGGGCTGTTGGTGATCAGTGGTTGCCTTCTGAAGGGTGCAGGAATAGCTCTCAGACTGCTTCCCATGTTGTCCTGGGTAGTAGGACAGATGCTTAAGCCACAGTTGGAGATATCATGGGAAGATGAGCTGTGATAGTGTTCTTCTGACTACTTTTTCTTATGTCAATTCAGAGGTAACATTGCCAGGTGTAACCCTGCATGGATTGGAAATAAATTTGGGGCTTGAGGGAGTCACAGCTCTCATCATTGCCCTAAGCAGAGGGACGGGCAGGTGCCAGAGGGAAATATGTAGCTGAATAAAAGGGCCTGAGAGAGTTGCTCTGTGTTTGCTGGTCAAGAATTAGTGCTTTGAGAAAGAAGAAATAAAAGATGATGTCCAATTAGCTAAGCAGGGGAAAAGTATTTCTAGAAAGCAGAAGACTGAACTAGTCTTGAGGGAACAAGTGGTAAGAGTCTAGAGGTAAGTGAGTATCCTGGCACCTGTGGAGGGGAGAATGGGGAAATGTATGAAAGCCATCAGAGAAACATGACTGAGAATAACAGGGCAGTGAGCTGAGCACTCACTACACTAATGCTAAAGGGTGTGGCAATAAACCAGGATTCAAAGCCTTAGACCACAGCCAAAGCTATGATATAAGAGGTATCACAGAGACCTGGCAGATGGATTGCGTGACTGCTCTATCAGAATAACTTGTCTTGGAAGAGAGATAGGGAAACAGAAGGGAAGGATTGCACTGCATGCCAAGAATACATATACTTTCTCCAGAGAAGGGATGAGTGGCAAGTTTATTGAATGCTTCTGGGTAATAATAGTAGAAATCTAGAAGTCTCCTGGAGGTAAAAAACCTGAATAGAGGAGGCAGAGCAGACTCTAGTTTTGAGTAACTACTAGAAGGATTTAAAAGGCGGGCCACAGAGGAGTTTTAGTTAAAAAAAAAAAAATCCCAACAAACTCCACCACAACAGGACAAACCTAATCAAATTCCTGGAGCGTGCTGAGGATATTTAACTGTGTAGGAATATGGAGAAAGTAAAAGATGCCGTTATATTTCTGGCTCTTATTGTTTGGAGGAACTGGCAAAAGATCTGAAGTTCTCAGGTAATTTAAGAGGGCCACCTGAAGTAGCTTGAAAATGGTGGTGGTAGAGCACCTGAACTCCAAGGAGAAGAATATGTTAAAGCAATGGAGGGGGACAATAGACTTGAAAAAAGTAGCCCTCAACAGACTGGTTAGTTGGACTGTTTTGAGAAGATACCTGGCATCTAAATCACAGAAGGTAATGAGTGTTGATTTGGTCCCCACTTCTATGCTCATTTTCAATTCTAAGCCATTCTCCATTTCCCTCTTACACTCTCAGTTCTGTGTACAACTGCATTTGTTGTTTGTCATCTCAAGTTTTCTTAATATTTCCCACACAAATAAAACACATAAACATCCAAAGTTAAAGACAGACTTCTACAAATAACCTTCATAAAGGCATTCAATTATTGAGAACGAGAGGGGGTAAGTCACCATTTCCTTCTGCTTACAAATCCAGCCTGAATAATTTATTTTGGTCTACTTAAAGCTGTTAGCCCTCTCAAGTGACTTCAAAAGATCCTCCAGTCTGTCACTGCTGGTGAGCTCTCCTCAGGGAGTGGAGGAGTACCCAGGTGTGTCCTGGTGTTATCTTAAAAGGCACCTGCAGGCTGCAGTGTTGCATTGATTATCTGCACACCTCTACAAACACTCTGCTTAGTTTTTGTTCTTAATGGGTGTGCCAACCAGCAGCTGTAGAAACTGGAGTCAAGGGAAAGTCAGCAGCTCAGCAAATTCTTCGAATTAAGAAGAGACTAGTTAGACGTTTTGATCTGTGTTGTTCAAGTTAATGGGGGATAGATTAATGTGGATGTTTTGTCAGCTCTAACAGTACTGTGTTTGTTCCTAATGTGTAGATCTAAGAGACACAAGGTGTGTAAGGGCTGGTGAAGTTCTGACTGAAAGTAAATCCATCTTGGCTTAGAAAGTGCCTTTTCCTACAAATATCTGAAAATTTCCTTTGATCCAAAAGGTGTTTAGGTTTGTGTACAAGAAGGCTGAAGTAATATTTTTTCATATCCTTTCATTTGAATGGTATGAATTGTGTGTATTGTCTGAAAGAATATAATCAGGGTTAAATGTCTTCTGTAGGAATAGCTTGTCTTTTTGTAAGGGTGGAAGTTGGAACAGAGACAATGTTGAATCTGAGCTTCCTAGTCTGTGTAGGAAAGGGTTAGCATGTCCAGAGACTGTTGCTGAAGAACACAGAAGACTATCCCAGGAAAGTCAAATTGACACACTAACCACTGGGGTAGGGGGAGAGAAGAATGCCCTCAACTCATGCATGGGTAGATGTGAGTTTTTCTTCTGATCCTTGATGGCAGTGTGACTTTGCCTGGCTTAGGGCAAGAGTATCTCACTTGCTGGGTCAGATTTGGAAGTTACAGCATCAGAAGATGGGGCATCTCCAGTGTCCCTCAGGAGGTGAGCTCCTGGGTGAGTCTTTGGTAGATCCAGTCCCCAGATCTGGTGCAGGAGCAAACCATGGCATGTAGACTAGCACCTCACTGTGCCACTGGTCTGCTGCTCCCCAACAGTGGGAACCAAAAGGAGTTACAAATTTGGATGCTTTGGTAGGACCCCCAGGCTATTCAGCACTACTATGAATCCTTCTTTCTAGAAAGCAGTTGAACAAGAAGAAATAATGCTTTACTGAACGGTGGCCCCTGCTACTGCTGACCTGATGAATTTGCCAGATAGTGTTTCTGTGTTTGGAAACCTAGTGTGTATGCTGGAGGAGGATGACTGTGCAGTCCTTGGATGAAGCCAGGCTTAGGACTTAAAAAAAAAAGTACATCTTGTGGATTGTGGGCTAAAGGAGAAGTTATGAATCTGGAGGGACCAAGAGTGCATTGTCAGTCCTGAGTGGTGCTGCTGTTAGACCTGGGGGTGGTGATATGGATGCTGTCACTAGGTCCAGAAACCAAGCAAAATCCTGTGGTAGTCTGCCCAGTGGGGCTGCCCTGCTTAGTTGCAAGGAGACCTCTCTGGGAGCTATCAAACTTTTTTCCTGGAACAAAACAAAGCACCTGGATCCTATCAGGTTCATCTAGTGGCCCTTAAGTTATTAGGAGAAGGCAATTAACAGCTGGACCCTATCCACATTCACCACAATATTCTAGATTCTGTAGACTTCTATTGTATTCTGAGGTGACTTTTCTCTCCCTGCACATAAAGTATGTTGACTCTGGGTATATTATGGTTAACTGCTACGGAGCACTGCTTCCACAGTGAGATATTTTTGAAGCAGATCCTGCAGATTGCTCCCTGCCAAGTCAGTCTGAGGTCTTTGTTTTGCTTCTTTTGCAGTTTTGCGTTTTTCAGGTCAATGTGTATGACTGTATGTAGGATAATGCTTTTTTTTCTTTCTGGCCATAGTATTTCCCCACTGAGCTGTGTCTTCTCCACAACCCTTAACATGCCTGAAGGAAGTGGGGAAAAAAAAGTAGTCCTCACCTGCAAGATTACAGATAAACTATCTCACTAGGGTGTCCACTCTTATACAAAGGGTCTTCCTGATGGATATGGCTAAGCTCACAGCTGACAACTCTATTTCCATGCTGCAAATGTCATCTTCCCATTATAACAGTACAGCTGGTGATGTTTTGCATTTTTCTTGACATAAAAATGTGTAGGGATAGATATATCCACTTGAATCCGAACTCCTTGAAATAATGCCTGCAACTCCTGCTGGGTCTGACTGCATAGGTCAACACTTCCAGAACTGAAATTCTTAGAAAGCGTTTGAACCCATATTTGGGAATCTGAATTGGTGGCCAGCATTTTCCTTTTCTAAAGGATGTAAAGCAGATGCTACTACCACCAAAATCAATGCCAGCTTTCAGTTCTCAGCTCTGACGGGAACAAATGCCTGCTTTTATTTCCTCCACAGCTCCAGTCCTCTAAAAATCCAAAAGGAAATTCTGCAACATGGAAAATACAGACCGTCTGATCCAAAGCATGTTGAAATGTATGCAAATCACTATGATGGGCTTTGGATCAGGTCCTAAATAAACTAATTCTTGGACTGTCACCTCTGGTCATAATGACCCTTTGTTCTGCCTTTTAATGACAAATGATTATGTTATAAAAAGCCTTATGTAATTTCTGGCATGGTTAGAGGTTGTATACGAGAGGTGTATAATCTTAGAAATGCTCTAGCAAGTTTCTTGGGTTGTGTAACAAATAATTATGAAATCTCGCTGAGTCTTGCTTTATTATTCTACAGCTCCGGGCTCTTACCCCCAGTGGCTTTACATGCTTGTTAATATTTAAGCTATCTTGTAGCTTGGGTAAGTTGTAATGACTTTTTTGTTACTGAAGCTAATATTAAACAAAATAAGTTGTTGGGGGAAAGGGGAAAAGGTGTGATGGTTGTTTAGTTCTTCTGAAAGTGTTTTTCCTTTAATAGTTTTTGGCTGATTTGCAAATACAAATGTGAAGTAGAAAGTTCTTCCAGAGACTTCCTCGTGTGCTTCTCTGGCTAATCAGGAACACACAGCACTGCCCTTCTCAGCAGATTGGGTGATGGTGGGCATTTTATACTCTTGTATAAAATGTAGATCACTCTTAAAGATGGTGGTTCTGCCTACCAAGACTAAAGCTCTAGCCATAACCTATTAAAATAGAGGAGGTGGTCTGACTACAGAAAGTATCCAGGCCCATAGAGCCCAAAGAATTCAGCCAGTCTTTGCTACATAGTGGACAAGATAGCTCTTGTTTCTGCTGCTCTTGTCCCACTGAGACAGACCACTTTCATGGTCTTCAGGGGCACCTGAGGTCAATGGGTTGCATGATCTAGAAAATCCCATGCTGCTTACTTAATGACAAGGGCCAGAGCTACACACTTAATATTGATGACATACATAGGTCCAAGCTGACCTACCAAAGCTGGGCTATGTCTGACTTTTTGATATATAGCAACTCAAATGGTAAAAGAAAAAAGACGCAGATAGGAGTGAGCCTTTGATTTTTCTAATGAAAACCAAAGGTCCATAGGCAGTTGCAGTCGGAAAAAACAACAGCATCAAGTAAAGATAATTTGTTCCTGACTACCAGTTCATCTATACTTGGATAATACAAGTCCATGTTATACTCAGCTCTCAAATCCTCTGTGTGGTTGCAGACCTTCCATCTCTGTGCATTTGCTACCACCTCTACCTCTCAAAACAAGGTCCAGTGAAGGTAGGAGAGATTCACAAGTATGCTCAAGAAGAGGAATGAATTTACGATGACTCTTCAAGAGATGACTCAGAAGGGGATGTAGCACAGGTCTCAAGTTGTGAGAGAAAAGTGCTTAGGGGAATGGTTGCAAATCTTTTCCGTTGACATCTGTTGATCCTGTGATCTGTTATGAGGTGTCTCATTCACAGCAAAACAGCAAGAGATGCTTCTTTATAGGGGACAAATCTGTGAAATTGAACTGAAAATGTTGGCATGGGCTCAAAAATTGACAGAGGACAAATTTGCAAAGGAAAAGTTCTTCAGGGCTATTAAGCACAAGGGTCCTGTTTTGACTCAGGAATATCCTAAGCTTCATGCAGGCTTAGGAAATACTTTGGGAAGATGTTTACCTGCTGTTATACATTTCCTAAGCTATGGAGAATAGGTGTGCTGGAGACAGGACCTTGGGCTAACCATATGCTTGCTTTGACATAGGACAGGTGGATTTTTAAACTGGGTGTATCTGAGGGGATTTGGGAATCACATGGTTGCCTATGAAAAGATGGATAACAATTCTCACAAGCTAGCGTGGTGTTTCTCGTGACGTTTTCCACCAATTATAGGTCCATTGGAAAGATCTATGTGGTTCGGATGTAAACTTGGACTTTAAATAAGAAGTATTTGAGCTGTGTGGCATGTGCTGGAGTTCTCTTGGACAGAGCAACCAGGGCAGAGGCAATCCTCCTGGCAGGGCAGACTGGTGGTAGTCGGGCAAACCTGTCTGCCCTGCTTGGGTCTTTCAGCATCCTGTACAGGTACAGGCTGAGATGATGTTGCCAGAGCTCACAGGTTCAAGTGAAACGTATGGGCCCCAGGGGTGATGAACAGCATAGTCACCTGTGCCACCCAGTGCAGGTGCACGCTGCTGTCCAGAAAGGAGATGAATTCCCTTGCTTTCCCACATCAAAAGGCTGGATTCCTTCCTCTTTGTAGCGTGGGGGCCTTTCTCTGATTGCAGAGCAAGAAACTGGCTCTGCAAATTCTTTTTCATACAAAATCTTTATTCTTCACGGTCCCATTTAGGTCAGTGAAACAGTACTTGCAAATTTAAGATTTTTTTGTAGCTGAGTCCTGTGTTTATAGTTCAAATGTAACCAAATTTAACCTACATTACTGTGTTATATTATACAGCTTTCAACAAGGAAAAACTTGGTATTTCAGTGAATACAAATATGTATTTATTTGTGCAACCAGGAAAATATGTTATTCAGGCCTTTTTCATGTAAGTATAAAGGGTGAATTGTTAAATAACTGAGACTTCTATCTGTAGGTAAAATATTGATGTATTGTTCAGACTGTGTGCATTGATAAAACGAATGAGCCCCTTTGATTTTGCTTCTATCAGATGATATAAGAATTAGGTTTTTTGCACTTTTTCTCCTTATTTTGTGGGAAGGTGCTAAATAAAGCAGGTACTGGAGGAAATAAAGCAAATGAAAAGCAGCAGTATGCTTGTCAGTGGTGATCAAGTCTGAAAAATAAACCAAATTAAAATTGAGACATGAATAATTTCAAACAGGACTTTTTCCTCCTAATAGAAAACCAGTTTTTTGCTTTGTGCTCACAATAATTCTGTTTTAATGAAAATATGTAAATTCTATTTAAATATTATATTTTTTCCTGTATGTTCAATCTGTAGAACTAATAAAGTAAGGAGAGAGTGCCTTATGCAAATAGGGCTACCAGTCAAGCTTCTCTGCTAGTCTGTACATGTAAACATCTTGGGGCTTGGGTATGTTTTCAACCTGATATGGATGAACAACACTATAGTTATCGTATATCAGTGTAACTTGAACAGTAGTTGAGTTTACTTGATAGAAAATGATGATAACATGTCTGCATTGATGGGCAGAAGGGAACCCTCAGGGCGATGCGCTGAGAGCTGCACGTGGTGATGTGTGTTTAAGTTGGAAACTTATAAATCCCTTGACTTGTGACTGGTGTGCTGTCAGACAGAGCTGCAGCAAGGCCTTCAGGAGACTTTAAGTTGTTCCTTCTTCCTTTTTCAGGTTCCTTCCAGGTACTGGATACATGGATAACTCATCCTGAGGGGCAGGAGTGGCTTGGGAGAAGCTGGTATCCTTGCACACAGCCTGTGGAGCAGTTCTGGTTAGAGGAATGTGAATTCATCTCTCTGGACCTCAGGATTTTTTCCAAAGTAGTGGTCCACACATAGGAGGGAGTGACTTTCTTCTACTTTGCTAGAGAGTAAGGAGTCACTCACAGTCCGTGGGCATCTGACTAACTCCTGCCTATTGTGACTCCCTGAAGGATGAGGGTGTACTTTGAGGGCTTAGGTTTTTTATTATTCCTATCAAGGGGGTATGCTGTTGGGATACCTGGTCTGGTAGATCTTCCAGATTTTTCTCATTGATTTTTGGCTCACGCACTCACAAAGGGCTCCTGTTTACAGCCAGGATGGCATTGCATGGACTTCTGGGTGGTACTGTATGAGAGAGACTTTCCCTGCCTGTCTGGGGCAGAACCTTGCAGAGTCTGTGGGATGGGCTGTTAATGCACAACAGCAGGCATGCTTAGTTGCTGAAAACCTCAGAAAACCGAACGCAGTCTGGCCCATGGTAAGCTCAGCATCATGAAATCCTATGGGTACCTCTCAGCTTGCTGCAGTTGTGGCCTTAAGGCCACATAATAAGTTTAAGTTCACTTGCTATGTAAGTAATCAGCATGTTCAGCATCTAAAGATTTCAAATTTGACTCTTATGTAGGAGAGGTTAAAGAAATGAGGTGGAGAAAGATGAAAACATAGCAAACTATCTGGTGAAAATGAGGTTTATTGGTTTTTTTAGGCTTTGTGCTAAAATAAGCCTCTTGCTCAAAACAAAGTTTCATGCTAGTATTTGAGCCTTCTAATTTGAACACTTATTTGGCCTGTTAGTAATACAGGGGACACAAAAATACCCCTTCATGACTCTGGTTGCTCAATTTGGCTGGGGTTTCCCATTGCCTTCTTTCCCAGACTATTTATAGAACAGCAATTAAGATTAATGTATAGCTGCTCCCATTTAGTTCCTGGCTCTGCTGGGTTTTGAGCCACTCCCAACAAGAGCTGAATGACTGAGATGTTTAGTGTCCATGAGAACTCCTGCTGAAATCAGCTGGAGCTATCTGTCATGTAGATGTATAAACCTTGAAAACAAATGGGTCTTATGTTTTGGTATCATCAACTTTTCTGTTGTGAAATGAAATTGAGGCTGAAGCTAAACAGAACACATACTTCCCAGTCAATATATGGAAATATATTTTCAGTATTTCAGTTTTTGCCATTGAATGGGAAATTTATCAAATAGAGCTAGCTCATCATTACATGCATCCATTCCTACCAGTCCTTTTTATGGGGTATATGTTATCCATACAAGTCAAGTGTCTTATGGCTGTCATGAAATGGTGAAATATAATGATTGGTTCGTGGTGTTCTTGACCATTTGGTAGCTGTTATAGCTTGTGTATATGGGCTTGGATGTAATTGCTATCAGCAGAAACTTTATGCAGCAGGCAGGGTCTGGGGGCAGTATATGCCATTTTGAAGAATGGATTCTAGTAATGAGTTTATGGGTACAAAGACCTTCTTTTGGTGTCCATAAATCCCTGTGATGATCCTGTGCTGCACTTTTAATAGTGATGGCTGATAGATATGGGCTATGGGCACAATCTCTGATTGTAGGATGCTGCTTGCTGGCCTTGCATCAGAGGAGATGGATGGATGGTGCTTACGAAAGCAACCAACCAAAATAAATTGAACTCAAGCAGTGTTCAATCCTGTTTTGCAAGCAATTAAATAAGAATGAGGATGAGGGTACGGTTTTGTCAGACCTCAACACATTTGGGAGACCTGTAGGCACCAGTATGTTAAGCTGGGCTTCTTGTCCTGGTGAGGAAGAGCAGAACTGTGCCAAAGGGAAGGGTCCCACAGCTTAGATTATTATCTGAGTTAGACTCAACTCTAGGTGCGTGTGACTGTTCAGAAATTGCAAAACCTCATTTCTAAAAGGATACTATGACAGGGTGTGCATGCTACCACGGAGTCAGCATTTTTGATTGCAGTGTCCTCTGTGTTAAAGAGATTCTGGTAAAGTGACCACTACTTGTGTTCCAAATAAAGCTAACTACCAGAAGTACTCCAAATACAAAAAAAAATATTACTTCATTTACAATAAGTTTCTATATATCCTGATATCAAGCTGGCTGAAAATAGTTTTGACTTCTATGTACATGCACATCCAGAATTCTATCACTTAAGTATTTAAAACATCCAGTCTTTTCAAGAGATCCTTTTTCTCACTTGGAATAAACCTACCGACTTCCATGGAGTCAAGGCCTTGAGAACAATATTCATTTTAATTGCACAAGACTGTTTCCTTCCCACAATAACTGGTTATTGAATGATGCAGGAATCCTATAGGAAGAAAAATAGAGTGTGATCCTGTAATTTAAACAGTGCACTGCAATGGTATGTGCACTGAATTAGAAGGGGCAAAAATAATGGTGTATGAGCACAATGGTCCCAGTTTTTCAATGATTAGCTTTAAGATGTTTTATTGTTGGGTTTGGTTTTTGTGTAACACTAATATATATAAAACTAAAATAGTTATAATTGCTGATACCACCCTGTGACCTGAAAATAAAAAGGCCTATATGGTACCTTGGAGTAAGACAGTAAACTGCAACTTCTGTTAATTAGCACTTGTTCTAGAACTATTTGTCCCGTGCTCTTCTCTGCTAGACCAACTACCTTGTCCCACTACCAGGCATTTGGCACCATTCCAGTGTCCACAAACCTGCGTGTGAATGGATTGATTTCTAGCTGCTTCAGATGTTGTTCCCCAGTTTGAGGAGTCATCTCCACTGTGTAGGAAAACCCAGCATAATTCCCCAACATCTAAATCAAATTATGAAAATGTGTGCCTTTCACTTTGTTTTAAGCTAGTTACAGGATCTCTTGGTCTTGAGATTTCAGCTGTACAAGGAACAATTTTACTGCTGCAAATATTAATTAAAAGTAATTTGGGTAGCCTTACAATCCTTGCTCTGGTTGTTTGTGCTGGAGAGGAAGAAATTATAACAACAAGATGATAGCATGTATGGAGCTTGTCATCTGTGGTGACAGAAATGAGAATGCACAGAGGAAATTCTCCCTTGCAGTCACTGAGAACAGTGTGGAGAGGTCTGAACATTCCTGTAGAGCTCTGACAAATGTTTCATATTGCTAGCTGTAGAAGACCCAGAGGTTGCCCACATTTCCTTGGGAACTGGTAGTAATGGTGGCATACTTTTATTTTGCTTTGGCTGAAGTCTCAGCAACAACTTTGTCATATTGTCCTGGTTTCAGCTGGGAGAGTTAATTTTCTTCCTAGTGCTATGTTTCAGATTTAGGATGAGAAGAATGTTGATAACACACTGATGTTTTAGTTGATGCTAAGCAATCCCTACACTAAGTCAAGGACTGTGTGGTGCTCAGTTGCTGGCTGGGGTTAAACCATGACAATCCTAACAGGACTGCAACTAAGCACCACAGAGCTGATTGCTCACTCCCTCTCCAGAAGAGTAGGGGAGAGAATCGGAAGAGTAAAAGAGAGGAAACTCATGGGTTGAGATAAGAACGGTTTAATAATTGAAATAAAATAATAATAACAGATAACAAATTGTAATGAAAAGGAGAATTACAAAAGAGAGAAGCAAAACCCAAGACAAGTGATACCAATGAAAAACAATTGCTCATCACCAACTGACTGATGCCCCGTCTGTCCCCAAGCAGCAGCTCCCTGGCCAGCTTCCCCCTTAGTTTATATGCTAAGCATGACATCAGATGGTATAGAATATCCCTTTGGCCAGTTTGGGTCAGCTGTCCTGGCTGTGTCCCCTCCCAGCTTCTTGTGCATCCCCAGCCTCCTCGCTGGTGGGGCTGTAGGAGAAGCTGAAAAGTCCTTGATTTAATTGTAAACGTTGCCTAGCAACAGCTAAACATCAGTGTGTTGTCAACATTATTCTCATCCTAAATCCAAAATGCAGCACTATGCGAGCTACTAGGAAGAAAACCCTATGCCAGCCAAAACCAGGGCACACGGCATAGGTGCATAGAGCTGAGCTAGGGGCTCTGACCAGGAACAATGCAATTTATACACCTTTCTTGTCTTCCCAACTCAGGGTCTGGAAGGACAGGTGGTGTCTGCAAGAGACTTGGGGCAAGGTCATGCTAGCAGAGAATGCTGGCATCAAAAGAGTCTGTGGCATTTGTCTGTGCCTGTGTCTGGAGCACAGAAAGTTCTGTCTTTCTGTGCTCCATGTTTTGTAGACTAGACTCAAGGGAGAAAATGGTTCTGTTTCCTCAAAGGTAGCCTTGGATAAAGGCAAGTAAGATAAGGGAGCAGAGGGAGGTAAAAGGGGAAGGTTATTTCTCTGCTTGAACAAGACTTTGTTGAAATGTTACACTGAAGGGTTTTTTTTGGTGGTTATTACTAGAACGTTGGGTAACAGCAGTCTGTACTCTGCTGTCATGTGTTAGCCTGGCTCTTGGAAGATAGCGTAGCTTCTGTCTTTCTTTAACCTGCTTCTTCTGGAGCTGGGGGGCATGGGAAGAACCTGACATGACTCTAGGTATTGTGACACAGAAAGCTATGCCTTCACCATGTCCTGTGGTAAGTCAGAAAGAGATACTTCAGAGAAGAACAGAAATGACTAGGGGGGTTCCTGGACTGACTTATGAGGAAAAAGTGAGAAAATTGCTGCTGTGTATCTGTACAGTTCTGCTAAGTGATTAATGGGGAATGTGATGATAACATACAACTAATTGAGGCTCATATATGCCAAAGAGAGTGGAATTACTTCAGTGTTGTATGATGAGGATGAGTAATGAGCGTGTACTGCTGTATTGAAGATGGCTGGATGAAGTACCCAGAGCAACAGCAGTTGCTTCACAGTGGAAAAGAATTGCATTAGACAGTTGTTTTAGGAATACCAAATATTAAAAATCTATTATTACTTGGTGAGACAACTTAACGTTTCTCACAAAGAAAACCATATTTTCTGGGGAATTTCTTCTTCATAGCTAAGGATGTTTTAAACAAGGCTATTAGATACTGCCTTGCCTCATAAGTTATTAAAAATGAACTGGAAGAAACTGCACAGCAAGGAAAGTGAATTGGGCAATTCTAGAAGTGCCTCATGTCTGCATTTTCATAGACTCTTATTAGAAATCGAGGGAAAACTATTTCTGTAGTGTGATGCCACATTTTTCAACAGCAACTGCTGTGAAAGGAATTGAAATAAACAGTTTGGTGTTATATATCTGTTTTGCAAAGCCTTAGGTGACCTCTGAGGTCTTACAGAACTTACCTTTTCAAAATCTTGAAGTAAGATTGACAACTTCTACTTGGAATATTGAAGTTTATCTGGCCATTTGTAACAGCTCTTAATAAAAATACAAGTTTAGGAAATCAGACTCTCAGGTTTCTGCTGAAACTTTAAGATCTCTAAGTCAGGTAACTAAAAATTCTGCCAAAGTAAAATGAATTTCACAGAAGTAGTCTTGCTTAAGACCCTTCTGTCCAGTGATGCAGCCTGGGATATACCATGGAGCCACAGAATACCAGTAGTTAAGCCCTGTTTGGCTCTGGCATCATATTCATTTCCATTGCTTCTCTACTAAAAACACTTTAGTAATAGTAAGGATAACAAGAAACACACTATTTATGTGGAGGTTTACTAGTCGGCTGTCAGATGTTATTGGAGTGTTACTCCAGTACCAAATTATTACTATAAATAACGACAATACAAACACAGTTAAAATAAACCCATTGGACCCTAAACTAGCTAAATTATAGTTATTAAAACATTTACGAACCCTTATGTACTGCTTATAAACATGTACTTGATGAATAGTTATGATCAGGAAGCACCTACAGTGGAATCTGGAAAATTAGGTGCCAAACTGTTTTTCATTTTTTCTCTCGCGTTTTTCCATCCGATGGTCCTTGGTCCTACTTCCCACATACTCTGCTCAAGACATTGTACTGAAGGGTAGAGTTGCGTTGCCCCATCTTGTATATTCTCTGCTTTGCTATTAAGGAGAGGAAAGAACCCACAGAAGTATTGCTTTACCTCATAGCAAAGGACGCTATTAGTATTGCCATCCTGCTTGAAAGAGTTCCGAAACTTTGAAACATGTCATAACAAAGAAAACAATACCATGGTGCAAGAGCACAAATATTATGACAGTGTGTTCTCTCAATCCTTCCTCATACACACCCCCTCTGGCTCTGGAAAAGAGGACAAAGGCCTAGTCCATCCAGATATATGAAGGTAAAACTTCCCGAAGGCAGTAACAATGTTTAGGTCCTATGCAGGGCTGCAGACTACGTAAATTGCTAGCTTTTCTGAAGCTGGTGATCTATATAACCTAAATAATGATGTGTTAATATAGGTTTGAATGTGTAGAAAGGGCCAGGCTTTCTCTAGCCATCTGTCTGTTTTTATGATGGGGCACTTGGGCTTCATAGATAGCTTTTCTGAAGCTGGTTTCGAGACTGCTGAGAGTGTCAATGCAGACAGGAGAGTTTATTCAAGAGGAAAATGTTTCCTCTCCAGAACATAAATGAAAAATTGAACTATATTCACCCCATTATTAAAGAGCTACTGCAGTGCTAGGCAAAGTTGCAACAGGATACAAGCACCCTTGCCAAAATCCCAGCTTTAGCGCCTTGAATTTGGCTGGAGGTGGATTTCAACTTTGTTTTTATGTCTGCTTCAGACTTAAAAGGCAAAAAGCCTGGCACAATAAAGGGACTCTCTTGTCTGTTATTAAATGAAACACCTTCTCCCAGCTCAGTGAAGAATTGTGCAAAATCTGGACTTTGGTTTAGAAGCTCTACCCTTCCATGTGGGGCTGCGGTCCTTCTCCTTGCTCTTGTGTAGGCAGTTTCACCTTGAGCTACTTAAGGCATAGTGCAAAAGATGAAGGGCCTGTGAATCTGAGTCCTTTGTACGTGTCTTTTGCTGGAGTTAAATTTCTTTTTGTTAAGGGTTTTCTGTGTCTGATACATCTTGCCAAGGTACCAAAGAATCACCCTTTTGAAAAAGGGTTTAGGGCAGAAAAAGCAGACAAGGTCCCGAGACAAAATGACGTCCATCCTCTTTCTGCCCTCTCAGCATCTAGTGTGAAATTAAGGCGATACCAAAGGTTGCACTTCTGCTTAGGAGCTTTCACTAGAGATCCGTGTTGAATTGAGTCTTGTAGCTAGCACTACTGCGCTGAGATGGCTCTTGAATAAAGTGATTGATTTCAGTGGACTTCTTCCTGAGTAAGGGTTAGGGATACTGAAGAGCTACTTATCCCATCTTATGGGTCATTGGGAGTGTAAGAGCTGAAAGCAAGTTTCAGGCTTCATCAGACCTGGCTGGTGAAAAATGGGGTTAATTAATCTGATAGGAAGTTAACACAATCAAAATGCTGCCCTACCGACATGTCTCCACTAATTTGAAGGAGTAAAACTCTTTGCCTCCACTATAAAGGATAATAGGCACAGTATTACTGTATTCTGCTGCATGAGATCTATGTTATATATATATAAAATGTTATCCACAGATCACTTTTGCAAGCTTGCTTCTTCTGTGAGCTTGCATTTGGCATCCATTAATTCCTGAAGTGTTTAAACTTCTCTATTGTACGGATTTGATCATAAACCACAAAGGAGAAGTCTATGCAAGTCTGCTGCTCAGTGGGTTAAACTTTTAAGAGATTTAGGAAAGTGGTTAGGACTAAAATTATGCAAGAAAGAGACTAGTTTTATCCCTATCTACTGAGGGAGAGGGGCAAGAAAGGGAGAAGACCTAGAGAAATGTTTGATGAAAATATTTTGATTGCCAGGTATGATTTTTTTTTCTCTTTAAAGTATGCTAAGACATTCAGAACCTGCAAGAAATGAAACAATTACGGAACAAAAAATCTCAGAAACAAGATATATTTATTTGGAAAGCCGAATCTCTTTTAAAAAATGCAGTTAAACCCACAGCCCATTCAGACCAGAATTCATGTGCAATTCTGCTCAGGCTGGGGTTTTCACCAAGTGCTGCACAAAGAAAGTCCAGAGAGCACAGAGCAGCCAGCATGGGATGTTTCCAGATCCTCTCACATGCCGGTGAACACTGCTACGGGTTTTCTGTGCTACTGACATCAGTTTTGCCTGTACAGCATGTAAAAATCCCTCAAGTATCCCGAACTGCACCCATCTGACAAGGACTCTGGGTGATGCAGACCCTCGTAGGGCTGAAAGGACAGGGCACGAAAGTATCGGCTTACTGCTGATGTGTCAAATATCAAAAGGAGAAAGGCTTTGTCTCTATTCTGTCACCCTGATTTATTAGACGTTAAGAAAGACAAAGTACCCAGACACACAAACGTCGCTGTTTTGAGCAGGTCTGCGAAATGGTTAATGTGCTTGTTCCACACAAAAATGTAAAGTGTCGGTTCTCTGATTACCTGCTGCTGGAAAGTGTTTGGACAGGTGCTGTGTTTCACCAGCCGTCTGTCACAACTGACAGCCCGGATTTATGGCTGTACACCAGGGCTGGCCTCTCCCCTCCGCCGGCTCCGGTCCGGCTCCGGGTCCCGGCCAGAGCCCCCCCCCAGCCCCCGGGGCGGAGGCTGCGGGCAGGGCCCTCCCGCCTCTCTCTCCACCGGCTCCGCGGAGCTGGCGGGCGGCTATCTCTGCAGTGTGCAGAGGCAGCGTGACAGCCGGGACCCAGCCGGTTTTTTTAAAAAAGTTGTGTTTCCCCCCTATAAATTCACTTTCGTGTGAACAAACTGTCCCAGCTCCCTTGCTCAGAAACGCAGGCATGGTCCAAGCAGTATCGCGAATGGAGCGATTTCCACCCAAAGGTCACCAGGGGGAAATTCGTCCCTTGTCTCCTTTTCAGGGGATGAGAAGAGGAACCGACGCTGGAACGGGAGGAGGCGAAGACCCGACCCTCCAGCAGGCGAAAGCCCCCCCCAGCCCTGCCGCCGAGCGGGCTCCGGAGAGCGGGCGGTACCTGCCCGCCCTGCCCGCCTTCCCGGGGCCTCGCCCGGCAGCCCGGATGCCATGGGGTCCCTCAAATCCTGATCCCGACCCGCTGGGGAAATCCAGGCAAGCATTGGGAAAGGACCGCGGGGACACAGATACCCATTATACCGTACCGTTGACGTACGTTTACTGACGTATCAAAAATCGAGATTCAAAGAAGATAAATACTTATTAACAAGGCACGTTTCGAACTCTGTGGGCTTCTTTTCTTTTTTAATGCTAAGTTGTTTTTAATAAAAAGGGACTTTTCTAAATGTAAGAGGCCGAATGCCATCCTATTAAACATACGTTTACACACACATTCATCCCTGCTCACGCTTACGTACATCCGATTAAATACATGCTTGTGGCTGTAATAACAAATTCCAAGTTCCATCAAGGTGCTTTTAACATACCCTGAAATATGACCATTACAGATCGACAAAACCAAAAGATACTAGCAGTTGCATGCTGACGGCTCATCTGGGCTCCTATAAAGAAAGACATGTTAAAATGCAAGCTGGAGGAAAGGGTAGATTATAGAAGGGCAGATTAATATTTGCACAGAACCTTGAAGGCAGAATGATGTCGAAATGGTTCGTGTGCGTGTGTATGTGTGTGCGTATATATATATATGTGTGTGTGTGTGCATGCGTGTGTGCACATAAAAACCAATTCCTTCAAGGGTTGGATTACTTCATACATTAGTCACTAATCTCTCGCAATGTTCTGATGAATGTTATGGTCTGAGCTAAACACACCGTGAAATCTGCTGGAGCTTTATTGAAACAAGTCGGTGTTTTCGCCCGCAGATTGTTCCGTTTGAAGCTTTCATTTCCCAACACACCTTCGCTATTCGGCAAAATTTTTGCGACTTAGGGTAGAAGCTATTCAGCGGCTGAACGCGGCGCTGAGGGAAAAGGCAGTGGGGGGGAAAGTCCAGGGTCCGAAATAAGAATAATTAGTAAAAAGAATAACCAGTGCCCCGAATTCTGCTTGTCATCGTTTGTTTAGATGATCTGTGCTTACAGAAGACTTGGAGCTGAAAGAAAGCCCGCCTGTTTTCATCCTTTTTTTAAAACTTAAAACAAACAAACGAACAAACAAGCCCCGAATTATCATTTCGGAGTTTGTTTAAAGCTCTTCGAGGTCGGGGACGCCGCTAAATTGCGATTCAGTACCACGGGCAGTTAAAACCCCGTCCTTTCCTTTTTCCGACGCAGTCTTTCTCAGGCTTTCCTGATCACTTCTGGCAATTCGAAGTAGCTTTAACATAACACCCGTCGGGAGAAGGCAACGTGTGTAAACTTTTTATTACCAGCAAACATTCAATCGCATTCGCCCTGCTGAGGTTTCACCCGCTGGAGATGCCAGCGAGGGTGTCCCCAGCAGAAGCAGTTGGAGCCCGGTCGTGCCAACGACCTTCCTGAAGCGAGTTTTCTTTGGACCGAGAGATGACAACAGGATTACATTTCGTCTGCTGTCCTTCGGGGG
>VXBL01008352.1:313037-389272 GCA_013400195.1 Aramus guarauna | reverse complement strand
CCGGCGGCCCCCCCCGCCCCCCGCGGCTCCGCTGGGCGGGCGCGCCCCCCGCCCCTCGGCGCGGCCTCACGGGCGGCGGGGGGCGGTGAGGCGACCCGGGGGGTTTCTGCCCCCGCGCCGGCCTGGACAGCTCCGCAGCGGCAGGCGGTGCAGGCAGAGCAGGGCAGCGGGGCTGCGCGCCCGGCCGGCCCGGGGGTCGCTGGCAGAGGGATGGCCCCTTCCCCGCCGGCGGGCGCCGAGGACGGGCGGCGAGGAGGGGGGACGGGGCGCTTCCTCCGGCTTCCACCTCCTTCTCCCCCACCGGGGCGCTCGCTCTCTTTCCGCCCCCCTTTTTGTCCTTCTCGCTCTTTACTCTCGCTGCTCCATGGGGCCGGAGGGGCGAGGAGGCCCCCGCGGAGCCGGTGCGAGCGGGCGGGCAAGCTGCCGGAGCCGGCTCCTCTCCGCGTCCCCCCGAGCCCGGTCCTCCTCGGGGGCGCTGCCGATGTTACCGTCCGGCGTTCCCCGGGCGTGGGGAGAAGCTCTCGAGGGACGTCGGGGTTACTCCGCTCTCCTCCGGCTTCGGCCCCCGTCAGTGCCGGGACGCCGGGCTGGCTCCTCGCTGCGGCGCGGGCAGCAGCCGGGTTATTAGGGTTATTAGTGTTATTGTCATTATCTCTCTCTTCCCCTGTGGTTCTGTGTCTCTCCACCACTTTCAGACCAGCCCATTATAACGCCGGCGAGAGGCGGAGCCAGGACAAAGATCTGAAAGGGTGGTGGGTGGAGAAGCAAGGTAGCAAAGGTGGGTATGAGCTAATAAGCCGTATCAGAGCCGTAATTAGCTGAGATGACAGCGAGGTCTTGTTGGAAAGTTATTTTACCAAACTTGTTTGTATTTTCTCCTGCCAGGTCCCTCCCCTTCCCGGGTATTTCGAATGAAGCCGCAGTTCGGCGAGACCTCGCAGAGCCGGGCCCGCCTCCCAGGTGTAAAATGCAGAATGACTTATAGGTGGCAGAGCAGAACCTGTTACATGCAGTGATTTATTTTAATAGCGCCGTATATAGCAACAAGTTGTAGTGTAACAGCTCAACAACCTGTTGGAAAATAATACACGGCTTCGCAGTTGTGAATTCCTAATGATTTATGTAGCCTGGCAAAGTTGCTTCAGTCCTGGCCCCTCTTCCCTTCTGTCATTATCACACCCGGTGCAGGGGTAAAATGGGAACAGGTACGCAATGCTGCGGGCTTTTGCTACGAGAGAATTAGTCAAAACCTTAACCTTAGTTTTAAGTGTGTTAATGGGTATAGAGTAACGTTTGATCTCTTCTGGATGGTGCCTTTGTAACCTCTCTGGTATAACTGTTGCTCTCCAATAAAATCTTTTATTGTGAGTTGTTTGGGTTTTTTAAATAGCGACTTTGCTTTGACTTTTCTTACACATTGTGGATCTATAAATTTTCCATAAAACCGGTGACAGAAAGTATTCTGTAATTTTACCTGGACACCTTTCTAGAGAAATCAGTTGTGATTTTGGGGTTTATTTTTCGGTTTAAGTTGTAAGGGTCTTAGCCTCCTTCATAGGTTTTGCCTCCTTCAACAGTATGCCAGACAGAACTCAATGAAGAGAGCTGTACGGCAGTAGCTTCTCTGAAAACTCCCTATTCAATCCTATCCTGCTTGCTGTTCAAAGTCAATTGCAAAATGCCATTTGACTTCATATGGCAATAGCACTAGCGTCTGCAAAACAGTAACAAAACAAAAACATCAGCAGAAATCTAGTGCGGTGCTTGTAGTTTATTTCTCATACATACACTTTGAATTTTGTGTCCTGGAGTAAGAGTTGGATTGCTCCATATTTTCTAAAAGTAGTCTTTCTAAATCAGACCTTCTTTTAGAATAAATCCTTAATGCAGAGTCGCTCCACTTAAGACTATACTGTTGTGACCTGGCTCTTAAGGAGCATGGAGAGGAATATGAGAAAAGGCAAGTTTAAAAGACAAACAGAACAAACAGCACTATTTTCTGTCTCGATCTCACTTGAATAGAACATATATTCCCACACACACCTGCATTTTGTTTCAAAGCTTTGCCATTTCTTCAGTCTGCACGAGTCTTAAATAGTAAATACTGAACAACGAGAGGTTCTTCTGTCTTCCTGGCTGTACTCTTGCTAACTTTAATAATAACAGGCTTGATGTTTTCCTGTTCTCACTAAAGCTGTACCAGTTCAGAAAAGCTGGCAATTCAGAAAGACAAAAATAAGAGGAGGGAGACCTCTCTTGGTTCCTTGTTGTTGTTGTCTCCATGTAAAGTAAACTGAGATCTTTCAGTAAAGCGTTGCATTAGCTGTAGGTGCCAATGTTTGTGTTTAAGGGTATGGGAAAAAGCTATCATTCCTTCCAAAACTTGTATTTTCTAAGATGATGCCAATGGCGGGGGTAGGTTTTTTCCTCTTCCTGCTTTTGTTGTAAATAGCAGTGAAGTAGCGATGATTTGCTCGCTTACCTTTGATGTTTATTTTATTACCGTTCCACTATTTGTGTGGAAAATGTACACATTGTCTCTTATCTTTATTCAAAGAACTTAAAAAGTCATTCAAATGCTGTAGGTAAACACGTCAGACATAACAGAAGCTTTTTCACAGCCATACTTCAAGACTAGGAGTGGATGGCAAAGCTGGTTTTGCAAGATTTAAGAGGGGACAGAAGCTTGTGCTCAAAATAATACAACTACGAAGATAGCTATTAACGGCTGGGAGCAGGGAGCCTTTCTCAGATCAGCGCTGGTTCTTGTTGCGACTCAGGGCCCCTTCGCTGCCTCTGAGCGAGTGCCTGTTGTAACCTGGCCCTTGAAATCTGTGGTGGCTCTTACCTGAGAAAACATACGAAGGTGCTTATGTGAAGAACCATGCATGGTTTAAATAGAGCCTGCCTGGCCCCAGTGAGAGCGGTGTCAAGCCCGTTGCTATTGCCGCCCATGAAACAACAAGTGAAGTTGTAAGAAGTGGCGAAATAGTCCAACTACTCCGGTCTCTCACCACTGAGAGTATATGTAACCTCAAGTCTTTTCCTGCTATAGTTTTTTAAAAGGCGCAGTATCGCCTTCAGGTTTATAAAGATTAACACAATCATCGGAAAAACTGATTCTGTTAAGTAAACTTCACATCAAAAGCACTTTGATGTGCTGTATTATAGCAAAGCCAAACACTCCACCCCCATCACCCCAAGAAAAACCTCCAAAAACCTCTAGTAAAGCAATGTAAAAAAAATCCAATTCTTTGTTCTAAAACGAAATGTCTCTTCCTCTTCAGAGCAGCAGAGCAGGACTTTTTTTTGATGTATGACCCCCTCTTTTCCTACCCAAAACAGTCCCTAGTCAAAGACAAAGGGGAGAAATGTGAATGGTTGCTTGAAAATCACACGCTCAACTTTGCTTGCCATTTTCTCGAGTATTTGACTCATTTAATTCAGAAATAGTAAGAGTGTGCCAATGGATATTTGGAGGTAAGACAGTGTAGTCCTTTGCAGTTTGCTCAAGCTATGGATTCTAAAAATATTCCTTACTCAATGTAGGAAAATGCTGGTGGTTGTGGGTATATTTTTGGTTGATCCAGTTGTGCTGTCTCCATGGTATTTTAAACCATAATTTGGTTTTGCACTTTAGCAGCCTCGTGCAAAGGTGTGTCACACTGTGGTCTTGCTTTTAATTTTTCTTTTTTTTAAATCTGTTTGTTTCACCCAATCCTTTCTTACCATCTTTTCTGCCTTCTGTCCCTCCAGACTGCTAACTAGATTAGAGAGAGCTCCAGATAAGATCACATAAGTGCAACTGGTCAATAAAGATCTCTCTGTGGTGACTGGGAAAGTCCTATAGTTAGTGGTAGGCAAGCTTATTTGTACATCTGAGATGTCCGGCACACCAGCTGGACAAAGTGCTTCATCATCTCTTCTCCTCCTCCTGTAGCAAGCTGCAGGAGTGCGCTGCCTTGCCAGGAATGATGAAATTGGACAATGCAATAGACTACGCGAGCAACAATAGACCAGTTCAAAGAGTTCTCTTTGGATGGGCTGCTCACAGCAGGAGACGTGCCTAGCATGCATAAATGAACTGCAGAGGCTGTGAAGGTTGACTAATTGCACTATGTGTATTTTTATACTTGAAGGAAATCCAGCTAGAGACTGAGCTGGAGAAGGGAGGTTAGTGGAAATTCATTTAGACCATGAAAGGAAGAGTTTGATCAGTGAAGCAGAATGCACATCTGCGTGAATTCCCACATTGGGAACTCTGCGGATTTGCACTTTTTCACGAGGACAGCCGTTATCTGTGGGCAGAGATCTTCCATATTTTTGGCAGGTTCTAAGAGCTGACTTTACTGTGGGGACTTCCATTTCCACTTTGTTTCACACAGTCTTTATTTTCTTGGGAGCTGTCGCTCAGAATAAAAATTTCCCATGCTGAAAGCTTAGTATTACTTCCTCCCTGTGCCCACTTCATGTCCCAAATAAAGGCTATATTTAAGTGAATTTCTCTTGCCTACCATATTGTGACAGAGTGGAGAGGGACAGATTTTCGCCTGTGAAGAGCACAGTATTACATCATTACTAATGCTTAGTAGCAGAGAAGAAATCCCTCGTTCCGACACCGTCCTTTCCACTCGAAGATCTCAGAGCTCTCACATTTTACAGGCAAGGAGGAGCGAAGGGGAGTCCTGCTGAAAATCATTCGGCAAGTTGGTTGCAACCCTGTCTGTAGAACCGAGCTCTTCAGAGTCCTTATCCTGTGCTGTGTCCACTGAGGTATCCACCACGAGGCCTCATCAGAAGGGTTGTGCCATTTAGTGAGGAGCTGTCAAAATGGAGATTGCTTTGTCTTGAGACTCAGATAATTTATAGCTAATTCTCTCTTTTTACTAGAGCCTCAGGGGATTGAATGGGGCTCCACACTGGCACAAGATGAACTTCTCTGGAATATATTGCAGGTCTGCAGTCTGAGAAAGTACATGACATAAAAGAGTGCGGGGTGAGGAGTGAGGTTAAGTCAACACAGTATTTACAACATATTTTGTGATGACTTAATTTAGTAACTGTCCCCATAGGCTTTTCTCATAGTTGGTTTCGTGTAACTGCACCAGGAGAGAGAAAATCCAAATGGTGATGGACTTACGGGTTTGTGGATCTCTTCAAGGAGATTATTCTTATAGTAAGAATGAAACTGGTATTGGAAGGCAGCACAGGTATTGATAAGTCTGGATGTAATTGTCAGGACAGAATTGCTTGCTGAGACACAGGCTCCACCACAATTAGAAGCTATGTTGTGTTATGTTTGTTATGAAGTTATGATGCAGAAGCCATTTGGTGAAATTCTGTGGCTCTCTGCCAGGAATAGTGAATGTTTCTTGCTACTGGTGCCAAACAAACTTAAAAAGAAACCATCATAGCTTGTTATTGCTGGTGCCAGACCAAATATCTGTTGGCGCCAAACTTGGTATTGATGCCAGAGGCTTGCTATCACTGGCCCATGATATGAGAAAACACCGGCTGAGCTGTTACAATAGCCTCTTATTGCCTTTAAGTCCATGCATTGATGGAGCAGAGCGAACAACATGGTGAGAGAAGTACAGCAAAATTAACCGAAAACTGAAGGGCTTTGAATGTGTGATGGAAAGTCATTGAACTTTGCTAGCCCTTCCTGGAATACACCTAAGCCAACTCAAAAACACATATATTTTACATGGGTAAACAAGAGACTAGAGATATGAAGGATATGTTGCCATTCAACTAAGTTAAAGTACTATTTATAGCACTGCGGATTAACAAATGAATCACCTTGCCAATAATATTCCAGTTGAACAGCAGTAAGTATTCAACATTCTTACTTCTGGGTTGGGTGGTTTTTTGTTGGTTTGGGTTGGTTTTTTTTAGGTTTTTTTGTTTTTGTTGTTTCTTTCTTTGAAAAAGCTATTTCTGGATGGAATCCTATGACTTACAGAAGAATTAACCAAACATGTAAATAAATAAGGGTGTAAAAAATGCCTTGATTTTTTTTTTCTTTTTTTCACCAAGACCAAGTCAACTGCATTATAACGGAACTATTTGGAAGCAGGCTGCCGACGGCCAGGCCTTCCTGTGATAGGCAGGACTCAGCAGTAACGGCCCCAAATTACGTCTCTCTTGCGCATGTTCTGTCTTCCATTTGCTGTTTTCCATTTTCCTTCTCTGCTTCAAGATCTGAGCTGTCATCCGTTGAGCCGTTTTGATCTAATCCTCCCACTGCCTGGACAGCTCCAGAACAACATTGGTACCTTTGAAATTCTGGTCCGTGCTGCTGCTTGCTTACTCCTGGGACAGGCAGCATAGTTACACTGAGGATACACCTATTACAGTACGTCAGGGTGGTGGGGGACAGGGGGGATTATATCCTCCAAACCCTGTTCTGGAAATCAGGTGTGTTTTCATCATTTTTCAGGCAGCAGAGAAATGAAGTAAAAGCTTGAGGAGCTGGTTCTTCAGCTGCTGCAGATCTGACAAAATCATTAGTTCTGTTAAGCTGCATGGGTTGAGTATCTGATCTCCGGTTCCTAGGTGAGTTCTTAAGGGATTAGCTGAGTTTCAGTCTCCTGAAGGTGCGAACAAGCATACTGTTGCCTCACACGCGTGAAGTTTCTTCCCTAAAGATGCCACAGTGCTTTGTGCAGAGGGCGTTGCTATTTCTGTTCTGTAAGTTAAGGTTCACAGGTTTTAAATGTCTTGGCCAAAAGTAGGTGATTTAAGCTGGGAATAGGACACGAGTTTCTCAATTCCTCAGCTACTGCTCTACCTACTAACCCCGTTGTTTCCCTGAACCTTTACATATACTTGAGCAGATTAATAATTAACCTCCAAGTGGGGCACTTTGAAGCAAATGTAAAATGAAACCAAACACTTGTCTTGGTTTTTAGTCATACCAGATTTGCAGGTAGGGTGTGTTTAAATGATGCAGGTAGATAAAGTCTTGTTAATTTAGATTAGAGTAAAAGTCAGTGCCTTATCAAAGCAAGTGACTAATTAGGAAAACTATTACCTTTTGGAAAAGAAACAGTCAAACTATCACTCAAAATTATTTTAACTAATTGAACAGTACTAGTATTTATGCTGAATAAAGGCTTGTGCAACTGTTGGGGAAAGGAGAAGGACTGAGAGGTTTTTCTGGGAATTACCAGTGGGTTTTTTTTTTTGTTTGTTTTGTTTTTTTTTGTTAATTTTGCTTTTAGAAACTTAACAGTACTTGTCATTGGTGTGTAAACATGTGGAAGGGAGGAGAGTCCTGTGAGTCACCAGGGAGCCCAACTTACAGAATGTAAGTGGAAAGCTGCAGCATTCGTATTAAATATACAGCCTTCAGTCTCTTCAATTTACCAAGCCAACAGGAGAGCAAAGTGCTCATGAATGGTTTGAAATGATCCAGTGAATCTCAGGTTTGTAATAACTATGATCGGGCATTTGAGAACCTGCAAGGGTGGAAACACTAGGGCAAATACATGGTGTGAAAAGAAAGATTACGATCAGACTGTATTTATGTTCAGACAGATACATGCAATTGTGAAGAATCATTAAATAACTGTTAACCACACCTGCACAGAGCCTCTGGCAATGCTGGCTTACACAGAATCTCAAGAACTGCCATGTGCCTGACATCATACCTTTGCAAGGAAAGAAAAGTCCTGGGTGTTAGCCCAAGACTGGTAGGTAAAACATAGTCCGCAGAATTGAGCCAGTTTAATGTCTGTTAGTTATTTTCTGATGTGTCACCCAGTACCTTCTCCCCTGTAAATCTGTCAGTAGTCCTGATTTGTTTGGGTAAGACCAGCTCTTACTAAACATCTCTAAATCTGCTTCAATGCAATGGCTACTACTTACCCGTAAGTCAGTCAGGACCGTGAAGGGGGAGTAAGTATACGTGCACACGGGGAGTCTAGCACAAACAGTATCTTGACTTCTCTGAAGCTTGTAATTGCTGCTGTGACACACAGCTGCTTGTTTGGGTTTCTTTTTACATGGATAACTTTTCCTTTTAAAAACATTGGGGTTTTTTGATGTTTTTCATGATGGAAATAACATTACAGAACATTTTTAGTTCTACTGTAAAAATAAAAAAAAAAAAAGAAAGGGAAGCCTATGGGGAAGGGAAGCAAGCAGAGGAAAGGTAGCAGAGGTAAAGGAAAAGAGGACTGGAGTAAAGCTGAGATGAAGAGATGGAGATGTGGAAAGAGTTGGAAATAGCTCCAGCTGAGAGCACATGGCAAAGCAGTTCTACTCAGACTGTAGAAAATTTCCAAGATGCCCAAAGATCTCAGATTTGGCTGCTTCTGCTGGTGGATTTTTTTGGACTGCTCACCTCTACAGCTTTCCTCAGGCTAGGGAGTTCTCTGGGTTTTCATTTCCCATGGTGCGTTTGGAAGCAATAGTCTTTCATCTGCATTTTCTCTGTTGGAGTATACTTTTCCTGTCTTTCATGGCTAGGGGTGATTGAAGAGTTTGGTTTTTTTTTATTGAATAAAATATATAAAAAAATGCAAAAGTGGAGGTTGAACAGCAGTGTGTAATTCCTGAAAGGGACTGCTATGTATGTGTTTATTATCTCTTTCCAACTGCAATTTCTGTACAATTTTTTTTTTTCCCTAATGAAAATCTCCAGCAACTGTGAAGAATGGGAGATTCTGAGCCAGAAACTGAGTATGACTGATGCACAGAGGGGTTTTCCAGAAGGTAGAATAATATTTCAAAAAATTACAGAGTTCAGTATTCATTTCAGAGAAGCATAAGCCCCAGCACTTGACATTGATAGATCAGACTATGGAGATATTTACTCATCACTTATGAGAGTGCTTATTCATAACTTGATTTATTTATGCCATAGGTGTTCAGAAGACAGTCCATTTTTACTTTCTCCAGTTGAGATGGAGTCAATGCCAAGAAACTTAGCAAAACCCAACATATATTAAAACTTTTGAGAGTTATCAAAGGAAAAATGCTCT
This sequence comes from Aramus guarauna, assembly GCA_013400195.1. Lineage (NCBI taxonomy): Eukaryota > Metazoa > Chordata > Aves > Gruiformes > Aramidae > Aramus > Aramus guarauna. Next base: position 380,282 of record VXBL01008352.1, on the reverse strand, counting down.
CTCACCATGGTACTTTAAATACCCATCAACTCTCTGTAAGTAAACCCTGGTGACTTGTGCAGAGTTTATTTTGAAGGCAGGATTTGAAGTAGTACACCCTGTATGCTCTTACCCCCACTTTGGCCTTTAAATGCGCTATCGTTAAAGGTTGGCCCCTTGGCGAAGTTAGGTGGAGTTGAGTGCAGAGGCAAACTGAACAGGTAGGGCTTTCACTCCAGTGGGCCTGAATTCAAACCTTCAAAACTTTGGCCAGACTCATGACTATTCACAGTTGAGACTTTAATTAAATGGTGTTGGATATGAGAGTTAAATGTGGAAACTGTATTCTATTATACTAGCTCATGTTGCCGAAAGAAATAGAGCCATGCTTCTTGATGGAAGAGACAGAGCTAAGTGAATAATTCGCAACAAATAATTAATCTAAATGTTTCTAAATGATTCTTACAGAATCTGATTATGGTTGAGAAAGATCCCTATTTATTAATGCTATGGGACTCCCTTTCACAAGGGGAAAGTTTATTTATGTAAGATTACTGGGTTGAGGTATAGACTTGCAAGTTCTTCTTGAGTCATCAGACCCAGAAAACATGTATTTTCTATTAAGGTTAGTACAATCTTCCAAGCGAAAGCATTTATGAGTGTACTTTAACTGATGGGTATATGATGACTGACATTCCAAAACCTCTTCTGCAAACACCTACGCTGGCATACTTTTATACATAGGAGTAATCCTAATTAATTTGAGAAAATTACTCTTGTGCATGAATGTATTAATTAGTATTTGAAACATCATGGTCTTAGTATGATGAGTCTTGCAGATATAATCTTGATCTTATACTTAAAGATGCCCACAATATCCCATCCGGTCTTTATGGCTACCTCAGCACTAGTAAATAAAAGAGGCCAGCACACAGTCTTTGCCCCGGAGGGCTCACGTCCACATGGCTAAATTCTCTTCCTCCCAAAGAAGTGGTGGCCTCATCTGTACTGCCTAGAGGGGATGGTCCTTCGTCCATGCCATCTCCTGAACCATGCCTCTGTGTTGCGTGAGAACGTACTAGGTGATGGGGAAAGCCTGTGTCAGGGAGATCGTTGCTAGTTAAACAGCATGGATGATCACATGCCAGCTCTTGAGTCCTTTTAGTTTGCAAGTGCAGGATGTAACTTACATGAGTATTTGTGTTCGTTTCACATCTTGAAGTTTTGATACTGTGTTATTGTTCTCATCTGTTCTTTACAGGAAATGGTAGTGCTGCTGTTCTCTTCAGGAGTGTACTTCTGGGGATGTGTTGGCAGGGTTTCTGTTCCAGTGATGCTGAAGGGTTTTGTCCAAGAACATTGCAGGGAAACTGCCTTTCTCAGTGTGTTGTGAGTCTTCCCTTCCAGAGGAAAGATCTGATGACAGCTTGAGTAATTTTTTTTTTTTTTTTATAAACACTATTTCAGTCCATCACAAGAAAATTATTGGCAAGGGTATCAAATGATTGGAAAGGAGAATGGCTTTATTTTAAATAGAAGAGAAGGCAGAGAAAGTCATTGGCAAGAAGAAAATAAAACCTACCAGCTGAAGACATAATAGTAAGTTTGAATAGAGAATTAGTATCTCTAACAATTTCTAAATATGTAGATTCTGCTTTGCAGATAGTGAGTATTCAGAGCTGCTGCCTGAAATTCGAAATGCCTGCATGTGTGGTCATACCAGAGAATTGTCGTCATCTTATCCCAAAGCAGGTGCCTGTAGTACATGAAGTGATTTGCACCTTGCAGCACTCATTTCTTTCAGCTGAAAGGAAGCTTAAGGCTTCCCAGGTGATCACTTGGGATGTATTACAGAGCTCTGGAAGTATTTAAGGTGAATTCCAGCCAGTCTATCTTTTCCTAGGAAGCACCTAAAATGGAGGTACCTTGGTTTTTAGATGGTCAAGATAATTTTCTTAATGGAGTTTATGTATATAAGATAATCAATTGTGAAAAGAAAATCTACTTTAATCACTAATTGAACTTCATCTTGAAGTTAAGATATGGTTGAGCAATAGTAGGCTAGACATTTACACTGTGTAAGGTGAGAGGGATTGCCCCTCAAAAACTTACTTGCTGCTTAAAAGCCGCACACTGTGTTCTGCCTCAGTCATTGCAGTTATTCTCTTCCTTTGCCTGTCTACCACTTGCTTATCATTCCTTCAGAAGTGAATCATGCAGAAGGACAAGTCAAATTAGACTGTTTTGTAACGTCTGTCCATGAAATTCTAGAACATCGGTGCTTGCTCCAGGAAAAGGTGAGCTAATGTATGTTTTTACGTGCCCTGATGGTTGCTGTGCTTAATCAATAGTAAAAAGGATGTCTTTATTGACACTGAGAGCTTTCCAAAAATGTTCTTTCCACTGTTAGCGATATGTTGCTTAATAGAGCTAGCTTGAGCTTGCCACACTGACTTTGCATTGTTTGCGTTGTATTGGTTGGTTACCTCTTCTGTTAACTTTCCATGTACAATTTAATTAGGTTGTGAATAATAAGATATGTTATCAGTAGGTATGGATTTATTAACGTCAGTGAAGTGTTGTGTGATGAACTAGCAAAAGATGTGGACAATAATTTATACATTTTTTGTATTTAACTGTCTCTGTGCATTTTGGATGAAGATAACTGCCAGCACACGTAATGGCAACTCTTGCCAAAAGAGGTGTGTCTGTTTATGCCAGCGAGTTGCTTGACTGTTGGTATAAATATAATAGCATGGTAATTACTGGTTATAGATACAATAAAGATCAAACTATTTTCCATACAGAACGCTTTTATTGTCCTGGAAGCATATCTCTTGTCTCTTCATATGAAGAATACTAACCAAGAGCATGATATTTCAGAGTTGGAAACTAGAGTAAAAACATCATAATGCTTTATTTCTGCAAATAATTTGTATGTATTAGTTACCTATGAGCTCCGAACAGTATTCTCAGGTGTCCTATTGTACAAATGAAACATGACTTATTTTGGCCAAAAAATAACAATGAAAAGAACCCCTTTATAACACCTGTAGTGCTTGTGCTTGCTAGTTGTGTAAGAAAAATGGTATGGTTTCCTTTTTCTGATTAGATCACTTATGGAATAAATTAATCTAATGCATATGTGAATAATAGGGGAAAGGATAAATATGCCACCCATATCTAGCTTTAACATAGTTTTTTCTCATGTATCTGACAACTGCTGTAAGTCTAGTCTGATCTCTTAACAAAGCAAATAAAACCTATGTACCAATAGAACTCAAACTGTTCACAAATGTTTGCAGATGGAAGTTGGGTTTTAATAGCAAATGGTAATCCAGCATTTTGCTACTCCATTTGGTTCATACTTCTCCACTGAAAGGTATATGCAGTATGACACATCATGTTGTGACTCCCCAGCAAAATGTTGCAATACATATTGGTCAAAGTACGTAGTATTTCAGAGCTATGCATAATTTATGATTGCAACAGTCTCAAATAGGATACAAGCAATGGGAGCACATAAAATGTGCTCAGTGTTTCCATCTCATTCATAATTTTGACTCAGCAGTTCCAGCTGATTATTAATAGTTTCTCCAACAAGCCTGGATTGACTAAGTGAATTCACTTTAACGTACTCAAGTGGTTTCATTAACCTTGGCCTATGCAAAAGTGACTTTCTAAATTGGATTCACTGCACTAATCTTGGTGCCTGTGCTATTGTGTATTGCATCAAACAACAAAATAAGCAAGAAACAAAGTGGTAAAAAAATATTATTTAAACTGGAAGTGAGGCAGAATTCATTAAAAAAAGCGTATGCACCGTGCTCATTATAGGATTTGCTAATGCTCACAAGTTCTTCCAGCTAAATTTAATGTATGCAAATGATTATTTCTGAGCAGTTATTATCAACAATACTAATAACTTCAATACTAGTAATAATAGTGATCTGGACTAATTAACTGTTTGGAATTGAATTTTGTAATATTTGCAAGTTTTCTTAGTTTTATGGGAACTAAACAAAATCAGCCCCATTGGCTAACACAATACTCTGCTTCACAGAGTGCAGTTCTGGGTTTGGAGACAACATTTGAACCAGAATAAAGAGGTGGCTGAGAGGTTCTGCTTGTGCCAACAAAATGGATAGAGGAATAAAGTCAACATAAATGCATTCAGCATGTTTTTTCTGTTCGTGTGAAACCAATACATTCTGGTGAAGGGCAAAAGGCTCACATGAGAGTTTTGTACTGGAAATTCTGTATTTTGATGGTTCCAAATGGTTTGGGGGTATTCTGTTCTTGTGTTGATTCTTTTCTGGTTAGAAAGAAGAACCTTTTATGATCTACAGGCAAGATTTTTATTTTTTTATTCCTTCCTGGCTGGGGTGGGGAGAGAAGAAGAGAAATCTTGACCTGACTATAAACAGAAAGTAGAAGGCAAGTTCATGGGAGCACAGAAAAGGGGATCTCCAAACTTTTACAACAATCTATTCAATATTGTTTAAGGCTGGGAATATCATGTATCAGTCTGCAGATTCCATGGGACCTTGTTCTGTCTGTTTGGGCAGTGAGGTACCATGCACATGAGCCCTGTGTAAGACATAAAAATAAGTGTGAATGATAGCAATGCAGATAATATTGCTTCTTATAAATAATAATTAATGCTAATTGATGTTGACTCTGTATGTTGTGGCTTGGATGAAACTCTGGCAGGAATTGGCAGACATACCGATATGAAATCTCCACCCACAAGGATCTGCTGAAAGAGCAGTATCTGGTGTAAGGGGATCTGCCCTTGTAAGTGCAAAGAATACAAAGTTTTCCTAATTACTTTTTTTGCAGAGAAATCAGGCTTACAGCTTTAGAGTTTGCCTGTCTGCATGCATGGGTCCCTAGGAACTGCAGACGTGGAACAAATGCAAGATCAAATCATGCTCCTTATGCAAGCTTATAAATAGTGTTTCGTGCTAACTGAAAATAGCACAGGTAATACAATGTTCTCCTATAATCCCTGCCCCTGCACATATGAACGCGTAGATGCCGATGCATTTGTTCAGGACGGGTGATGCCCTTTCCTAAATGGGGCAGAGGAGCAGCTGAGCCGTGCTGCTGTGGCTGTACCACAAGATGCAGGAATGCATGCTACACAAAGTGGTGCCGATAGGGAGGCTGACGCCTCCTCGCTAGTCCTTGGTAAATCTGTATCTGCATATGTGCAGACACATATGCATGCTATTTTTCCTCTGCCGCTTCCCTCCCACTCCCAGCTGCCTTCCTTTCCACACTGTCCTCGAGCCAGGAGGTCAGCGCTACCACTTCTTTTTCGCCAGTCATGCTTTTCTTTCTAAATTTTCTCCTCTAGTTGTTACTTCCCCTCTTTCCAGTGGAGAGGCAGCAAAAGCAATTTGGCTGATTTAATGTTTTTTCTGGGAAGGAAAGGATAAGACTTAGAAAAATAGGATGCTGATTTTTACCTCCAGGCAAAATGTGTGTGTGGGGGCATTCTTTTTCTTGAGGGAGGAGATTTTTATTACTAGGGAGGGAATTTCCCCTAACAGAGCAGTTTTACCTGCATTCCCCTGAGACACAGGAGTCAGGAGCCTGTGTGCTGCTGATGTTATGGAGGATCTGGGGCTGAATGACCAGTTGCCATCACAAAATAATCTAACTTCCCAGAGGGAGAGAAAAGGGTTGTGTGTGACCTTGCAAACAAGAAGAAAAAGGAGAGGAGGAAGTGCCTGGTTGTTCCTGGCTTGGCAGAAGAGTTGTGGGGTCCCTGATCACTGTGTGACCAGCAAACACCCTTGCCAAGAGCTGTAGACCAGGCCATTTGCTAGAGCAGCTCCGTGACTCCATCAGCTGCCTCGTGGGGGGGTATATGCTAGAGAAAAACTGGGCCTATGGAGCTGTGTTAGCTGGCATTTTAAAGGTAAGATGTTCTGCTTTCTTGTTTGTTTGTTCACTTCCTACTGGGGGATCAGTTAATGCTGAGATGACTTGGCTTGATACACATGTCCTCAGCAAATATGTTGATTCAACATTTAGAGGATCATGTTTCTTTGTGGTGCAGAGTTATTTAGTACAATATTTGTGGTAGGCTGATGACACTCTTGTGATGATCAGAAAGAATAAGTTGTGTATTTTTTTAAGAATGTGTTAAACCAGTTCTGTCAAAATAGAGCTAATAAATACCAGTAATTGTTTAGACAGTTGAGAAGGAATAATTCCCCACAATTTTTGGAAACATTGTAGGCAGTGATTTGGCTGAATGTGTATGGAGACCTATACTTACATCTACATTTCTGAAACTGAGTGTAGAGTAGTGCACTTGTTTTGTACAAGTCCGGAATCTGAAAAACTAGAATTTTTCAATGAACATGCTGAAGAATGTCTGCGTAAAATAGGCTAAATTTAAACGTTCAGATTTCATCTGCTCAACTGCTTTGGCAGGAATGAACCATTAGGATAGCAAACATAGACTACACCTTTCTTCTTAAACTGAGGAAGCTGGTAGGAAGGTGGGCAGGGACCAGGGAGATGGCACAAGTTCTGCCAGTTTATTGGAGATCTTCACAGGCCACCCTGGCACTGATATTACTTAACACTTTCATTAATGTCTTGGGTGTAAAAGGTTGGAACGGGCTGATGAAATTCTCTGCTGACATGAGGTGAGGAGGCATTGTCAATGTAGAGATCATGTTCAGTTCTTCCCATACAAGGAGTGTGAGGGCAGGAATGATGGAAACAGACTAAAAGTTTAATAGCTGAGGGTTTGTGCCTTTGCTGAAAATTACTAGTCCCTACAAGCCAATACAGCATGAGGTGGGAAATAACTCGGTGGAGATAGAGATGGATATGCTAATTAGCTGCAGAATAACTGTGAGCTTCTGGTGTAATCTGGGAAAAGCTAAATGGAAACAGACTGGTCATTAATGGATTAGGTTTGTAATTAGGCGGTTACTAAAAATGAGATTCTGTAATAACCTCTCAGATGGAGCAGGAAGAGCAGCAAACCTAACTGGAGCTTCATGAACCAATGAACAGGGTCTCTTGATGCAAGAGCTAACAGTATCAGGGGATAGTCTAATGACACAAGGCTAGCCCAGACTTTAGTCCAATGAAGAGGAGTGTGTGGTTTATTTAGCTATACAGTGCACATAGAAAGGGAAATTGTTGTAGGCATTGCTGATTAAAATTCTAAAATCCAATAAATAAATTTAATATTGAATGATGAAATCCATTTTATTCCTCTTAATTTTCATTAATTTCTCTATGTATGACATATTCTAGACTTTATGGAACTCATTATTTGTAATTGGTCTTGTGTCAACAAGCAGCGAAGATCAGACTGTCTGCCATTAGTGACAGTTGGCTTAATTTAGTAATAGTACTTAGCAGTTATGTAGTGCTTTAAATTTTCAAATCCTTGTTCAAATATTAGCTAATTAGTCATCACACCAATTGCTTTAAATATTATCAGGCCTTCTACAGAGATGGGTAAATATCTGTTATTATCCATATTTCAGAGACAAGGAAATTGAGACACAGATAGGCAAGTTACATCTCTCTGTATCTTTGTATATAGGTATTTCCAAGGCACCTACTGTTTCAAGGTCTAACGAGTCGATCAACTTGTTAGACCTGATTCAGCGTCCACTGAAGGCAATGGAAATCATTCAAGTGACTTCAAAGGGTCCCCTTGCTGTCTGATTGGATTACCCTGCAAAGGCCGGCTTCCTAATATTACCTAACTAGTCGGGTGCACTTTGATATCAGCTGATGAGAAGCACATCTGCCTGGCAATCCGCACCCTTAGTGTTGCTGTAGGGGACAAAGAGAAGCACTCAGAAATGATGAGGTTTGCTCAGTCACCCACTGAGTGAGTCCCAGAGGTGAGACTCTGGGATTCTTGAGGCTGAGTTGAGTGCTTGGCTTTCTAGAAAAGTTATCTAAGAGCTTGAAAATATTGATAAACTAATGATGAGATTTTCAGAAGTTCCTAGGTAAGCATCACATGTTGATTTTTGGAAGGACTAACCAGGTATTTTGACAGTGCCAACATATATTTCTCAGTCTGTTCAGGCATCCACATGACTTTTAAAACCTAGCTCTACACTTCAGTGGTACGTGGGAGTTAAGACGCAGATAGGAAAACATCAATGGAAAATTGTCTGAAAACTCTAAGACAGCAGTGTTTTTTGTGTTGCTTTTTAAAACCTGAAGGTCTGCAGAGAAGAAAAAAAGAAAAGAAATCTTAGCCTCAAGTGTGATGCTGAAGGATCCTAGAAATCCTTTATCTATGAAGTGGCAGGCAGCTTTGTAGTGTCAACTAAATGTGACATACCTAATCAGTTTGACCAGTTATGTGCAGTCTTATGGTTCAGCTGTGTTCCTTGAAGGATGGAAATAACGCTTCACAGATTCAAGAATGTGTTGTCATGTATATTAAGTCAGAGTTTTCATTCCTTGAGCATTTACTGTGCTTTGCATAAGAACTGTCTGTTTCTACAAATGTTCCTGCCATTAAACTTGTTGGGATTTGTGACATATAGCGTAAAACAAGTGAAAGAGCATATGGAAAACAGGCTTTTATCAAAATGTATCAATGAATAATCAGGGTTTCATTTCTTTCTTTCTTTTAATGTTAATGTTTGCTTGACCCTGTTAGTCAATAGTGCAGCATTCCCCAGGATTTGAAAGATGAACTTAGATATGGGAAAGCAGCACAGATAGCAATTTGCTCCCTGTCCTGCCACAGGCTGCTAAATACATGCTAAATACAGCCAGGAATATCGTGGTGTTTGGGAAATATCACAGTAACAAGAACACACAGAACAATCTTCTCTTTGGGTCAAAGCCCTGTACTGTGCTCACAAATACAGCTTTTTGTGCTTGTTACTTTCTCAACAGCAGTCATGAAATGACACACACTGTAAGGCAGACCCCTCCTTAGGCTTATGCCTGTACAGAAAAAATGATGAGATGTGTTCCTCCACATGCTTCAAGATGTCAGATGTTACTGGGGCATTGCAGTCAAACCAGTGTGCTTGCAGCAGAGCAAAGAGGTGAAATGAGCTGGGGAGATGAAGGCTGCCGAACCGAACTCCTTCCTTCTGGTGGCGTGTTAGCGGCACGTGTTGTCAGGCTTTAGACTCAATGTGATAGACACTAATGCAATAACAAATGGCAGCTGTTGCACCCAGTCTCTGTTTTCAGCTACTCTTGAGCATATGAGAGATTGGTTCTTTATGACCGTGTGAATCTTGTTAAGAACTTTAGCTCTGGCTAGCTACGCCTTCTGAAAAATGAAATCCGAATTGCATCCAGGATCTATATGACCACAGGCACCAGCCTCCAGCGTGGGAGCAGAGGGAGGCCTGGATCTCATCACTAGGATGGCTGCTCGCTCTCCAGAGCAGCTGCATTCCCCATTTCCCTTTACTTCTGACTACGATGTTCCTGCTGCTCAGTTGATGTTCAGGTAACTTCCTGAACTGTTGATTTTCCACTGTTGTGCAGTGGAAATCCAGGATGGTAGATGTTTTCCTTTGCATCTGACAGAAGAGCGGCAGCTGTGGTCTGGGCCATGCTGGCAGTTTTATCGGCTGCTCCACCACTTCCATCCCTCTTCTTGTCCTGGAGGGTGGGGGGTGTCTGCCTTCCTTCTTTTAGGTCCATTCAGTACCAAAATTCCTCCAGATACCTTTATATACTCTCCTCATAACTTACATACATGTAAGTAATTTTTCTGAATGGCTTGGGAATATTTAGATGAAGGTTCAATTTCCTCACTGTCCTATGGCTTTTTTTTAGCTGTGTGGGATTTGGTTTTCTTGCTTATGTGTCTTCTCCATTATAAATATTGTTGCTTTTTGTTTAAGAGCCATTTAGGAGACTCTCCTTCCTGTCACCCAGATACAATGTAAGTTTCAGCCCACACTTTTTTCCACAGTTCCCCTTCCCCCTTGTGTTCCTGCTCCTGTGATGAAAGATTAGTCCAGATGGAACACCAGTAAGCCATTGGAGTGGAGAGACCATTTTTGATTTGGCAATGTGATGGACTGCAGATGATCTAAGGAAAAAGCATGGCTTAGGTACATGGCTCGGGCACAAGAGTTTGTTTCTTAATCTGACTTGTTAGTTCTCCCTCTCCTTGGCCTAAGCACATCATTTAACTCTGTGCCCCAGTTCTCCAACCTGCAGCATGAGGATGATGGTAAGGATTCACATATTTCATAAGGCTTAGAATGAAAGCGTAGTAGATGACTTCTCTTCCAAATGAAAAGGAGGTCCCAGTCATCTGATCTTTCTAATGGCCAATTTTATGCCATAAAAATCTGTGGAAGTAAGGTTTGTTTCTATTATGAGAATGCCATGAGTTGTAGGGAGATGTGTAAAAATTCAGGTAGAGTTTCTGTCCTGGAAAAGTGCGAGGTTAGCAAAATTGGTTTAAAAAAATTGGCTATTATTCTAAGTTGTGCAAAAACTGTAAATGGATAATAATTTCTGGTTTGCTTGAAATGAAACTTGCTAAGGGCAGTCTCAGGCTGTCTTCTATAGTCAAGCAAATTTCTTATTAAGACAATGAATAGGAGTTTATTGAAATTATTGGATTGGAGTTATTGGTTCTTTCTTTTCTGGTAGGCCTTCAATTTCTCTCCCCACAGTGCCTGAAGCCATACTTAGGTTTCACAAATCTACATATGCAGAGAGAGAAATGAGATTGTTGTGCTAAAGATCACTATCTCCCTAGAATACAGAAAAAAAATCATATACATATACACATGCTCTGAGATGCATACACATAGAGCGAGAAAAGATGACAGCCTATTCTAAATTAGTGTAGCTTAATTGAAGTCAATCAAACTGCTAATTTGATTTAGTCAAACTGTACTAATTTACACCAGCAGCTGAGATTTTGGCCCTTGCTGCTTTAATTTTGTACTAATCTGTTTATAGCTTTCAAATATATGGAGCCAGTTGATTGCTAAACTGTTTATTGGGTGTGGTTCCAGGATTACAACAGTAATTATTTTACTGAAGCCCTTTATTTTCAAAAATGCATGTTTCAGATTTACATAATAGGACTAGACAATGACTAAGGGGCAAATTATACCAAGATTATTGCATGCACTTACGCATGTGTTATGTTTTTATGACTCAGAATGGAGCTTGTTTGTGTTCCACCTTTGGACAGAGGTGTCTTGGGGGTGGGGGGGAACATTGTAGAGCACAAGAATTACAAAAGAGTCTCAGCCTGTGGAATTCTGTGCCAAGAGATGATGCTAGACGATAAAATATTACTTAAGTGTGAAGGTGGGGGACCTGGTTATGAAATGCCAAACGGTTTTCCACAGCTCTGCTCCCTCAGTATGGTGTTTATTCCATCCTGAGAGCTGAGCCCTTCAGTGCTGATCCTGATGGCCAAACACCCCTCCTCTTTGCTACCTGATTCCAAGTGCTGGCACGGGAGCATTCAGAAAGGTATTTTGGGTGGTGGTGTTTGCATAGAATTACCTGCTCTCAGTGCCTTTCCCCATGCCAAAGGATGATGTTGATAAGGAGAGTGGCACAGTGCTTTGAACAAGCTTTGAAATACTGTTTTTCCTCCTTTTCCTTTGGTGTGCTTCACAGAGTAGTTTGCATCCATTTGATAGGCAGGAAAGCTGCCAGCAATCTTCTGTCTGCAGAACCACTGCAGCAAGAAGAGCTTCAGTTCAGCAGTGGTGCCTGCATTGGGGCTGACAGAGGCCACCGCTCCTCCTCGCCTGGCGATCAGGCTTAGTCCTCCCCTTCCCTTCCCTGTGGAGCCTTGTCAATCAGTGAGCCAGTTACTGCTAGGTTTGATGGATGCTGATGGTGGTGAGGATGCTTTCATGTAGGTTGGATGCTTGAATGAACCTGTTCTGCCTGGTTGTTGATCTACAGTCTGAAGGTGAAAGGCTGTAGACTCTCATCTCTTGAGCTGTGCAGCCTCTCTCCTGGCTTCTTGGTGTTTACGATAATTACCTTAACAAAACAGATCATCATCTGCTTGCTGTCATCAACTGTGCAAAATGGTTGTTTTAGAGCTCAGAACTGCAAGATTTGCTTTCTTGCAGCCAGAAAAGAAATTGATGAAAACATTGCTCCAGTGATCCCCAGCCCTGACCTCTTCAATGCATCCTCAAAACTAAATGCATATAAATAATTATCTAGATTTTGTAAACAGAGCTAAGTAGAAAGATACAAATCACTTTGGTATCACCAACTTTGACAGCCTCTCTTTAAAAAAAAAGTGTCTGTGAAGCAACTTACTGTAACTCTTATAAATTTGTAAAATAACCTCAATCTTCATAACTGCTTGTTAAAGGATTTTCTAAAAAGAGCAGCAACACCTGGAGACTCATTTATCACTGTCTCTGCCTACTGGCGATCCCACCTACACACTGAAGAATGACTGCTAACATAATATTTATGCAATAAACCAGCTGAAATATGTAAAAAGAAAAGCCTTCTGTAGGGATGGTAGAGATTAAAGAAGTATTTGAAGTCATTGGTTAATTTTTTGCTGCTTGATAAACAGGAAAATTCTTTTGGTTTCATGGCATTTCTCTAGAAGAAAAAACTTCTTGGTATCCTTTCTGACACAGGAAGGCCACCTAAGATCAAATAGGTTTTCCTATTATGAAAAAGGTTCTTTCCCCCCCCTCCTCCATCTTCAATACTTGTAAACTATACTGTAGTCTTCTGCAACTCAAATCTATGGAGCAGGGACATTCTGGAAATCTCTTGAAGGCATTTGCTGCCTCTTGAGCCTCTTCAGTGTCCATCATATAAAGACCAGCCTGATAATTCCTAGAGACCTTAAACTTCTTGTCTAACTGAAAAATGCTGCGAAGATTCTACCTCAGACTCAGGTGTTTCAAGTGTCCAGTAACAGAGGTGCAAAGCTCACAGAGGAATCAAAGCCATAGGCAGAACTGGAGCCCTGGAGGTGCATTAGTAAGCATAGGCTCAGTCTAAAACCTACAGAGTTGAGCGGAATGACCCCGTGTTAACTTCAGTCAGTCCAGCAGCTTTGGCCGTGAACAGCAATTGGGTCTGTGCAGCAGTTCTGACTTCCTGCTTGCAAGTGTAAGGGCTCTTTCCCCTGAACTGTTGATCTCCTGTGTGGTGGCCCTGTGTGTTGAAATTCAGGAATGGCCATGAAAACCAAATTTTATCTTGGATCTCCAGGTCATCAACCCATGGGGTTCTTAAACAATGAGTCCATTAGTGGTAGTACAAGTACACGGTAGCTATGTTGGTCAGTATAAATGAAGAGGAGTATTGCTTCAGATCATGTTGGTCAGTCTAAATAAAAAGGACTATCTCTTCAGATCTAGGAGGCTTGGGACCACTGAACTATCACTTTAAAACCACGTATGATAATTCTGTTGGGCCACATGTTCACGTACAGTGCAAGTAAATTGTACAAAGGATGTGCAATTTGTATGCAGAGCAAAGACAATATAGATGCCAAAGATGAGCTGAGAGACACAGTCCTCATGGAAGCATTAGTGACTGACCACAGAGCAGCTATGCAAGTACATTGTAGTCAGCAAGAACTCTCACTGAATGGGATGATCTGTCTTCTGTGTGTATCCTCTCCCTGTCCACCAATGTTGTTAAAAACCAAACAAGCGCAAAACCTGAACAAACAAAAAACCCCAAAACAAAAAAAGCAACAACAAACACCTAAACCAAAGCACCATAACAAAACAAAACAAGCAAAAAAACCCTCCTAGAGCACACAGCAGCAATAAATTAGATCTCCTCAATACCTCTGTATCAAGCCTCTGACCAGGGACAGTTTGCCCTTTAGCTGTGTTACTTCAGCAGTGTTTGTTAGTGAAGAACATCAACAAGTCATCAGTTTACATGAGTGAGTAATACTGGGAAATACTTTTTCAGAAAAAAACCTTGCAGGTTGAAGTGGATCACAGGTGTGAACGTGAGTTGGGAATGCTATTTAAAAAAAAAAAAAAAAAAAAAATTGAAAAAATTGCCAGCCTGGGACATATAAACAGTAATATAGCTGACAAGACACATGAAGTAATCCTGCTTCACTCAATGCTGATAAGGCATCAGCTGGAGCACTGGATCTGATTTTGGGCTGTGCCTTTCTAATAGGATGTGAGCTCATTGGAGAGAATCCAAAGTGAACAAGGGAATGATTGAAAGCCTGGAAAACCTAATGGTAAGGAGAGATTGATTGAATTGGGTTTTTTGGCCCAAAGAATGGAGGACTTTGAAGGGAGACAGAGTTTAGGGGTCCTCAAATATATAAAAAGCTCTGACAAAGAGGGGACTAATCAGAAGATAATTGTGTATAGTATAATTTCATGCTGTTATTCTTCATATCAGACTAACTGGTTCTAATTGCAATATGTTAGACAACAGGGTGGATATTCAGGAATAATTTGTAGCAATAAGGATAGTGATTGCCTGGAGAAGTAGTAGACTTTCTGTAAATGGAAATCTTTCAGAAAAGGTGGGTAAATATCTTTCAAGAATCATGTAGGAGCAGATAGCTTTGCATTGGAGCACCAAAATGAGTAAGATTGAGATCCTTTTTTGGTGTTGTTTTTCTATTATTTCATGGAGAAGGGGAAACAACAAAGAAGGTAAGACTGCCAAAAGTTTATGATGATTCGTGCAAATTTTAAGGTGCAATTCTAACACAGTGCCATGTATATAGATAGCTTCATTATCATGTTATATGATGGCAACCCACATAGACCTGCATGGGCTGGTAGGAGGAGTATCACAGTTAGGGTGGTACCCACACAGTGAAGAAGATGTGATATGGGTTAATCTCAGAATGGTTTATCTAGAGCATCTCCATGTGGTATAACTCATGGGTTTTTCTTTCTCCTTGTAAGAAAATAGATAAGAATTTAATTGAAACTAGTGGAGAAGAGGTTGACTAGATATTGGCTATGTGTTGTGCATAAGATGCTACTTGCAAATGCACCTAGGAACTTGTGTTAAGTGAATATAAGCCACCAATTTAATGTTTAGTGTCAGCAAATAAGGGAAAAGCAGACCCTGAAACTAAGCAACCTTCTCGACAGTTGGCATTTAGCTAAGACTGCTCTTTGGAAAGTTACCTTTTTTGTTTTGTGAGAGGAGGGCCAAGAAGAGGAAGAAGGTGGTGATAAAAGTTAAGGGTTTGATTAAAGCAGATGGAGAGTTGGCTTTCTCTGGAAATCTTTATGTTCCACAAAAAAATGAAGTACTAGAAATCTGTGAGAGTTCTGCTTTTCAGATAATAACAGCAAGCGGAACGCTGAAAATGTAATTTCAGGACTGTATTGTGAGTCCTTGGGGAATGTGAGGGCAAGTACCCCATATGCCCCATTATATGTAGGAGTAAAGGTTTCTGGCCAGATGTTTCTGTCCTGTGGTGAACTACTGTATCTCAGCAGGAAGTGAGGCCATCAGGTGTTACAAGAGAGGGAGCCTGGTCAGCCAGCCTGATAAAGGAAAAAGCGTACAAGTACCGGGAAGTATAACCATGAAGCTCTATGGTGATATATCAAAATCTTCAGTATTTAGACACAAGTTGGAAGGTTTTTTGAAAGATGGTGTTTCCTGAAGGAAAGCAATTCTCTGGATAGCTCTGCTTGAGGAGAAAAAGTGCAGATGGCATAGTTGTTTTATAGGGCAAAAGGCTGCTCCTGCATCTCTGAGCATTTCTAGTTTTCTTTGGGAGACAGTAACATGCGCACAATAGTTGTCAACTGTTTTGTTTATCTTGAAAAGTATACAGAGATGAGTGAGATGTCTTTTTTTTTTGATGTTTTAAAATTGTTCTGTACCATGTACAGTGGGAAATGACTGGATAATGTCTTTAGATCTCTACTTTGCTGTTCTGAAGAGATGCATTTACCTAGCCTACCAGAAAATGTCAGGCGGGTCACACCAACTACATGGGGTCCTGTGGTGGGTTGACCATGATCAGCAGCCAAACACCCACCTTCCCTCTTGCTCACCCCTCTCTCCTCTGTGATGGGGAGAAAAAGGGAAGAAGGTGAAAAGACTTTGGTGTTGAGATAATGACAGCAGGAAAGCAAAAGCTGAGCATGCAAGCAAAGCAGAAAGAATAATTCATTCATTATTTTCCATGGGCAGGCAGATGTCCAGCCTCTTCCTGAGAAGCAGGGCCTCAGCACAATTAACAGTTGCTTGAGAAAATAAATACCATAACCATTAACATGCTTCCCTCCCTCAGTTTTTATTGCTGAGCATGATGTCTTATGGTATATGTGATATCCCTTTGGTCAGTTGGGGTCAGCTGTCTTGGCTGTGTCCCCTCCCAAAATCTTGCCCACCCTCCAGCCTACTGGCTTGGTGGGGAAGAGAGAAAGCCTTGATGCTGTGCAAGCACTGCTCAGCGACAGCCAGAACACTGGTGTGTTATCAACGCCGTTTTAGGTGCAGACGCAAAAGCATGGCACCACGCAGTCTGCTGTGAAGGGAGCTAACTCCATCCCAGCCAGACCCAGTACAGATGCCAAGAAGAATACTGGTCCTGTGGCTACGTAGCTCCTTGCAGTGTTTGCATCAGTGTTTCAGTTGCTTGATATCATACTTCTGCCTTTTAGTTTTATCTCATTTTTTGGAGATGTGGGTGGAGAGGCCTTGAAAAAATATCTACACTAAGAGTTGCATGTGCAAAAAGCTGTAAATGTGATGAAATGAGAGACAAAAAAAAAACCTGCTGCAGGCCTTGCCCTTTAAATAAACAATTGGGAAATGCTAAATATTGAAACACTCTTATAATTTTTATATTTTTAGAATATTTATTTATATTATATATTTAATATATAATATTTTTATTTCTAATATTTTTTAAAAAGTTATTTGATATTGTTTAAAAAATAATCGATGAAACCGTTCATCTTGCTAGTCCCATCGTGCAAAAGGAGAAAGGAGCTTAGTGTTAATGTTACTTTCTCTAGCATGCTGCTGGCTTTTCAAATTGCTTGAGATCGGAACATGATGAAAGACAACTATCCAAAGGAAGCAAAAGCATTCCAGGAAAGGCAATGCGTATGTTTTCACTCCTATGGCAGAACAGAGGTGTGCACAGGCTTAAATACCAGCAATGTCATAACATTATCCTCCGTATTTAAGTGGTTATGGTGCTAAATGTAAGGATTTACTCTTTTGTTACTGTTTTGACCTCTCTGAACCAATTTGACTACTGGACTGATATCAACCAATTTATAATTTTGTGCCAAAAGTCAGCAGAAATAGCCATCATTTTCCCCAAGAGGGAGGTTTAGGTAAAACATCAGAGCATTTCAAATGCTTTTCTTTCAATTCTTCTACTAAGCTTTCCATGAAGGTACAGCATATATTTTAGCTTTTATCTAGCGTTTTCGAAATTCAAATACAAAATAGGACATCTTTCAGTAAAATCTGATCTACACGTAAAGGGGAAAAAAAAAAGATTTGTTGATATTTAAGGAGCTGGCATGGGACTTCAGAACCTTAGGTTTGGTTCTCTGCTCTGTCACAGACTTAACCTGCGAGCTTTGTACAGGAATTTAATTTTCCTGTGTCTCTGTGCTCCATCAGTAGATGAGATAACAGCTTTTCCTTGCTTCACAATCATCATTACCTGCATGTTTCATGGGGTACTGACTAGCAAATCCCACTTGTCCCCCTGAAACTACCACATTGCATGTGGAAAGATTTGAAGACCACACTCACCTGTGTGACAAAATGGGATCCTTCTTTCAGAGTAATTTGAGTTTGATAATTGGCCTTCTTATTGCATGATTTACAATTTGCAGCAATAACAATGGGTATTCTCAGGCCATCATTTCTGATGAGAGTATGAATGGGGATATAATTTTAATCTCATAATGAAAGGATGACAGATATACATAAACATATAGTAACATGTTAAAAATTCCCACAGAACTGCAAGTCAAGTGTCATCTAGAAGAGGCTGGGAGACTAAGCTACCATGTTATTACAAGCAGACCTGGTAATGACACAGACAATTAAGACTGACTAACTTTTTTCATTATGTGACTTTTGTTGCAATTGCTGATAACATTGCCAAAGTTTAAACCACTTAACGCTCAGATTTTCCACGCTAGCTATTTGGCTAAGGTAGATTGTTGTTGTTATTTTTGAGGAACATTCAGTAAAAAAATGGTTAAACTAATTCTGAGAATGAAGTAAGGAGGAAAATATACTGCTTTTTCACTGAGTCCTGTGCTTTTGAGCAAAGGTTTGGCTCTTAACTTGGGAAGCTGGCCTGACCTGAGATGTATGCCTTTTACTGATATTATAAGACGACCTGGTAGAAGAATAAGGGAAAAGACAACCTGCAGTTGGTCAGTAATGTTAGAGAGGCTGAAGAGTAAGAAATGGAAATAAAAGATCTTAAAAACTAGATTCCAGAGCTTCCAAACTTGGCATAGTCCTCTGTTATCCTTTGGTAGCTGTATAATGTGTCTGCAGAATGATACCTCGACCAGGCTGTGCTGAGGATAGCAACCAGCCATTAGTTACCCATAACTCTCTGTTAAAGACATAAAGGTTTGTGCTACAGACTGTAGAAACAGGACAGGTCTGTGTGGTACAAGTTTATAAATTCATATTTTGTATACAGAGGCACAGCCTGTATACATGGAAGAATGTACAAAAAAGAAAAGAAAAAAGCTGCATTAGAAGGATGGAAAGTTGCAAAGTTAAGTGTTGAGAAGTTAGGACATGTTTGAGTAAGGGCTATCAGTGTGTCCTGCTCTCACCTGGGATAGGGCAAATTTTCTTCCTAGTAGCTGGTGTAGTGCTGTGTTTTGAGTTTAGAATGAGAATAATGTCAATAACACACCGATGTTTAGTTGTTACTAGGCAATGTTTACGATTAAGTCAAGGACTTTTCAGCTTCTCATACTGCCCTGCCAGCAAGGAGGCATGAGCCTTCTGCAGGAGGTGCACAAGAAGCTGGGAGGGGACACAGCCAGGACGGCTGACCCAAACTGGCCAAAGGGATGTTCCATACCACGTGATGTCATGCTCCGTATATAAACTGAGGGGAGCTGGCCAGAGAGGGCTGCAGCTTGAGAGCTAGCTGGGCATTGGTCAGTGGTTGGTCAGCAATTGTCTATGCATCACTTGTTTTGTATATTCTTTTATTATTATTATTATTCTCTTCCTTTTCTGTCCTATTAAACTGTTTTTATCTCAACCACAAGTTGGTTATTTTTTGGTTGTGGTTTTTTTTGTTTTTTTTTTCCAATTTTTTCCCCCATCCCACGGAGGGGTGTGTGTGAGCAAATGGCTGTGTGGTTGTTTTAGCTGCCTGCTGGATTAAACCCCAGCACAGTGCAATGCTACAGCAGTGCCATGACATATGTGCATTCAGAAGTAATTTCTGATCACATGACTGCATGCTGTTCTCTTCTAGTGGGTGTCCATTACATTAAGAACAGAGATGGACCATGAGACATGATGTTTAGTGGTCCATAAAATTGAATGCTGCCCTGGAGTAGTTCATGTGTCAGTAAGAGCTAAGCTTTAAACATAGAAAAATTTGCAAAAATTTGGAGGAGGAAAAAAAAAATTATGAGCAGGGAATACAAAATTAGGGGGTAATTTTGAGATACACCAGTGTCTCAGCTCTTGTCTGTATGACTGGGACAGGATAGCTCTTCCTTTGTTAAAGGAAAGATGTTTTGTGATTATAAATTCATCAGCATTGGTGTGAGTTTTTTCTCTCTATGAAAGCACTTAGATGTTCTAATGACAAATATGACAGAGAAGCCTATGAATCCGTTCATGAATGCTGGTTTTTGTGGTGTTTTAAGATGTTGTGCTGGCAATCCTGAGTGTTGAATGAGGCAGAGGTCCTGGGGAAAATCACCTGTCATCATGTCATTGCAGAATGCATACATGCAGGGAAGACTTATGCGAACTTACACAAGAAACCATAACCCCGATGCTCTCAGTCCTATTCATTTTTGCACCCCCAGCTTTTCTTTAATGTTTTTATCATTCACGGGGAGGGTGTGTGTGTGTTATGTGCAGTTTTCAACGTAAAGCTGTGCAATTGAAAATAAAAACCTAAAAAGTCCTCTTCAAGTTTAGAACGAATAGAATATTGTTAATATAGCTTCAAATGTGGCTTTTCAGTGTGCAAGTGATCCATCTATGGCTAAACTCCAGTTTCAATTGCACTTGATGGAGAGGCAGGGGATGGACTTCTGGAGTGTCCTTACTGATTCCAGATATTTCATACAATGGCTTTGTGTTAATTATGCAATGTATTAAATATATATCTAGTTATAATGCACCCACTGGTGGATTCCTATCAGTGTAAGCAAGATCAGAATGAAGCCTCACAGAAAGCTTATGATAGCTATTCAAAGGCCTCTCTCTTTACTTGTTGCTTTTATTACTGCAGTTTGCTCTGATGGCTTGTGCTATGCACTGCAGAAAAACAGTAAAAGGCAGTGCTTCTCTCAAATATTTTACAATAGAAGCAAAAGACAAGTGACAGCAGGTAGATACAGATGAGATGAAAAGGGAGAAATAAAAGCAGAAATTAAGACAGTATTGTCTAATATGGTAGGTAGCGTGAAGGCAGTTTGGTAGCATCACTGTTGCCAATGATTCGATAGCTTTATGCAAGCAAGTGAAGAGCAGAGGACAGTTATGGAGGAAGATAATGAAGTAGCCTTGGAAACATTAGAGACATCTCCTAGACAAGCGCAGCAATGTGAGAAAGCCCAAAATTCCTGGTTTGAAAACTTACCAAGTACAATGATGGAGTCTGGTCCCCTTGGCTAATGGCAGGCAGAGTCCCTCTGCGTGAGACTGGTGAGAAATCTGTGGTGAAGCCTTCACAGCCTACTAGTAGCTTGCTCCATGAAAAAGAAAGGTTGTCTGGGAGAAACAGATTCTTTTCTATTTCCTTTTGGCGTTAGCTGGACTTGATTGCAGCAGACTAAATCCTTCTGCTGGTATGCACTATGTAATAGTGGCAGTGCTTCTCAGGAGTGATGATATGACAGACCTTGATCACTGTTGGTTTTGAGGCAGTTTGCCACTGAATTGTGTTCCAAGAGAAATGGGGAAGTGTTTGCAAAAAGGTGGCAAGCAGGAGAAAAAAAAAAAAGAAAATATGTGAAAAATGGAACAGATATTAGTCACAGGGAGAGATGAACATAGAAAGATAATATGGGGAAAAGTGGAGTGAGAAAATGGAGTGTGCCAGACAGATCTTCAGAATACCATGCATTGTGGAAGATGAGCTTCTATAGGTAACAGAGGTAGATAATCTCGTTTTATTTACTTTGATGTCTTTCATTCATGTAGAAAAATGTTGATTTTTGTCTTCCCCTTTTAATTGAACCACCTCTGGAAAAAAAACAGGATTAAGTTACAAAAATAAGGTCTAATGTAGTCAAACAAGTTTTGCAGACACAAACATTACTCAGAAGCTTGCAAAACCTGGAACTGTGAAAGATTGTTCTAAGTCAATACTTCTCAGTATCTCTTTTGCCTTCTGAATACAGCTTCACATCTTCTGACTAGTTTTACTGTGATTATCCTGGAGACAGAAAAGTCTCTTTGGTCACTGCCTCAAGTGATGACAAACTTATTTTTCTGAGCAATTGGCTGCTCTGCTCTGAAATAGTTGCGAGTAGTATAAATCATTTTAGTGAGCGTTAGCTTCAGCAGTCAGCCCTGAGCTGCATGGGTTGCTTGGAATCTCAGACCTTCTCCAGTAGCTCCAACTATTCTTTTATTGGTCCTCTGGCTTAGGTAGCCTGAGTCAATCAGGCCCATGTCATTTGTTAGAGGCACCTAGCACTCATAGATATCAAGGTGATTAATTTCCCATACAGATCTGAGGTCAGCAGCGTTTTCTGCACCCGGGAGGACTGACAGGCCATTCATGATTTGTAAATATATTGAGTTCTCCCTGCTCCTGTTGCCACAGTAATCAGTGGCCAATCTCCATTGGACTTCCATGCACTCAGATGCTCACATGAAAAAATTTGTATTTGATTTACTTTTGTGTCCCATACAATGGCTAGAGCAAAGAAAGCATGAGAGCTGCTGTAAGCGGCTTCTCGCACCACCCTTCTGCTTATGGAGTTACTTGTCAGAACTACAAGAGGTGCAAAAACCTTTGAGTTTCAATCCAGTGTGTGTGGGCTTAGGAGCTCAAAGGATGAAACTGGGGACATGTATGAATTGTTTCATAAGTTGTCTCAAAAATTTCTCATAAAATTTGTCAAGAATTCCCTTCCTCTTTTCTTGTGACTGGCTATCACTGACCTCTATTCAGTTTTGCAAGTATTCGTTTGTCCATTTAGCACTTTCATCAGCTCGACACAGGCTCTGACTTCTGGAGCACTACAAAAATTACCTGTTAAGGTGGCTGTAGGAGGAGAGCTGAAGCAAATAGGTTTGTGCTCCTGTTTGAGTCTGAAATAAGAGGGTAAAGGAGGGAGGGAGGTTTAATTAAAATCAGGCCTGATTTTTATTAACATTTTAAATGCAATTTAATTAAGTGTAATGTGAGAGAATGGGAAGCGGGAAAGCATGATTTCTTTAACTTCTTGTGCTTTTAAATTGGTACAGGGAATTCAATATGTGCAATCTTTAGTATGATACTTTAAAAAAAAATATCAAAACAGATAAATATGTCATATTGTCATGACAGGTGTAACCAGGATATTTACTCCAGTGAATACTTATTCAGTATGTCATGGGTAAGAAGAAAGCTCAAGAGCTGGGAGAACAGCTAAACAGAAAGATGGAAGGAGGCATCTCGTGGGAAGATGCAAGAGAGAAGAGCCAGGGGAATTACAAATTTGTCCATCCACAGTGATGATATCACGCTTTCTCTAATAATATATGTAATGTGTCTTTGTCTTTCTCCTCAGATATGTCATCGTTAACAATAGGATGAATGTGCTATCAGTCAACAGGTTTGGAAGAGTTTTTTTCACTCGCCATACTTTGCCCCAGTGCATCTTTGCATATGGCTTGTTTGTTAGGAACGTGGGGAATGAAACATTCTGTGTCTAATTCACCCCAACTATAAATCTGGTTGACATTAAGTGATTTACAGCATGGGTGTACTTGACTCAGTATAGCTACTGGAAGGAAATTATTTATTTTAGAGTGTTATTTCTAAGTGCTACAGAAATGGAACAACCTGATCCTGATGGGGGAAGGGAAAGCATGATTCTCTACCCACATAAGTTGAATTCCTGGCTTGGTTTTAGTGGGTACTCACTTGGATTTAATTTCTTAGAGGAAGAAATTCCTTAGTAACCTAGGCTTGTTCATTGGTTTGCTCAGAGGAAAGGTTTGTTGTTGGGGTTTTGGGGGTATTTTTTGTTGTTGTTGTCAAAAAGAAATGCTGTCTGCTTCCCTCCTCTAACATGTTCTGCTACATCTCCAAACAGTTTTTTCATTTCAGCCATCTCTTCTGCCACTACGTCAATGAGAAGGGGAGGAAGTCACTTCAGACTTTCAGCTATATGTGTGTCTGTGTAAGCCCCTATTAAAAGCAACAAAGAATGTATAAATGTAGAAAGATACTTACCCATTTTAACTAGGTCAACAAAAGAGCTGAGTTTCTCCTTATCCCCAAAACTACGCAGAAGCCCTATCTCATTTTAGAGGGAAAGAAAAGTAAAGTTGCTCATGTTTGACTTCATAAGACATTAATTTCCTATATCTGAAGAATGAGTCTAAAGACATTAATTTCTACCAACTAAGGTTCTAGGAACTTGCCCAACAGAAGCTAAAGCTGATGTTAGAATATTTCATACAGGCTATTTAGTGTCTAAGAGATGATTTGACTATTATTACCACAATGTATATTCTCCCTTCAGTATTTCTATGTACACATGAAGTGCACATATGCTGCCCAGAAGTGGATAATAAATGGAATCAAACTGTGTGTGAACTTTATGAATAGTCAGGATGTGCAGCAGTGCCTTTTGCTTCCTTTGGCTGTAAACTCTCCTAGTACAGTGCATAGATCAAGTAATCAAGACTTTTGTATTGCCCCTTGAGTCTCATCTGAACTCACTAGCTCTTAATTTGTACCTAACTTGAAAATCCATTCATCCATCTAGTTAGCTTACTGGAGCAATGCATTGATTGGCTATTCTCTTCCATGCACAGCAGTGGTGACTATTTGCAACATCAATGTTAGAGTAAGACCTCCTTAGCTCAGTCAGTCTTCTACCTGGAAATGCAGCACCTCTTTTTCGTGCTGCATGCCCACTCTCCCAATTGACTTTAATGTAGGTTGTAGGTAGGTAGGTTAGGGGACCAGTATTAGGAACCAAGTTTAGTAGTTTGGAGTGATGTGTGAAAATTAAATTTGAATTGGGTTGAGAGAGTCAACAGGTTTACCTACTTGGCCCATAGATCAGCCTACTTCTTATCATCTATTTCTCCTGAGGAAAATGCAAGGCAAACAGTTTCAACTGGGATTACTGTTAGTGATCCCTATTAGACTTGTGAATTCACTGGATTTGCTTATAGATCTGTGGAGGAAAAAAAAGGCAGAAGACCATACTATTTCAAGGTACCTTCCAAAAATCTTTGGAGTTCACTAAACAATATTACCTCACTAAATCCTTGGAGGTGAAGTAAGGTGAACCTCAGAGACCAATGACTTGCATACACAATTAAAGTGTTTGCATCCAAGAATAAAGGGTGTCATCTGTGGTGACTAGCCCAATATACCAATATGCATGCAGAGTCAGTTTTGGAGATGAGCAACCAGAATAGCTGCCGAAGGCCCCAAAGCCTGGAGACATCCCATCAGGCTGAGTTAAGAAATTATAAGTCATCTAATGTGGGAATGAAAAGAAGTGTAGCTTAGCCTCTGCCTAGAGCCCCAACAGGTAAATGGCTCTGCATAAATGTCTGGATCAATTAAATTGCTTAACAATAACTATTGTGGCATTGCTGCTTTTGTTAGACTAGAGTCAGTTGTTACAAGTAATGAGCATCACATACAGTTTTAAGTCCTGACATTGTAAATTCCCGCTGGTAGCACCCTCAGGCTTGATCCAAAGTGGGACTTTGATGCTGCAACACTGAGTGTTATACTGCCGAGCTTTCATGTGGCTGGCCCAAGGTAAGCAGACACCTCTGTTAAGTGCCTTGGCACCCTACAGGTATGTGGGAAGAGTGAGGTACATCAGGATCAGGTAGTCAGCTTTCTATTAGGAAATGCTGAGGATACTGTGGGATCTCTACCAGCACGTAGCCACCTGTTACACCCTTTATTCAAAAACGGAGCTTGTCTCTCGCTTCTAAAATATGGCAGAAGAGTGGGTGGGGGTGGCCTTTTGAACAGGAGCCTAGCGATTAAAGTACTCCCCCAGGTTGTGGGAAATCTTGCTCAGTTACTGCTTTTGCCTGAGGGAACTCAAACTCACCTCCCAGAGAGTTTCTTAAATAATGTGTCTATCTGTTCTCTGCAGTGAGGATACTGACCCTCCTGTGGAATCTAAAGAGAGCTGAAGGTGAGCTAAGCTAGAAACCAAGAATAAGACAGTGCTTGCAAGGAGCACAGTGGCTTGTGTTCAGCTTCCCTCTCCAAGAGCCATTTCATTCAAAACTCCTTTGCCATGCATTGAGTAGGAATCTGTCCTCAAGGTTTCCTTCCCCATGTGAGAAGAAAGCGAGGTCTTTCACTTCTGACCAGTGAAACCTCTCTAGTGAGAGGAGAGAAGAGGGTAGAGTTCAGAGGCTGGGGGTTTTGCACGGCAGATGAAGAATGTGCATTTGAACTCTGGGGCTGACTGTGGCATTGTGGTGGCAGGCAAGATCCCAAGTTTCTTCCACACTAGCAGAGTGGTCTGACAACTGAACTAAGAATGGTATCGCAACTGTATCTAGAAAGAAAACAGTAGCATGTTTTGTGTTGCCTGGTGTGTAGGAGTACTCTGCAGACTCTTTATGGATCAAGGCAATGGGGAGAGACGAACAAAAGAATGACCAACTTGTAGATTTTGTTTGGTTTAGATAGGAGATTCTCAGTGCTGTTGAGGCTAGGGTGCTTCTTGGCACAGGGAGAAGCAGAGCTTTAGGTGTCCGGACAATGTGAAGTTCACATATGAAGGAACATGTAGAATACAGGCATTAAGGAGCAGCTAAATGAGGTATTGTGGTTCCACAGTCTTGGATTTTGGTGGAATTTAGTATTTTGGTCCTTTTTTGGATCTATATTCTTGTACTGTATCTGATCATTCTGGTAATCTGTAGGACTGAGTAAGCAAAATGCTTCTGCCAAAAGTGAATTTGTACCATAAGATTTGGGCCATGTAAAGCAGTGTAAGCCAATATTTGCTCATGGCACATTTCTACACACACTCTGGAGTCCTCATAGGAGCAAACACTGACAGAAGTAAATGTGAACACATGATGAGTTACTAGATGGATGTATCTTTGGACAGTCTTAGCAGGATGATTATGTATGTAACAGTTACCAATTCAGTTGGTTCAGTAACTTTCAGCACAGAGTCTACCGAAAATTGAACCACGCTGGTGCTGTGAATTTAGCATCCTGTTCTGGTCACCTAGCTGTGTTAAGGCATTACCACTTCTTTCAAAACCAGTACCTGAAAGCAGCCAAAATGAAGGCAATGACATCTTAAAAAAAGAATTGGCTAGCCACTGTAGATAATATTGAAGAGTGTTACAGACAGAAGTAAACAGCAAAATCTAACTCCACACCATTGGCACTGTCCATATGTCATTATATGGTAAAGTGTCATCAGGTATTACACTTCCTAGTACAGTAGGATCTTGGAAAGCGGAGAGATTTAGATCACGTTCCAAATATCAGTGCTGTCTGGGAGAAATACTTTTTCATTTGCAGCAACTAGAACTTTGTAATGATCTTTATAAAGTGAAGCCTTTAAAGGGCCTTTAAAGCATGGCTGGCTGAACAATCCTTTAGAAGTAGGACTGAGTAAAAATAAGAATATTTTCTCCTTATGAAAATTCACATTTAATCTGACCTGGGGCAAAATAACTAATGTTCTCAAGTTCTCAAGAAACAAAAAGATTCAGGGCATGACAGTTGAAAAATTTGTTGTTGGTATAGAATTACTTTTTCCTTTTTTTCCAGATTCTGAAATGACACAAGGAAGTTGTAGCACATTCATCTATCAGGGATCCAACTGACCAAATGTCAGATCATATGATGTAGACATCCCCACCTGAGTATATCACTCTGGGCTCCATTTTAGTCACTGTACAGAAGGAGGCATTTCCAGAATGACATTCATTTCAAGCTAAAGCAAGCTTTTAAGTAGATCAGATGAATTAGACTCTAGAAGTGTAGTTATCCAAAGTTGCGGTATGAATCCTACTTCTTGTGTATTCACTGTTGTCCTATGGCCAGGGAGAAGTATCTCTCCTGTGGTGTAGGTGCTGTTATGGCTCCAATAGCTCAGTCAGAGGGAGGGTCTATGGTTCCCTGTTGGAAGTGTTATGTGACCAAAATTCCAGATCAGCTGCAATTATAGATGAGATGATAAAGTAAAGGGTCATCTTCTCTTAGCAAAACATTCCTAAATCCACCCTGTTCCTGCACCCTCTGCATCACTCACACCAGGTGACAGGCTATAGGCCATTAATAAAGATCTTGTTTAAAATATTGCTCTTTGCATTATCTGCTGGGCCACACCATTTTCCNCAAATAGCAAATGAGACAGAAATTTTCTGAGAAACTGCCATTTGTGCTAAAATTCATGAAACCTTTTAACAAATGCTTGGCAGTTGTCCAAATACTCTTAGGAAGGAAAAAGAGAAGTAATGTGATCTCACAAATTATTGACGAGCTGAAGTCAGCATTCTGGACTTGTTTTGAATTTCTTTTTTCCTAAACTACATGACCCACACTACCTTGCATCCACTTGTGGCAAAGGCTCAAACTGCCTTCTTCCTGCTGATTCTTACATTTCCAAATGAGTGAACAGCTGCCAGGAGCACGTGTGTGTGTTTGCATGAGTTTTTGATAACTATCAACAAATGTATTTGAAATATAGCATAACTTCATCAACAAATAGCTTGCTAGTTCTGTTAGCTCCTTCTAACCCAAGAGTTGCTTTCGAAGGTTGGATCTTCTTCAATATAATGATATTGTGTGAGAGCTTGTAAGTAGTTAGATGTGAATGCATTCTGGATGCCTTACATCCTTGGGATGGTAGCTTTCCATTCACTTGAATTAAGACCTTGCATTAGAAGTAAGTCTTTAAATGACCTGCACACTGATAATATACAGGCAATTACAATGATCCTTCTTGTCCAGGCTACATAGTCAGGAATATTCAGCTACAAAGCTCAAATTTAACAGTGGAGAGACTACTACCTCCTGGCATTATAGACAAATAGACAAAAATCATCCAACCTGGGTGGCTCAAGTTAGCCAGGGCCATATGTAGAGTCTAGACTGCTCTTGATCCAGTGGCATTTTTAATAATAAAACACGAATGCATTTTTATAGGATGCTTGTATGTGAAAGCCTTTGGGCATTTCACAAAATACAACCAAACAAAATAGTTATTTTCCATTAAAAACTGCAACATACCCCAGTGAAATTGGAAACTGGCAAGAGTGCAAAAAATACCTACTGAGCACCTAACAAAGCACAGGAGATAGAACAACCACCCACAATTAATTAGATTTCTACACATGCCAACCCCTCCTGGCCATACTGACATCAGAGGGAGATTTTTCACGACATCAGTGGGAGAAAGATCAAGCTCAAAGTGAACTGTAGGAGAGGTCTCAGGGAGGGAGTACGGACAGCAGTGCACTCAGCTGTGCTTGAGCAGATTGAAGTGAATGATGGATTTCTCAGAGCCAGTTGAATCTGGATTAATGATATTGCTGCCTGTTAGAATTTAAACTTCCTTTTGCTAGAGGATGATAATGAGATGGGAGCCCTCTGCATTGATGTTTAGACCTAGGCTGAACACTGAGATATGTATTTGAAATATCTTGTGGTGTAAAGGAATTCTGTACCACCTCTTTATGGTTTTCCTTGATGTTTTGCTCTTTGTACATATTTTGGCAAACTCTTGTTATCTTAGGCAAAAATGATCAAAATAAGCTTTGATTTTTAAGGGAGACTTTTTCAAATCTTCAGATCTGATAAAAATGCTGGTTTTCCAAAAGGGTTAACCCACTGGAGATGTAACTACTTTTTTTATTGGCTTGAAAAGGAGATAACCTGCTTAAAAAAAATGTTGTGCTGCTCTTAGAATGTCTGCAATTTTTCCTTAGGCTTGTAAATCCTCATTTATGTAAACCACAGTCTTTTGTGGTGAAACTGCTCTAACAGTTTTTCAGCATTGTAATATGCTGTTTCTTTCTCAGTTGTTTTGGGTAAGGATATGGTCTGAATTACCATGTTATCAAAAAAAACCAACCCCACAAATAGCTTTCACTTCCAGCAATCATAAATGGCATAGCTTTTCCCATTTTAGCAGACAGTACCTTCACGACATTGCATACTGGATCAGATCAAAGCAAAAAAAAAAAACCATCGCTGCCACAAAATGAAAAGGAACAGATATCACAAAGCTTGCATTTGTTCAATTCAGGAAGGGAGAATAAAGATTCCAAATGAATTGGAGAATGAAAGCATGATCATTAAGAAGGTGGCCTTTGGTGTGGTCACCTCTGTTGAGATTCAGTCTAACAGAACGTTGTTGTTGTCTCTACTTGTTCTGTAATGGCCCCACCCTATTCATTTGTGTAGAAGAATGGATCAAAGTGAGCTTGAAGATAGACAAAGTTTATAAAAACAGAAAACTCATTTTCTCATACATTCTTCAGTGCCTGAGGCAGTGGTATTGATTGTAAGGCAACCGAAACAAGCTAAGCTATTCTTGCCTTCTATATGTTTGAACACTTGTAATTGTGCAATAGGCAGTGAAACAACCCGGAATGACGCACAAAGTGCAGTACAAATGACAGACAAAAGGAGCTGAATTGTTTAAATAAGGCAAGGCTGTGAAACTGAGATTCAGATGGGATTTCATCTCGGAGATGCTTCATGGAAAGGAAAAAAAAATCATTAGCTTGCTGAGTGGTTTTGTCTTAACTGTCAGTTCATATGGCAACTGTATTCTGTATAAATGTTTGGGGTTTTTCTTTTTTTTTTTTTAGCATGACAAGTCAGTGCACTTTGCACAGGCCCATTAACTTGTCTATTACAAAACTGGCTTGTGCTAGGTCCAGGAGTAGGATGTTGAGGAGAAAATGAAAAGGATCTTTTGTAATAGTGTGTCTCTTTTGCCCTGCTTAGGGCCAGGGCGAATCTGTTAGGCTTGACTGAGGGCTCAGAGAGACTAGGTGATTTCAGGAACCCTAAAGAAATAGGTTCTCTACATTAGGTAATTGTATTTCCCTTAAGAAGGTGTAATTCAAGGTTGTTTGCTGAATCAATTGCACTTAAAATTTATAGGGCAGATCCGTGATGTATGTATTGCCTAATCCTAATTGATTTTTACCATTTTGCCTCTGTTTGTCTTTACACTATCTGAACTGTAGCAGCACGTATCTACTGCTCATCTTGTGTCCACAGGACTGGTTTGTGGACAGCCTGTCAGACATGCTTGAAGGTCCGCTAACCTCCTTTATGTGTTCAGGCATGCTCAGGTCTACGTGTTTCAGCTGTGTCAGCACCTCCGTGTACTGGTTTGCTGCTTGTATGGTCACGAAGCTGGTTTTGAAGAGGGCTTTGAGGTTGCCCTCTGCACGGTGCATAATATATACATGGTGGACTGATCTGTCCAGAGATGAAAGTGTTTCTCTGGGGATATCTTATTCTATTTGAGGGAGTGGAATAAGTTCTGCTGCTGTGAGATGCCCTGATACTGGTGTAACTGTATCCTTGCTAGGACTGATCCTCATCCCTGGCTGGTGTACTTCTATTGCTGCCATTTTACTGGTATGGACCAACAGTAAAGTGACTTGTGTTGGTGTGTCAACATAGAACAACCTCAGTGAGGGAATAAATGATATTTACACCCAACCGAAGGCTTCTGTTTAATCCTAATGCAGTAGAGAGCAGTCAGAGTGTAAGGAGGAACTAGGCTCCCAACTTGTGCAAAGAAGGGTTCATCACCAAGCCTCCTCAGCCCCTCCCTTGGATTCACCTGGACATGTGCTTCTTCACTAAGATAAATTGTGTTCACTTTCCAGTCTGCTGACTTTGGGGTGAGGGGGAAAAACAGTCAAATCAGATATGTTCTTTTTTATTTTGATTAAGTCATCTGTATTTGAAGGTGGTGACAACTCGGCTTCAGGCTCCTCTTGTTCATCCCATACTCTGGGAAAAGTTCCAGTCCGATTTTAGCTTTGCTCATAACAGAAAGCTTGTATTGGTTTCCTAGTCCTATAATAAATTATGAATTCTGTCATCAGCTCTAATGGTATAATGAAATTTCAGCAGTTACACAATGTGCAATGTTCTTGTCTGTAAGGTCCCCAGCTGAATGGGCAGCTACTGCTGGGGAAGGTGAGAGCTCTGTACAACATGGAAACTTTCTTTTGGATGAGAGTGGATTTGCTGTTATTGAGAATTCCCATTATGCCACAAGGGGCTCTGCCCTGCTCTGTTTTCTCTAGCAACATGAAATCGGCCATGTCAATGCAGATCACTGAGATTTCAAGCCTGGTATCCTGCGTGTTAAGGCATAGTTAAGGCACTATGGTTCACAGATAGCTGAAATCTCACTGGCTCAATTCTCCACGCTGGAAATGCTGGTTCAAATGTTGCTGGGTATAAGCAGAAGAACATGTAATGTGATTGCTCATGGCTGTGGACTTGAGGAACAGCTCTTCCCAAGATTTTTTGGGGGATTGCTTTACACCCTTGGATAAGAAGCTTAAATTCTCCCTTCAGGTGCCATCCATAGAATGATTGCTCCCTTTCTTAAATCCATTAATAGCATATATCTTCACAACCATGATCGTAGTGAGTACCCTGACAGACTCTGGGGCAAATTATCTCTTGCATTTTACTGTTTTGTGTTTCCTAGCCAAGTCACTTGATCTTATCCTTGAGTTGTTTAATATAACAAGCTGATCAGCTTTTGCTTCTTGGTGCTTTTACTTGAGATTAACAGCATTAGGCACTGTTCTGTCTTCCAGTTCTGTCACCTCGTGGCACTGTGAAAAACAATGTAAAGTTGGCTGATGAAAAATTATTCTTGCATAGGTGGATGTATATATATATTCCATTTGTGGGGAGCATCTCGGCAGATAAGGAGAAGATAGTCACACCCTTTACACTCCAGTGGTGCTCAGATGCTGGAGTAACTTTATCAGCTGTTCAAGTGACTTTATGCTGTGTTGGTAGTAAAACCACACAATTAGATGTTATAATGAAAATATAAAGGCCTTTCTCTCTTCTTACCCATATTCTGCAGCTAAGAATCAAAGCTACCCTTGTGTTGGCTTTTCTTAAACTTGTCTTTGCATTTCATTGCTGACATTTAATGAAATCCCTTTGGATTTGTGGAAATTATCTAGCCAACATTGCATTACTGCTTATTAGGACAACCAGCAGGTAATATGGACAGATAAAGCATCCAAGCTGTAATGAACTAGATGCTTGAAAACATGCTAGGCTTATTTCAGCCTTCAGAGCTTCTACCTGAGGTTATGGGCACCAGGGGAAGAATTAAGTCAAGATTTGTCACTGTAACAACATTGCCAGGTACAGGAAATAGTTATTGCCACAAAATTAATGTGTAACATAAATGTCCTTAATCTGACAAACTGAAAGACAATCTCTTATTCTGATGGAGATGGCTGTATGATTTGATGGTCTTAGTGTGTAGCCACTCTGTGCCCTTCGCTGATGACTTATATGCTGTATGTAATACAGTAGTACCTAGAAACACTGAATAGCGTTCTTGATCCCATTGTGCTGAATACTGTATAGACAAAGAAACACCTAGAAGGTAATAAATGAAAGCCTTAAAGTATCTTGCTGCTGCTGATTGACAGACTGCTAGAATTCTGGTGTGTCACCTTCCATTTTTATACTTTCCATAGCAGACATTCTAACAAGATACTCACATGTTTCTTTTAAAGAAACTTGGTCTGTGGAGTTTCTGATGGGTGGTGCAGCTCCTGTTGGATCCTGTCAAATTTGTGGGTGCAAAGCACCTTCCCCAGTTAAATCCTTGCTGACTAGGCCTTCTCCATTTCTTCCCTTGCCATCTGGAATGTGCTATGCATGATGTTCAGTCAGAAAAAAATGCATTTTTTTCTATAACACTTGGCAGGGAGCTGACAACAAGAAACCTTTGTTGCCAGAATCCATGTTCTCTGTGGGGGTGGCTCAGATGGCCCTGAGTTAACTTGGAGACTTAAAAATGACAAGATTTATGCTAATTTTTATTGATGGTAGGTAACTAACCCTACCTCTAGGGCAACTAATCAAATTAGCTTTAAGAACAGGAAAATGGTCTTCTCTGAGTGGCCCTTTGACTTTGTTTTCATGAAAACATCCATTGGTCCATTCCACAATAATTCTTCTTCAGCTTACACAATGCCTGGTTCCTAGGAATCCAGACTTTATGTCAGAAGGTATATGTTTATTCCTTTCTCTACAATTTGTTAATTCCTTGGTCAAATTAGATAGGAGATAGTGTCATGGGGTAAAAGACAAAACGACTTTAGGTGTCTACAGTTTTAGAGACTGTTAATAACTGCTTGGAAAAGACGGTCTCCTATTAATGCCTTCTTTCTATTAGAATGCCTTATTCCCTCCTAATAAAGTGACGGACTAGTATTAATGATCAATCCATTACCTATCCCAAGACTACAGCCCACTGACCAGTCAGCATGTGTAGCTCCAAATCAGATACGGCATGCACTATTGCTTGTGTGAGCTAACAGGTGAGCACATGGAAGAGAACTGAGGGGACCCATGATTATGAAGGAAAGTGATTGTAATTGGGGGATGTAGGGTATACATCTGCAGAAAACTCAGCTTCATCAGTTGTGTTGCTCATAGAACAGCTCATTGACCTTATGCCTGTTAGTTCCCTAATTCTCCACCCCGTTCTGTGAGGACTCAAAGAACAATAGGGAGAATGTCAACCTAATGAATCACTGTTGACTCTGTCCTCCACATTTTCCTTATTTGGGCAGCCATTTTTGCTCAGGTATGCTGAACATCCACAAAGTGGCTAGGTACTAAGCCCTCAGACACTCAGACAGGTGTCTTAAAAGACATTTAGGAGACTTACTCCAAGATTCAGGAACTAGATTTTTAAATAAGTCTAAATAATTCAGATGTGGGATTTGGGACCAAATTCCCTTAGGCTTCTTTACTCTCTAAAGGCAAGATATTCAAACAATCTTGACCAAATTAGGATAATTAGTCATTCATCTTACCCCTGCAGCATATCTATTATACTCTTCTAATGAGTGTACTATTCAACCACGTCAGGGATCTTTGTTAATTTAGTGGGAATGAAGAACTAATCATCAGTATCGCTGCTAAGAAGTTTGTGTTTACCATCAACATGCCCAGTAGATGTGCAGATGTTAGCCTGATGTGAAATTATAGTTAGACATCATCTTGCACTTGGCCGGTTCATTAACCCATGTCTTACAGGCCTTTGAGACTGCATTTGGCACAGTGTTAGAGATTTCAAGAGGTGCTGGTATTTGTTTACTGAATGTGGTTGGGATAACATACCAAAGAGAGAAAAGTGTAATTCATGCTTCAGTTTACTTCTAGACTTGTAGCTTTGAGGTGCTCTTTGGGTACAACTGTTCGCCTGAGTACCGTGACGCTTCGTATTGCATTGATGTATCTGGGACAAAATCCTGTGTCAGGTAATGCAGAGTTGCCAGACAGCTCTCCTGGTTGAAGAACTGGATAAGCTGGGATTACTTTCTTTACTTTTTGATTTACCTAGCAGCCGTTAAGAGCCTTAAAGCCTGCAGTTCACTGGAGTATCATTTTTGTCTCTCTTTACAGCAGGAGTTGCAGAAGTTCGAGGACTGCTTGTTTTCTTCATTTGTCATTTTTATTCCCATATCCAATCCACAGAGCAGGAATACACAGACAAGTGTCAAATCAGACAAAGCAGTTCCTGTTAGTGTGTGTGCATGTGTTATACTACATGCTTTAAAAAAAGCACAAAAAACAAACCAAACAAAAAAAAAAAACCTGAGTTCTATGCTCCATGTTTGTCTTTGAGGGAGTGTATGAATGAATTACATTGACTTTCCACTCAGCTTTTTTTTCACTGGATTACATTTGAAAGGCTTTTTGGAATATTTTTTTTATTGTTTGTGTTGTTCCCCTTTTGTTCACCTAGTGCCAGCATCTCATCTGGATCCAACAAGAGGCTAATAAACAAAGCCTGACTGTCATGTGGCGAGAGCTCCAAGATGGGTGAAAGCCAAAGAAGACTTGAAACTACTATCAGTGTTTAACAGTGCTTTCAACACTGTTTTCAATTGAAAAAGTCAACTGAGAAGATTTATATTGGTTTGTGAGAAATGTTGATAGTTGGTAGTCTGCAACTGAATACATTGATTTTTGTTCAAGAGACACAGATCACCTGTCCTACTGCTCATCTGTGAATATTTGCCCAGGAGAGTATTATATGAAATATAGAGATGTTATATGGATTTTTTTTTCCCCCAAAAAAAGGTCTTTATTCGTCAGTGGCACAGTTACTCATAGGTATTGAAGCAGTATTTTAGAGCAACATCATCTAGGGGTAGAAAATCCATCAGATTAATGGAAAAGTTGAGGAAGTGAAACCTCTCTGCTGTGTTGAAATGCCATTTTCCAAGTCATTGGCAGCTGTACTCTGTGGTATTTGGGCTTTAGACCAGATCCTTCACGTTGCTTTATGTGAAATAAATAAAAGGCTCAGTTACTGTCAGCCTTGGGTGGTCAGCCACATCTGTCACAAGTCTTACACTTACCTTCCTCAGGATTAATTTACTAACGTCAGTGGGGTTACAGTGATGTGAGGTGAATAGGTACGAGAGCTGATGCAGGTCTTAGGTGTCCAGAGCGCTGATCTGGTAACAAAGAACCTTGCTTCAGTTTCAGGAATGACCCCTCTCCCCCCATCTCTTTCTTGCCACTGCCCCACTGACCATTCCTTCATGAAAGATCGTTAGGTTTGTAAGCCAGTTTGTTTCTGGTGTAACCCCACTGGGAGCGATGCAGTTACACCGGGAAGAGACTTGGGACATTTTTACTGTACTCAGTCACATGGGCCATGCAAAGACAGCCTTCCCACGCAAAGTATTTGCACAATGCTTTCCTGGAATTTGAGGGTGAAACACATCTTGCCTGTTGTGCTTCAGGCATTTCACCCGATGAGACAGAGCCCTGCTTGCTCGATCACATTAGCTGGATTAGTGACAGTCTTCCAACTGTATCACTGTGAGTTTGTCTTCATCTTGTACCTGTTGACCATCATCCAAGACAAGGTACTGGTCTGAATGGACTTTTGCTTGGCCCAGATGAACTATTTTTTATATTTTTTGAGCACCTGGTATGCTTTTGAGAAGAGCATTTGAGGATGTGCCAGGAAAATTGATTTTGGAGGTGTTTGAAAAGGATTGTGAAGAAAATTCCTGAAGTGCAGGTACTGCTGGTAACTTGTGATTGACAATTAGCACTGTTTGAGAAATGTCACTGTGGTCAGCTTTTACATAGTCCATTAGGTTGAATCGACCTAAGCAGTTTCTCCCCTAACTACGTCGTCCAAGGGTCCTTTCACTGCCTGTTACTATCTTTGGGTTGGACTAAGTTGCTGAAGCACTGCTATGTCCCCTGATTTTACCCTTACTATGTGGGATGCTAGGGCTGTTTCCACAGAATTGGAGGGGCTCATCCACTTCCCTCCTTGGGGTATAATCAGAGAAACTTAGTTTGGAAGCTCCCCAGGGGTTTTGCCTGTTTGTAGTTGAGGTCACATGGGAGCAAGCCAATTGCTGGCTATAAGTTGCTGAAATCAGGGCTGATCCCTGACATAAGGATGAAGGCTCTTCAACCTCCCAAGAACTGGAGGTCTACTATTTTTTTAATAGACTATTCATTGGTAGTTTAAAAGCTGTCACTGATTTAAGCTTTTTTTTTTTTTTTTCATTCCTCCTATCCCAGGCTCTGGGCAATCATACCCTGGGGGCTTTCCTTTCAGCTCTGTTATCTCCCTAAGTATTTTAAATACATATCTTCATTCCAAATAAACTTGTAAAGATAATTTAATCTTCTTGGTTCCTCCTCAAGTCAAATTCCACCTTTGTCCTTTCGTAATTAAATGCTGAAACAGAACCTACAGAAAGGCTGCTGGGGAGTTGTTCCATTTGAGGCACATTTGGGGAAAATTTGTGCCCAGAAAAGAAATAAATGGGTTATGAGTCCAGAACAGATACAACCCTCTTAATGATTCAATTATTTGAGTTGTGTTGAAGTGTGTGAGAGAAATGCAATGCAAACTGCTGACAAATGGAGATGACAAATTATGAGGTGTTTATTTATCCATGACCCGATGTATCTATTTCCTTGCTTAATCCCTGTAGAAGACATATTTTGGTGATAAAATCAGCCCAAACTTCCCCAGCTGTCTCCCTTGGTCAGTATCCAGTAGATGGTTGGTGGTGACCAAAATTTTGCCTTAACAGTGGGTAAAGTCAGTGGAATGTCACAGTCCCCAAGGGGGTTGAGTGTGTGTGGGGGGGTTGTGTGTGTGTCCCTTTCCCCCACTGCATGCCACTCCCACCCCCCAGAGGTTGCAGGTAATGAAATCATATAGGTTGCTACATTACAGTGTTTTCAGTTGATCAGGTCCTATATGTCTAAATAGCCCTTTTGCTAATGTATGTAGCTGATTTTGTCATAGAGAACTTCTATCCCTTATATAAATTATGCTATCTCTCGCATAAAGTATCGTTTTTGCTTAGATAATGCATGCAGTCACACAATTTATACTGGGATTCATGCTTCACTTCCTAGCATTCTCATCTCTTCTACCCAAGTGAGGCTATGAGTTTGTTAGCTTTTTTGTTAGGTAGGCTTAAAACTACAAAACTCATAAGATTCTTTGTTTATACAGGCCTATCTTTGTTTTTTTGCTTTCAGTTTCAGGCAAAAACACAGCTGTAAGTACCCATCACAAACTGTAAAAAGCATAGGAATATATAGCATCTCAGTTATCCTGAGATGAGCACCTGCTGTTCATTCCTCTACTCCTTTGAAGTGTTCTGAGTTGCAGGTGAGTCATTTAATATATCATTCAATATGACAGGATTTAAATAGATCTGGTCATTATGATATTTCACCAATCTTTAAACAGAGGGGGGATCCCATTAAAAAAAAAAAATCTCTGATGTAGCAGGTGTACATGTGAGTCTGAGCTGCAATCTACAGCTCTGAATGACACTGGTAATGAATATTAAGAACTTCATTTGAAAAAAATACTTTTAATTGTATTCATCAGTGGGGGAAGAAACAGCACTACCTAATATTTATGAATTAAAGACACGTGCTGGAAAGATTCATACTACAGCCATGAAAGAAAACACGCACATAAGAAGTAGTAGAGGAAAAGAATAGCAAGTAGTCATCTTAACGTAGACTGTATTAGGATGCCTAGTGTACGACAGGGACACATTAACATTGCACTGCTAGTTTGTAAGGTCTTAAACCTTGACTTTACCAGCTGAAAACTTTTTTTTTTTTAACATAAAGAATTACAGGAAACCCTTGGTTTGTATTTTGAGGTGGAATAGAGAAACAAAAATGCTGTAATGTGACATTAGATTGATACCCCTGTGCAGCTGAGCCAGGTAACCCCATATCCTGGCCTTTGTTACAGGAGCCCACATTCATTCTTGTTTCCCAGTAGTGCTGGATTGGTGTCCCACATCTCCTCCCTTTCTCCACTGCTGCCTGGGTCCTCATTCTGGCCTCTGACCAGCTGGCTGTGAGCTCTCCTCTTCCCTTGTGTTTGGTACAGCGTATTCCTTCTACCAGATAACCTGATTCTGGTTAGGCTTTTTGCTTTACTGGCTTCCAACTGTGGTCTCTTTGCCCAAATGGTTCCAGTATCCCTTTCTTTCACTCGTTTGCTATTTCTTTCCCTCCCCTCTAGCTTGGCTTCTTTTGCTCTTTTTTTTTTTTTCTCTTTCTATGTTCTTGTCCAAAAGCTGCTTCTTCCATACTGCCCGGGAGTGAGAAAGTAGGCAACTGCTAACAGGTGATGGAGGATGGCAAGTCTGTTGCAATGCCTAACCCTGGTCGAGAGTAACCAGGAGCCTCAGCTGTGGAGGGGAGGGGAAAAAAAAAAAAAATAAAAAAATCTGTATTTTTCCTCTGTACCTAGGCTGAAGGATTTTCAGTTGTTCTTTGGGGAAGGGGCATGAGCAGCCTGAACACAATAGGGCTCGATTGAGTTGGAAGACGTTTGATGAAATTACACTAGGAATATAATTATTCAGTATGTTCAGCTAGCAGCTTTGCTAAAAATGCCAGAAAGATTGAAGGCAAAATTAATTATGCAGAGCACAGTAAATCTTCTCTTACTCAACACCTCCATAGCCTATATATGGCTCCCTTTTTAAGATTCAGCGTGGGCTTATTGTAGAGCTTAATGGCTGAGTTACCCAATCATAATGAGCTACTGTGTGCATCAGCTGAGCATGATAAAGAACTCCTAATGTGTCTACAATGCAAGGTATTTTAATTCTGACATGAGTGTTGCGGGAAGATACAGCACTCTTCCACACCAACACATAGACAGACTTAGGTGGGTGGCGGTGCCATTGATGGAATAAAACTCCTCACAAGTGGTGACGTATTTCTCACTGGGTCCTATATATAATATTTGAAAAACCTCACTTATATTTGGCTGGCTTTATAAAAGTGCCAGTTCTTGTTTATATTAGAAAACATGTTAAATATATTTTTTGTGCCCTTAGTAAAATTTGTAATTCTTTGCTTCTTTTTAGAGTCTTTCAGTGAAGAAAGTGGTTCTGTTCTACTTACAAGCTAAGAACTGCAAAATTACAGCATGAGTCAATTCTTCAGAACAAGTACTTGGGCATCTGCCTAATTTTTGCCATGCAGAGCACCTCCTCGGATTTCAGTGGTATGAGATCAGACTCTTGACTCCAGAGCTATTCAGCTGTCTTACCTCACTTTGGCCCCTTTATGTTTGTAAGGATCCTACTTTTACCAGGTGCTTTCTAATTCACTCTTCTCAGGAAGAGGACAAATCCCTAATACAGAGATCTACCTTCTTCCAGTATCTCTGGGACACATCTCTGGCATTCCTTTTGTCTTTCTTTTCCTACCCTATTGTTTTCTTTCTGAGTCCAGGGCACTGGAGACAGCTAGAGTAATAGCAGGAAAATTATTATGGAAGCGCAGAATACCTGGGATAGGGACCTTATTGCCTCAGGTGTATAAGCCTAGAATAAAACCTATTGCTGTTCAGCAGGGTTGGTCTAGCTTATGAAAGGTGTTCTTCTGTGCTCACCACTGCAATATCTGTGTGGTGGCAATCTGAAGAAACAGACAAGACATGGAGGAAGCTTGGGAGCAAAGAACTGACATAGTTCCCCAAATCATGTGGTTATAACAAACCACTTGGGTTGTTTAGACTGAGGCTTGAGGAATCAGGAATAGAAAGGACACTGGGAAGAGGAATAGCTACAGATCATTGTCTCTGGGTGCAATTGTTGGCACTACCCTTGGCTCTAGGAATGGCATTGCCATCTTCTCTCTTTGTGCATCCCTTTGCCTTCTTTCACAACCCTCTTCTGCCCAGCACTAAATGTAATGATTGTTCTGGGGAATGAGAGATATATATTCTTTGTCTTCTGAGCCCCTCAGGTTAGCTCAGGCCTCTGTCCTTTGCTTCTGGTGCTCCTTTGCCCTGTGGTAGCACTTCTTGAGCGATGTGTAAATACCTATATGTTTGTAAAGGTCCTATTTCTGTTTCACAGTTTATAGCATATTCTTTGCCAGATGCAAAGGGGATGGTGATTATCACCCACCATGGTGTGGGCTGCTGGAGGGAGTGCCTGTGACCCAGGTCACACAGCATGAAACGTGCTGCTTTGTCCAAGGGAACCCTCCTGGGCAGTGTGAGGTTGAGATTACCACAGGTATATCCCTCAGTAAATTTAATCCTGCATTTACAAGTTCAGTGCTGTTTACATGTGAGGCAAATACGTTCCCTCAGGAAGTAGGGAAAAAGAAATAATCCATGCTTACTGATAAAGAAGTACAAAACAGTGTTGGCACAATGATTTCTGAATCTATTTGGGAGTCCTATCATGCACTGTTGTAATAAGATAGCTGGAAGATAGTAACTTTGCACTTGATGGAAAAACATATTGTACAGCTTAATGAAATTTTGTCATGCACTTTGATTTCAGCAAGGGAGACCTTTTCAAAGCAAATACAGCTATTAATCTAATTAGTCCTTCAGCTAATATACTGAAATTATATTTGTATATCAATATATCAGACAAATATTTGTATGAGATAGGCATTTCCATGACTACTCAGCTGAAATGAACAAATTAACTTCTTCAATTACAAGGGCCTTGTTTCCTACAGCTGTACTTCGCAGTTCATTTTCCAGTGTGAATGCTTAAATTAGGCTGCTAAATCCACAGTTAAT
Source organism: Aramus guarauna (assembly GCA_013400195.1). Taxonomy (NCBI): domain Eukaryota; kingdom Metazoa; phylum Chordata; class Aves; order Gruiformes; family Aramidae; genus Aramus; species Aramus guarauna. The sequence goes on along the minus strand of VXBL01008352.1, from coordinate 338,562 downwards.
CTTGAATAACTGCCTTTTTTTTTTTTTTTCCCCCACAACTCATTTGGGTAGTAAGACAACTGAGCAATACTGCTTGTTGACTGTGCAGTCTGTTTTTTGTGAGGATCGCGCTAATGGATCAAAGTCACTGGGTCTGTGCAGAGTGTGGCAAGAGCCCTTTGGAAGGGGATGTTTGTTGGCTTCATACTATTATCCTTTCTGGATAAGACGAGGCTGAGTGATGGGTGCACAGCACGACTTACTCTGCTACTTTACTCTTCTGACTGTCCAGCATGTGAACCAAATTTTTTTTCCTTTGAAGCAACCAAGATGATGTTGGGTGGTGGATATTATTTCTGTATGGGGCCAGGACAAGGCTGTGGCTGAGACCTGGGTGCTCAAAAGAATTTCAGGGTTTGCTGCTTTGGTTATAATATCTGTTTCCACCAATCTCAAATGCTGCTGGACAGCTTCCAGTGGACATAAATACAAGGGAAAAAATAATCATGCAGTTAATTGTAGGTCCTCACTTGATTGTTGTGTCGACTTCCGTGGTGCCTTGAACCACCCTGAGTGCAATCCAGACCTTTGGTGCCCTAGTGCTTTAGAGCTCCATATAGTAATTAAGGACAGTTAGACACTTCAGAATCAGATCCAAAACAGCCAGCAGTCTCAAGAAGTGCCAGGTACCAGCTAAAAGAAATACTGAAAATAAGAATAAGTCTGGAATCTTACCACTGTCTTGGGCTGGGGCACCAGACACAATACTCCAATCAAACATGACTTCATGCACCCACCTGATACCCTGATGAGGTAGGTCCAGAGACCTGAAGTCTCTCTTGTTGATAGGTTTCCACAGTTTTGGTCCAAAAGTGCTGAAGAAGACTCATTCCTCTCCTAAAATGTGACTGAAAGAACTGTATTCTTACATTTTATACAACACCTTAGTGGCTGGAGCTCATCTGAGATCTGGCAGATCCAAGTCCAGTTCCCCACTTTGCCTGGTAAGTGTTCTTACCATTTTCTCCCATCTCCAAGGGGAGCGTGGGAATGTTCCCCACTGTTCCTGTGAAAACTATTCCACTAGTCAGGCAATAATTCAAGGGAGCCATAGAGGGCATGTAGTGAAGCTTGTCTTTGTAGCCTCGTGGTTAGGGAACTCAGCCAAGGAGGAGGAATCCAGGATTTTGATCCCTGTTTCTAGGACTGTTCACATATTATTGCTTGATGTAAAGCTCATGGGAGCAAGGGCCAGATCTCAGGGCTCCCCCTTCTCAGGTAAGTAAATTCCTTCCAAGCCCCACCTTTGATACCCAAATCCTTTATCAGATCTCTAACTGTTTCGGAATTCAAAGATTTTTCACAAGGCTGTGGATCTTCCTTGTACCTCTGTCAGGTGCACATCCTGGAAATTAATAGATTCCATCTTTGGACAGAAAGATTACCTAAATTTTTCTACTCAAATTCATCCTTCATTTTGAATCTTCCTTCGAGTTCTGTGTGAAGTCATTCTACCTCAGAGGGAATTAACTGTTATGTTGAACTTTAGTGTAGTTATGGCAGTTCTCATGGGTCCTCTGTTATGACTCATAGTATCATGTTTTTTCTTTTGTGTCTAGTAAGTAGTTGGCAAATTCTCCCCAGCTATGGCATAAAAAAAACCCTTAAATGCTGTACTTAAGTGGGGCAGAATTTAAGAACCACAGCTGCTTGTGTCTGGGGTTACTGCCATCACAGAATGCACTGGATGGGACCGTGTAAAGAGGACTACCTGATGAAAATGTTGGATAGAAATTTGGATGAAAGTAGATGAATAGAAGGGATGAAAAGGAGAACGTGGAGTATACATATCTGTTACAGTAGCGTCACAAAAATAATCCATGCTGGGATTCCTATTACTTTTGCATTGTGCCAGCTTATTTGTTATTTCTGTGAGAAAGGTTAGACACACAATTTTCAGGAACAATGAAAATATAGGAACTTCTCTGTGTAATGGGAGTCTTGGAGTGGCATTACAGGTAGCTGTCGCTTCAATTGTCAGTCTGGAAACTCCTTTCTTTGGTGTACGTTATAGAAAAGAGAGACTGCAGCTAAGAAAATGTACATTAGCCAGCTCATTTTGCGATGAGTTCTAATACCATAGACTGCTAAAAATGAAAAGCGATAAATGTCAAATAATATTTCTCTGTAGGTTTCTCTCCTGCTTTCATTTCAGCTTGTGCAGCAAAAGGAAATATCAGAATAAGCTTCTATTGGGAGTCAGTTTCTAGTTGATGTCCTGTAGTAAAGATGCAGTTCTGAAGTCATAGATGCTTTGGAGGCTCTTCATTTTGTTTCTTAAGAAAATATTCCACTGCAGTTGGAGAAAAAGGATGGAAATATTTTTCTAGTCTTGTATTTTTCTGGTTTCATAAAAGCCTACATTTTTACTTGAGGATATGGACCTTTAAATGGAGTAAACTACTGTCATTATTAAAAACACCTTCCTGGAAAGAATTCAGAGATGTTCAAGACTATTCTTTTTTTTCCCCTGGCATAGTATTCTAATTAAATCTCAACCATTTCTTGAGTAATGTTTTTAAGGTCACTAGCTTGGCTGGGTATTTGGTAATAAAAATTACACCCCATGTCTGCAATAGGACCACTAATTTAAAATAGCCATTTGATTCAAACTGACCTGTTTGCCAGCATAACTAATGAAGTGTCACTTTAATATTTAAAATACTGTTCTTTCAAGGTAATTGCTATTTACTGGTAATTCTTCTTCATTTGATGGTTTATTAGGTACCTATAGGAATTTAAATTGGGCAACTGAAAAACTGTAATTGTCTAACTAGCATAATACTTTGCTATAAATATGCCTGGGCACCTGTTTAAGGAAGTTTTTTTTTTGTTTCTGTTTTTTCCACTGTGAAAGAATGGGGAAGGCTGATTTGGGAAAGAGATTTTACCTATTAATAAGATATTAGGAAAGAGCCAGCAGAAGGGGGCTGACATCTTAAGGAATGCAGAGACTTGTTTTGGCTAATTCTGCACCCACCCATGTGGGTGTCAACATTCCACTCAAACGTGGCAGGGCTTGGCCTCTCCTCGTGGAGGTGGGGAGGGGGGGAAGTAGATTTGGGAGAAGAGGGAGGAGAACGGCCGGTACAGAATTGATCTGAAAAGCAATCGCAGAAAAGGTATAAAGCCAACATTCTCTTAGAAAAGGAAAACTGTAGTGGGATAAAAAACATAGCTGGTAAAATAAGTACACCACTTGCTTGTTTCCTTTTCTGTTCGGGCTTGTTAGTGAATACCTTCTTTTCCCCTCAATACATCATAATGCTTTATTTTGCTCACAAAATATAGCTATTTAAATTAGCCTTCTTGATAAAGACATGTGGAGTTTTGTGATGTCCTTCACAATCTGATAAATGCTTTAGAAAAGGGCCAGGAAGCATCTCTCTGAGAAATTCCTTCTTACTTCTGTTGATACTTACCTCTTAATAAAAGAGCTTTCTGAGTGGCCACTGCAGGTTACAGTTTTATTAACCTTTTCTTTCTTCCCATTTGTGACTGGTTCTTTTTGTTGAAGCTTGAGTCCCCAGCCCTGTGTCCTTAAGTGATTTTTAGCATTGTTTCTGTGACACCTGTGTTGTTAGTCTTTACCAGTAATAGCTATTGAACAATGTTGAGATTACACAATTCTAAAAGCAAGAGCTCTTGCATCTACCTTCGTATTTTCCTGGTAAAACATGAGTGCTTCAATTATTAGTGAATTTATTTTCATATCTGTAGATTGGGAGCTAAGAACCAAAGCAGCTCTGTGTTTCACTAGCTTATAGAGGACCTTTTCATGAAGTGGGAATCTCTATTTTCCAAGATTAGGAGCTGATTTGTTTATACTATCTTAACTTCAAAGGGAAAAAAAGAAATAATTGGAAGCAGATCCTGCCATGGAAATTTCACCCCGATAACTGAAGTTTAGACAATTTGTAGTTGACCAAAAATGAAGTACTTAGAATGGGAGATGCTGGAAAACCCTATCTTTTGGTAGCTCTACCAGTATTTTTTCTCTGCTAAAATTTAAAGTTAAGAAAGATAGCAGTAGTGTTCTCTCCCTCCAAAGATACAGCACATTAGGTTTGATTTGCAGCTTGGCCCTGCTTGGGCAATGGGGATCACTGAAATGTCTATCTGCACCTGAATTCCAGTCCAGTGGTGTATCCAGTGGGTGGTGTGAATATGCTATGTCATTTGCTCCTAGGTGCATCACCCAGTGGAGATTTGCCAGATGACTTCATCACCTCACTCGATCTTGCTACTGTATTTTATATTTTTGCAAGCAAGGAGACAGCACAATATCCTGGCAATCTGTGTATGCATTAATGAAGTGTCTGCCCACACTTCTTAACATAGGGTTACTAACGATGATTGCTAACATAATGCACTATTTAAATGGCCTATACAGTCTAATGTAGCTATATACATGCATAAACCACAAATTATTTTGTCATGGTTGCTATACTTTGTGCAAACATTTAATGAAAAGCACTGTTGCAATACATAAAATACCGACTTATTTTGTTGATTTTTCATGACTGAAGATCTTAATTCCTCATAGCTGTGTTAATATTGTTTTGTTCCACAAGTTTGATGAGTTAATACAGACACGTTTTGATCTGTGACAGATCCATGGAAAGCCCAGACACAGACCCTTTTGTGGTCAAACTTGGGAGACAGTTGAACATGAATTCAGATTTGCTGCTTAGGCCCATTATTTAGATCCAGTACTTAAACAAATTCAGAAAAGGATGTTCTTACTGAAAAGTGCTGTTTTCAAAAGTATATATGGAACTCCCCTAGAAAGAGTGGTAGTCATTGCCTCTGAGCGTGTGTATATGTGAACACGTATGTGTGTTCGTGTTACGTGTTCATGTTACATGTTCATGCATGGAAAGGAACACACATTGCTTGTGTGTGATGGGTCTTCTGTCAATTCACAGCAAAAGCTGTATACTTTATATTTTCTAATTTTTTCTCATGTAGAAACTTTTCTATATGTTAATAGAAAACTCAATGTGAAGAAGTAAGAGACTTTCTTTGCACTCTTAAACTGGTTTTCCCCCTCTTCCTTATTCTACATCAGAAAAACCCGCTTTCAGAATAACAGGGAAACACAGATGTAAAATGAACTGCTATGAAAGAAGCTCATGACACCCAAAACTGTTGTGGTGTTTGCTTTTTTCGTGTCATGGCGCAAGCTCGCAGATACCATTCTGAGCTCTTGAGGCTTTCTTTCTTTATTGACTTAGCTCCTCTTACAAGCAGAGTCAATGGGAAACCTCGTGAAGGCTTAAATACATACTTCCAAATTGAAACCGAGCTGGCTTCCAGCAGTCAGGGTTTCCATTATCTCATCTTGTTTCAGTCAAAACGTTTGTATGAAGCAATCCAGTTGTATCAGAGTAAACAACATTGTGTACAAATTTATAAAGACTCTGCCTTACCCACAACAGTTCTATGCTTGATTAAGGAGCTTCCCTGCCTTAAATTGATGCTGTGTCCTGGAGTACTGAGTAGCTGCTGTTGCTTTCATGTAGGTAGTTTTATCAGCTGTGGAATAGGGGGGGAAGGTGCTGAGATGTCACTCCTGTCCACCCTTGGTTGATACGTTGTCTGTGTTCAGAGAAAGAAAAGTTGAAGGATATTCACTAGGGTGACAAATGATGGTGGGCTACTAGAAGATGATTCCCAGGAGCACACTCTTCTGATAAGTAATGCAAGTGGCAGGATTTCTCTCCCTTGGAAGGGAGTTCAGGAAGTTTACCTTTACCCTTCCTTTTTCTCTCATAGACAGTTGGGTTTTTGTCCCATTTCCTAATGGCTTCCCTTTGTGTAGTCTCATGTGTCAGAGGTCTGTGTAATCTTGTCTCATAACACCGAAGACTGGCACAGCTACATTCCTGCAACATTTAGTTTCTGGTCAGCGAAAAGCTGAGATGTGGAAGGCTTAGTCAACAGGAGGTTGCATGAGGGGTTTGTAGATAATGGAGGCTGGTGCCAACAGCTTTCCTGATAGTAGCTCGTAAGGAAAGTCTCTGCTCTGAAACTCATTCAATGTGATCTCAACACACGGTGGGAGGAGAGAGAGGACATGCTTGGTGCTTGCTGTGTGTTTGGTGTTGGACATTCTCCTGTGAAGCACCTGTTGCCTTCTGTTTTCTAACTGCCCTCTGGTCCCGGGCTTCTCTACTCTCTTGCAGAGGGGGATGGAAGGTGCTGTATATGGGTAAGCTACTGCTTAGTTGTATTTCCCTTTCGCCTAAGCACCTGGTCCCCTTTTCATATGATTTCCATCATTCCTCATGTTTTTAGAAGGCAATTGTGTGTCCCAGAGGCTCTCACCATCTCCTTCTAATCCTCCTCACAAAATGATGTTTTTAATGTCAGCTCCAGTTCCCCATACTTGATATCAAATTAACTTAACTTGAAAGATTTTGATGAGTTTTGCTGGCTTGTACAGATAGCACCATCTCCCACACCTGTGACACAGGCAAGTTTCCATTGCAGTGTTTGCTCACAGCAGGAGCATGTGAAAGGAGTGTGCTTCAAGAATGACTAAACATCAAGGTGGTTGTATGTGAGCTGTCCAGAGAAGCATAATGCTAATCCTGGAAGATGGCAGAAGTGTTTATGTTATGTTAATGGCCACAGGTCTCAGTTCGCATTTAGGTTCCTCTCTACCGCAGCTAATAGAAATTAAGATGAGAACTCTTTCTGATGCAGACCCAGATTTGTTGATCTCTCTCTGCTTAATTACAGTAAAGAGAAGTCAGGAGTATCTGTGATCATTGTTCCTGCCTGGTTACACTCTATCATCATGCATTTTTGCAACTCTAGAGAGAAAAGGCTTTTTTTTTTTACCCCCCTATGGGCTTGCCTAGGAAGATACCCATCTTTAATATGAACCTTTGAAGCATTATTATGGTAATGTCAGGTAACTGCTCTTCAACATAGATTGACAGCTAGCTATTAAATAAGGGTAGGGAAGAATGTGGCATCTGTGTAGTGAATGATGCATGTGGTTATTTTAAAATGTTTTTTTATAAGCAGAGACACAGCAATTGCAGGTTTTCTTTGCCTTTTTGGTTTAACAGCATTTCAGAGCCTTGTGCCAAACCACAAGTAAAAGCAACATTTAGATCAAACTTCAGTCTCAGAATATTTTCCTCACTCTGATTCAAGCACAAAAGATTTAATTTCTAATCAATTGCAAAATGAGCTACTGGAAAACAGTATCTTTTGCATGTGCCTGTTTGAGCCTCTGAAACAAGCAGAAATGTATTGGTTTTAAAGTCACTCAATTTGTGACTGTTTTTCACCAAGGTTTAAATTGGCAGGTACCTGACAGCTGTAATGGATTCATCTTCAATAACAAGCACAGTTCTGAATTGCTACTAGTTGGCATGGGCAGGGATACCAAGATGAGCTCGCAGAACTCAGTACATGTGCTCCTTTTCACAGTCAAAATGACATGTTCTGCCAACTGAAATAAAATTGTCAGCAGGAAACATAACATTTTCCTCCATGCCTTGGGCTCTGGGACTGGCATCTTTTTCCCATGCCTGATTAACATATTTCCTGTTTTTTGTGTAGCAAAGGGTATGGCAAGGAGCAGGACTGGAGTGTGGAAGTAGTGGCCACCTACGGGCAGAACATTGAAAAAGAGATAGTGAGAGCTACCCTTGTGTCTGGAGTTGACAGTATGGCAGGTATTTTTTATGACTCTCTCCTTTGGTTCCAGAAGACTCCTGTGAAGAGCCAGCTACGGGTCATGTATCACTTGCACAGCCTGGCTCTTCACTCTGTGTAAGTAAGTGCTCTAAGCAGAAGAATGCAAATTCCATTTTCATTGTTATTTGGCTAAGAAAATGGTGAACCCTTGAACTTTTTTCTCTTACAATTTTAACTGAACTTGACCTAAATATAAAAGTTGAAAGCTGAATTAACTTTTTCCTCCCTGTTGTTGTGGTTGAGAAAGGGAAGGCAGAAATATCAGACGGACTGCTTGTTCCTGCAGCCTGTCCAGCCTGACAGGCTGGTGGGAATGCCCGTCGGTCTCCCACCCAGCTTGCTGGTTCCTTGGGGCAAAATATGAACTGGGTCTAACGTGGTGTAACTTGCATTCTAGTAAATAGTTACTTGCTGGCTGAAGTACTCCTGAAAGTTGTTTGTTGAGTTTTCCTTGTTTGCAGTTACTTTAACATAGCTTATAAAGTCTACTTTCAACTCTGTAAGTCATACCATTTCCAGTTCCACCACAAAGAGCTAAGTAGGTATAAAAGCAACTTTAAGAGACTCTCTCTTGATTTTTAGAGTGAGGTTAGTTAGAGCATGGGAGTATAATTAAGTACCACTGCATACGTTCACTGCTGAGTCTGGTCCAGGAGAATGGCTGCTGAGAAATCTCAGGCCCGTTGCAGTAAAGACTTCTTTCCACGTGTTTCTTAGACTTTTTTTTTCTTGGCATTGCACATTGATGCGGTACATTCAAACACTTACAGATCAAAAGCACAAGGAGAACATCGAGAGGTTTCGAAAACATGAAGGATAAGAGAATTGGCTTTACTTTTTTTATCAGGAAGAGAAGATAAATATGACTGATTAAAAAGTCATTATGAAGAGGACAATGATCAATCTCTAACTGTTCACTGAGAAAAGGAGAGATAGACTTAGCAACCAAGTTAATTGACATTGGCTGTTAGGAGAAATAGTCATCTTCCGAGAGATGCTTAAACATTGCAACAGGCTACTTGCACAAGCTGTTGGTGCTCTTCTTCATGAGAGAATTCAAGGAGCAAGTTAGATAAACCTTTGCTTGGATCAGTCTAGGGATACTTGTTCCTGTTTTCCCAAAGCTTTTTCAGTTTTCTTTTGGTCTGGCATTCCTGTGAGCTTCAGCTTTAGCCCTGTAACTTCTGACTCCATATTGCCAACATATGCTGTAGAAAATTACCTAAATGAATACCAACAACACAACAGGGCATTTAAAAGGACCTCCCATGAATCCTCAGCCTCCAGTGGTGAAGAGCATATCAATGTGTACCCACAATCCTTAGAATGCCTGTAGAGTTTATTGGAAAATAAAGCAGTGATGGTATCTAATCTGTTAACCCTACCAGAGAATCTGTTCCCCTGCCTCAGATTGCAGGCATACCATGAAGTGCTGAGATTGGCATGAGCAGCGCACATTTTTATTTGAGGGGAACATAAATCCTAAGTATCTTGTTTGTGTATAATTATTCTTGCCCTGAGGTTGCAGCATCTTGTGCACACAGCTGCATTGTGAACATTTTTCCAAGTTTATTTAGCACCGAGTGCAAGTACTTTACATGTCAGAGCTGGGAACGCTCCTGTTTCAGCTGACTCCACTCCTTTGGGGTGTTGTAGAGCGCTTAGGTGACTAAGCGAGAGGCAGTTGCACAAGCCTGGAGAGACAGGGAGCTTATTTAATCACTTTAGAGAAAGAGAGAGTAGGCGCCCGGGAACAGACACAACTAATCTGTGAGGAGAAAGAGCATGAGCAAGTATGTCTTACGGAAAGGATTTGGAGGTGAACGGATTGGCAAAGTCAGTGCACCCTTAACAGAGGATTTATATGTTCTTTCTTGATTTATATGTTCTTTCTTGATTCACATATGTCCGTATTTAAGAACCTAGAAAGACACAGCAGCCAGCGGCTTACGATCCGAAACTATGCTCCAACAGGAGACTTTATTCCTTGTTTGTTTTTGCTCCTCACCCACCACAATTTTAAAGAAATGAGCATATTTATCGGTGGCAGTGGCCACCGGTTGATTAACCTTGGTGGTTTCCTGTCCTCTAAATTGCTTTGTTCTTGTTAAATGGTGTGCCTGCTGTGTGCCAGAGATGCCACCTGGAAATAAAGATCGCATCAGTAGCACTGGGATTTTTGAGGCTCTCTAGCCTCAGTTTTACTGAGGATATGATGGACCGGTTGAGGGGCTGGGCTGTTACTTTATGGAGTTAACCCAAGTCTGTCCTTGGTGGAAACAGACACAGAGTAAAGATGTGATCTGTGGGATTCTGACGAAACGGCAGTAACAGAGCACGTCTGAAATGCCTATGTGTACATTGTAAAAGCATCTAGGCACTCACGTATTATGGCCCTTGCAGCTTACTTTTTTATATATATATATTTCCTGGAGTAATATTTTTGTAGTAACTGATAAATTAATTTTATTCTTCACTCAGCCCTTTTGTAATATGTTATTAATGGAAGTACATAATGTGACAAGTCCAGACGTACCCATAGACCGGGTCACTATGTCCACTGCAGGCAAAGATGCCCGGTATAGAAGGCAGGAAGGAAAGAACAAGGAAGAAATGCCTATAATATGTATACAACCTCAGCAATACTTCTGGTTATGGTTTGTAATGATCTTTGTTTTCAGAGTCAGACGTGGGACATAACCTACAAATGAACTCCACCTTTCAGCCTGTTTTCTGTGTAGAGCTTTGAGGGAACATTTTCTTTTGCGGGTGTATATATATAAAAATACATATACGTATGTATCATTTCTTGGCCTCCAATCTGCAGGCAGTCCAGAAATAGTGTAATTGATTGAGACTTGTTGTGGGGAAAAAATTTGATCATCGTGTGATTTTTATGAGGTGACTGATCTCTTGAATGATGTCAGTATGCCATGAGGCCAGCCACATGAGCAAGATATCGTGTTTTAATATGGCTTTGGAAATAGAGGGAGCGGTCAGACCCATGTTGGAAGCAATGTCATTACAGCAGGTATGAAACTGAGTCATGTGAAGTATTCAAAGAGCTGGAATTCAGAATCTGAGTTGTGGCTCATTTCAAACCAGCATCAGTTCCTTGTAAAACAGAAACAGGGATGGCTACAACAGTAACAGCAGTGTAACATACAGCTCTTTAAAAGTCCTGATGCAGTTTTCTCTAGATGACAATATCATAAAATCCACTCCTGTTGCTTTTCTTTGGGGTGTCAGAAGGACCAAGCAGGTAGTTTTGTAAAGCAATTGTCATATACATTCAAACTAGATGAATCTCCATTTCAGGTTTTATTGCAGCCTTGCAATTTGGGCTAGGTTCTCTGAACTTTGCTAACCTTGGCAGATCTACAGGGAAAGCCTGCAAAATCCTTGAGTTCAAAGCAGGCAAAATATATGACACCTTTTGAAAGTTTGGCTTTGAGTGTTGAGTTTATTTGAACTTATGTTAACCAAAGCCAATAAAAAATGGTTTGCATGAGCTCCCGCAAGGTGAAATTCCAGCAAGCAGAGAGAAGAGAATGAGAATAGACAACCTGTTTGCCAAACAGTGTTATTTTTATTTGTGTTAAAAGGAGAAAGTTGATAGAATTTGAGTACTTTTATGTTTGATTTAAGGCATGAATAAGGAAGATTATAGCTTAAGGATATTATGTAAGAAATATTATCCCTCTGTGAAGATATTCTGAGAAACCTGGACTGTATCTATTAGGTCATAACACAGAAGACTCCTCTTTCTGAGCAGTTAATATTTCATTATGCTAATACCTATGCATATTGATAAAGAGAATAAAGCACGAGGCAGAGATCAAAATATGAATAGTTAATTAGCCATATTAAAAAAAAAAAATCTGGCCAAAATAAATTGCATTTTGTAGTGGCAGAATCAGTCTATGGACATCATGCTTAAATGAATCATACAGTCATAGAATGGTATGAGTTGGAAGGGACCTCAAAGATCATCTAGTTCCAACCCCCTGCCATGGGCAGGGACACCCTCCACCAGACCAGGTTGCCCAAAGCCCCATCCAACCTGGCCTTCAACCCTTCCAGGGAGGGGGCAGCCACAGCTTCTCTGGGCAACCTCACCCCCTTCATAGAGAAGAATTTCTTCCTAATAGCTAATCTAAACCTACCCTCCTTCAGCTTAAGGGGCTAAGGTTGTACTAGGCAAGAAATGAGATTGAATAGCCAAGAGCCAGGGGTAGAAAAACATCATACGTATACAGAATTAAAGGTTGGATACCTGGGAGACAGAGGGATGCCTTTTTTTTTTTTTTTTATAAAAACTCTGACAAGGAATGATAAATGAGGATGACCACTGAGATGCAGCAGAGATGGCAAAATAATTGTGGAGGTAATTAAGGCAGCTGCTCGTTGCACATTATTCCTGAGTAGGTACTTCACGGAAACTATTCAGGTATGACATATTAGTGAACTGAGGTCCCAGAAGAGTATATCACAGGTCTGCAGTTTCACCCAGAAATGGTGGAAGGAGTTTAAGTGAATATTGAAGCATGAGACAGAGGAGATGGGGCAGGGGGCTACATATGTATTTGTAAATCTGGAAAAAGTTACTGAAGGAGAGTGGCGAAGGAGAGGAATAGCTGGAGTGCAGGTACTGGAGCATACCTCACTTGTGAAAGACAGAAGTAAAGGTAAACAGTGTGATGTTACTGTAAGCCTTTAATGAGATAAATAAGGAGAGATAATATGAGTTAAATAACCGACCTAATAGAGCCAAAGACATTCTGGGGAAGTATGATGGCTCAGGCAGTGTGGTATATCTGCCAATGACCTCAAGAACTGGATTTGGTAGATACAGATCTTGCTTGTTAGAGGTCTGTCATTATGGGAGGCTTTGACTTCCCGGATTAGCCAGTGGAACAAACAGCTAAATTCAGACACTTCTAAATGCAATAACCAACAGAGTTCCCTGCCAGTCAGTGAAACAGCAAGAAACAATACTTGTTTAGATCTGACACTGTGTTAAGTCATAGAATGAAGTAGAAAATAGCCCTGGTTTGAGTGATTTCAGTTTCAATGAAAGTGAGGGATAAACAAGTGCAGATCTATAGCTAAGCTTCTCAGTTCCAGATGGATGGCATTTGGTACATTTAGGGAACTAACTAAAGCCTGAAGAGCTCAAGAGGACTGGATTGTAAAGCAAGGCTTGCCCTTCTTGGAGTCAAAGGTGCAAAAAATGCCTGAAACAGGCATATCTTGCAAAATGAAAAACACGGAAGAAAAGTTATCAGATATGACTGAATAAGGAGTAGAAAAAAGAACAGGTCAGCAAAGGAAGCCACATGTGAGAGGTTCAGAAATGTATGGGTAGAATGAGAATTGGCAGGACTCAAGCTGAGTTTGACTGCAAAAGAAATTAAAACAAATAGCAAAAGGTCCTTCAGCCACATAAATAAAAGGGAAAAAAGAAAGTAGTTGGGTATGGCTCAATAATTTATCAGATAGTTTGCTTCTGTTTCAGTTTGGATGCCAATTCTGAATATGCAGGCATAGCAGGTTTTTAGTGGCAAAGAAGACCTGGAAATTGAAATGGATTCAGACAAAGTAGAAGAAAAAACTCAAGGAGTTCAATATTGGAGGAAGGCTGGATCATTGTCATCTCGGTATCTGGAAGGAACTGATACACATAATTGCAGGCTCGAGAACAATGTTTTGATCAGACTTAACAGAGGAAGGAAGACACCATTCAACTGGAGAATGTAAGTCTGTCTTTGATGAAGGGGCAAGGACAGCCCTGTTGGAGTGCATGCTATTGGTAGCAACTATTCTATTATTCTAAAAGAAAGAACAGGGCATATGGTAACGGAAAAAGGAAAGAAAACACAAGAGGCTAGATCTAGCATGGTCTAGGTAAACCTAATCACTACTTCTAATAAAAGCACTGGCATTTCTAGTCATGGAAATGCAGTCCTTCTTGCTTAGCTTCTAGTACGGTGTAGCATGTGAAATTGAGAGAGACACTGGGTAATGGCAGAAAAATTGGGACTAATAGGTAAGCTAAAGGCCAGATTTAGGTGAAAAGAGACCTTTCAGACTAGAGGGAAGTTGTTATTGAAATATGTTAATGATTGATCTTGGGACCACTCTTCTGTGCTAATTTTACTAGAGACTATCACCCTGAAAGTGGAAGCTTGCTAGTGAAACCAGCTGCAACAGAGTTGGGAGGTAATGTTGAAAGGACTAATGTGCTGATTTTGGCTGAGACTGAGTTAATTTTCTTCATAGCAGCTAGCACAGGGCTGTGTTTTGGATTTGTGCTGGAAAGAGTGTTGATAACACAGGGATATTTTAGTTATTGCTGAGCAGTGCTTCCACAGAGCCAAGGCCTTTTCTGCCTCTCATACCACCCCACCAGTGGGATGGCTGGGGGTGCACAAGGAGTTGGGAGGGGACACACTCAGGACAGCTGACCTCAACTGACCAAAGGGATATTCCATGCCATATGACATCATGCTCAGCATATAAAGCTGGTGGAAGAAGGAGGATGCGTTCAGAGTGATGTTGTTTTGTCTTCCCAAGCAACCATTACGTGTGATGGAGCCCTGATTTCCCAGGGATGGCTGAAAACCTGCCTGCCCATGGGAAGCGGTGAATGAATTCCTTGTTTCATTTTGCTTGCGCATGCATGGCTTTTGCTTTACCTATTAAACTGTCTTTATCTCAACCCACAAATTTTCTCACTTTTACCCTTCCAATTCTCTCCCCCATCCCACTGTGGGGGAATGAGTGAGTGGCTGCGTGGTGCTTAGTTGCCATCTGGGGTTAAATCATGACAACTAGACACCTGCAGAACACATCAAGGCATAAAATGAGACACAGAGAGAAAATAGATATGAGATCAATTATAGTAAGAGTAAATGCAAGGCTCTTGCTAAATGAATTTCTGCTCTAAGTGGAGGATTCACCAGTCAGAAGTAGCTGAAGAGGAAGAAAACACTGGTGTGATAGATGCACTATAACTGAATGTCACCAGCATGGTATGTATGTCAGTGAAACAGGCATCCAGGACCTGGAGTGCAGCAAGCAGGATCTTTTTCAGTATGCACACATATAAATACTGTTGTGCTCAGTCTGACTCCTAGGGTGGGATACCAACTGACAGGCATTTTTGATTTGTGTTCAAATATGAATACAGCCATTTGCATGCATTACTCACCATGTTCCTTCTCCTTTGATGCTGAGCCGGGGATTTAGAAGAGCACAGAGCTGGCCAATGTTTCTTAATCCAAAATTTGGTTTTGACTGTCATTGGCAGGTTGTATTTTTAAGAAGGCTGCTTTGAAATGTCAAATCTTATCCTAATTGAAATCCTCTTACCTGCTACAGGATTTGTCAAACCAATTCACTCAGGATGTCTTGGCATGAGAAGATGTACCACTGTTGCCTATGGAGAGCAGTCCCTTGGGCTCCAGCTAGAGGCAGGTAAGGATTGACCAGCTTTAACATTGTATCCTCTATCTTTTGTCTCCATCCCAGCCACCCATTCCTCTTCTCTGCTGTCCTCTCTTCTTCCTCACAGGACATGTCTTGTTTTCCTTTCCCGTAGTAGTTGTCAAGATAATATGTGAGATTGATGATATCTAGAGTTTATCTTTTCAGTGTTTCATCACATTTTGAGATACTGGAATAGAAACTGCCCCTGCCTCTATTTGTCTCCCTGATGAGCAGCATAGTCCCTCCCCTTGGGTTAAGACAGTGCTTTATACCTGGAGGTTTACAACATCAGTTGTAAAAACAGCTTCTGCCATGTACCGGGAGTTAGCTTCCATTTGCACCCCTTTTTCCCTTGGATGGGGATGATGTGCAGCATGGTAAATCTGGTCAGGGCTCTGCAAAGTTCTACCTCACTGCTGGTTTTGATTTTTCCTTTAGATAAGCAGGTGATTATACCTACCACAACCATTCTGTGTTTGAGCAAGAGTGGTTTCTTCAATAGGAAGCTTAAAGCGATCAAACCTGGCTTGTGATGCTGTATACCTTAATGCCATATAGGCCTGTTATGGGAGGGGAGAACTCAGAATTAATTTTTGATCCTCTTGTGCTTTGAGAGAGGAGGGACATTTTCTGCTTTGGCTGAGGCGGCACCTAGAAATGTCTGTCATTTTCTCTGTTTAGTAGCAGGCCTGTTTGTTCCCGGTCTGATCTGCTGCCATTGCACGCAGAGTAGGTATAGCTGAGAGGAATGCAAAAGATTTCAGTTTGTTTGAGAAGAGGTGGGTGGGGGCCTTCAGAGCCCGTGAATTCATTAAAATTCCATGTTGTGTTGCAGGGTAAATGCGTGGGCCTTAACATGCAGGGCTCCAACAGGTTAATACTCGAATCTTGGATACAAGATGTAGCAAGTTTTTACCTGCCCTTCATCCAAAAAGCTCACTGAGTACTCTACACCCACCCAAAAGGCAGTGTTCACCGCTACCTGAATATAATGCAAACTGATAGATGCGAGCACAGGTTAGGGGCACCTTCAGATGGGTATCTGCCACAAGTGTGTGCATGTGTTTACGCTTAGGAAAACTCGTTCTCGGTTTTGGAGAAATCAGACACTCTTTATATTGCTGTTCTCTTTGAACACGTGTTGCTTTGCTGACAGCATCCATTTGCGCTGTGGATTGTATAAACAACTCTCAGTACCTCTTGCCGCCTTCCCAAACCCCAAAAGTCACAAAGCATCCACGGGGCAATTAGTCTCATGGTTCAGAAGTGCTGAGAATAGGGGCCAAAGACTGCCTGCAGGCGCCCTGCCTTAGTGCACTCTCGTTGAACCCTGTGAGGTAATTTGGCCCTTTTCGGGCGCAGTCTGCCCCGTACGCGGCGATCCTCTCATACCGAAGCTGGTAACTTTGCTCGGAGCAATTTCACCGCAGACCCGACTCCGTGGTCCCCGAGCCCATGGCAGCGCTCCTTGCGACAGGTGGGGGACCGAGGCGGCCACGGTGCTCTCCATCGGGTCTCGTACTCCAGGTGCAGTAGAATAACGTGGGACCGAATTCGCTCTTCTCACCTGTAAATACATGAATGTGCAAAGGTGGCTCGAGAACCCAGGGTGGCAAAGAAAAGGGAGTAGTACCCTCAGGAGCTGTACCTGCGGTGGCTCTCACCTGCACTTCTGCAGCTGTGGTTGTCCGCAGCTTGTGGGGTGTCTGGAGGCTCGTCCTTCAGTCAGCGTTCCTCTTCTCTAGTTACTTGCTCCTTTCACTGGACAACTCAACTGGGGGATGTGAAACCACATAGCTTTTAGATCTCTTTCATTTATTTCTCTTTTTAAAAATGAAATAAAAGGTTAAAAGAGAGCTGTGGTCACAGAAAAAAATAATTTCTCTACTGTAACAAGGGAACAAAAACATCTGCACGAAGAGAAAACACTGAAAGTAGAGAACTGTGTTATTCTTAGGAGAGAATGTTGGGATTAAGGTTTAAAAAAATCTTTTTAAGGCATCCAGTTTCTACAGGTTTCAGTTACTTCAGGGATCAGGCATTTAAAAGACATTTTCTTGATCTAACTTTTTTGCAGGACCTGAGTATTTTGAAAGACTTCCTGTACATACATGCCAGTTATTTGATCTGATCATTGTTTTAATAAAACTATTATTTAACTAACCACGAGTTAATTTCTTTGGCCCTCTGGGAGCCAGCCACAAATAGTAGCAAGTTATTGTTTAACCTGGCTAAAGCTGAGCTTGTCTTCCATGCTAACTCCCACCATTGACAAAACCACTTACAATTGGATCTTTTTTTCCTTAATGGAGTTAGACAATTATTCAGAAAAAATCTTGTGGGATCCTGAAAAGTCATCTTCATGTAACCATTTTCTAATCCCCTTTAATTTGCCTTTTTTTTGTGTGTGTGTCCAAGGATGTGAACAGATCCTCCGTAAGGACAGAAGGGATTGTCCAAGATCTGTTGTGTATAGCAATTGGCACAGAGAAGCACTAGCTGTAACTGGAGTGTGCCTGGCTTCGACTTTAGTGAGAGGATATTAGAAAACTCACTGAAATTGATTCCTTCTGGTAACCTGCAAAATGGGATAATTTGCAAGGAACTTTCCAAGAAGGGAAAATAATTAAACAAAATGAAAGGGCACTTTATTTAAACTATTCTGGAAAATTTCAGAATCTTGGTTCAGGGTTGGGTAATTTAATTTTGAATTCTCTTTGCTGTCACGTTTCCATGAACACTTCCACCTGTGATGTAGCAGGACCTGGCAGCAGAGCGCAGGAGCAGCAGGTGACACAGCAGCTGCAGCCTCGCCATCGCACATCATCGCACCCGTGCCGGCCGTGCTGCCGCTGGCAGGGGCAGTCCAGCGGTCAGCAGCTGGCAGCTTTGCCATTTCGAAATCATGAAGAGTAGCTGCTACTCAGCACAGACATTCATAGTGACACGAAGCGTTTCAAAACTTCCTATTGTGTTTCTAAGGAGACTTTGAAACCAAAAAGATGCCCAGGCAAATAGGTCAGTGAGAGAAGAGCGATGTTTGTTGGGAATGAGTGCGTGAGACTATTAAGTTCTATGGTGATGTGTTAGTAAAATATGCATGACGTATGCAAGAGGGTCCATTTCTAGCAAACCTGTTCCCCTGCACACGAGCATTAGCTCTGATGTTTACTGCTCCCTGAGACAGGATGTAGTAGGCTATAGCTTGATTTCATAGGGACATCAGAGCTGTTGCTTTAGCATAATGGAGGCCGAAATACAAAATAAACCAACAGGTTCCAAAAAGATGAGACAGCCGTTGTGCCATCTGTGAGTGTGCAGCGTAACACAGGAAACCGTGGCTTTGTTTTAGGGAAGACAAGGCGCATAGAACAATCAAGATATCTTGGTAAATAGCCTTTCAATGCAAGCAAATGCAAATGGGTGCACCTGGGAACAAAAAGTGCTGGGCCATGCCTACAACAGGGGTCTGGTGGCAGGAGAAGGGGTGACGCTTATCCTGGAGGACAGTGATTCTGCAGAGTATTTCAGATCAGGGTGGAAGTAGCTTCAGAGGACTTCCCAGGCTGGTATTGTGGCCAAAAGGATTAAGACAGACTTTGAATGTAAAAAAAATGCCGTAACGGTAAACAGGAGCCTAAGGCTTATTTCTGCCTGGGTGAAGAGTGCTTTACTGGTGAAGACCACATGGAGTGTGATGTCTTCTCCAGCAGCTCACAATCCAAAAGAAAGCTGAAAAACAGGATGGGGACAGAGAAGACCAAGAAAAGACTTGTTGGGATGGGGAAGTGGGAAATACCTGGGAAATATTTTTTTAATATATATATTTTTATTATTATTATTTATTTATTCTTTATATATATATATATTCCTCTGTGGTTGAGGTTATCTAATGACCAAAAATTTTCAGGACAGTGCTGAACTCTTCATCTCCAGAGATGGCCAAATCAAGACCATGAGACCAGCTGTCTTCCCAGAGATGTGCTATAGCTGAACACAGCACTTAAGCTTAGCTCAGTGGCAACAGTCCAAAATTTCTCAATCTTTTCTATATAACGCCATTTGTGATAAATATTTTTGGCTCAAAAATATATTAGATCTATAGGTGGAGCTAATAAAGTTATCTGTTGGCTGTGTTAGGCTGTGTCTTTTGCAAAATCAGCCTGGAAGTACTTTCAAATAACTGCATGATAAGGCATTTACTGGCCTTGTAGCTGTCCCAGTCAGACACTGGAGAAAAGGCTCTTCTGTTACCCTTGGTCAAAACTAGGCAGACCATCCTGATTCTGTGCAGTAGGTGAAGCCGATCAAGGAAATACAAAAAATAGCAATGCTATACAACTTGTCCCAATACCACCAGGCTTTAAATAAACCATAAACACTCCCCGGAATGGTTTCTGAGTAGGCAAATAAAACAAAAACAATTTAAAGGTGATAAAACTTTGTTGACATGAACACCATTCAGGTAAACCACTTTGGACATATTTCAAACGTAAGCCAGCATCTATTTAACTTTATCCCAGATGAATGAAACAATTCACACGTGAGGCTTTGCAAATACAAAAGGTCTTATTTGCCTGCAGACTCTGTTGCCTGACAACTGACCTTGACAACAACCCTATGCTTTTTCGGGTTGGTTCAGGAAGCTTTGGTTGTCGAGCCTCAGTTCTGAGGCTTTCAGAGCATCGCTACTTCTGCACTCTGTTGATTTGAGACACTACAGATTATGGGCTGGAGGCACCTCTGCTACTGGACCCACTCTTGTCAGTGTCCTTGGGAGCCATAATTGGATCAGGAGGCAGAAGTAAGAGTTTTTGTGAGGACAGATAGTCTATGTAAGAAGAAAGGAGCTGACCCCATTGTAACTGTTCAAGGGTGTTCCAAAGGGGACCTAAAGTCTTTCCAGGTTTAGTAACACTTTTAAATATTGCTTTATTGTTACAGAAGTAGCACAGAGGAACAAAGTAGGGATGAAGACGTCCTTTCTGGGCTCTTCAGCTCTAAGGAGAAGTCCCATCACGGTGCAAATGCCTGTAAGTTTTCTCTCTTAATAGAGTAGAGCTGCCATTGCAGTTTTGCACTCTGAAGGAACAATGGTATTTTGTTTTCCACCAGTCTTCAATACATTGCTCTAATCTTCAAGTGAGGCTGCTTCTCTGGTGAGGGCATAGCTCTGCACCAAGATGCTCCCTACACACTGGGAAGCATCGCTGTGTTTTAGCACTGTTTCTCTTGCAGTTAGCATCATGGATGGGGGTAGATACCAGCTTGAAATTAAAGCCCAGTTTCTGTTGTTTCCCTGGATGAAAATCTAAAGTAACTTCAACGCTGCTGGGCAATAAGTCTACATCTCATATCCAGGTAATGGATTTGTCTCAGGATGCTTTCCTCTGAAAAATATGCTTGTACTAAAAGGACAGGGTAATGAATACATAGACAGTAGCCCATAATCATTGCTCTCTGCACCCATTGCTCTGACCTTACTATTATGAAACCCAGATAAAGAACCAAGAATTCACCATCCCTTCAGGTACCATGAAAATTTAAAAATAAAGAAGCATGCTCCTTCATATCCAGAAATTCTCAGACTAATTATTCCTCAGGGACAAGACTGACTGATGGGTGAAATTTGAGAGGGCAAGAATATTTTTAGATAATGAAGAAATTAATTTGTGTAGTTCACAGAGACCTGGGTTGTTTTGCTCTTTTTGGTCCTACTCACTTCTCATCAGTTTATTATTTGTGGTGTTTGGAAAGGATACAAAACTGGCCCCTGTGAGGAGAGACATCTTTCAAAAGAAAGCTAGATAATGAAGTGAATGCAAAGTTTGCAAATGTATCTGCCATAGATAATAAACTGTACCTATGCACTGGAACAGGTTTGGCTATAGGGGCTATTTGGAGGCCTTGAGGAATAGACTTAGACAAATACATCCAGGAAATGACCCTACTTTGGGGTACTGGAATGGCCCATATGATTCTTGGGGGTCCGATGCAGGTCTGTCCCTCTCTAACTAATAGCAGAGTAGTCCACTGATCTTTTTAGTACTGGAAAATCTTGACCTAAGGTGGTGACATGAACTTTTTTTCTTTTAATCTTTACATCTCCTGGCCTCACGGTAAAGCATTTTGTCCTTGCATTCTTTATTTCCTCATCTGTACAATGGGGATATTTACAGCACTTCCCCAGACGGCTTGGACTAATGTCCTAGAACAGTGCAGGCTGTAGGGAGGGTAGAGTCCTGCTCGCAGGCTGTGACTGCTGCTCACCAAAACAGGGTTAGGGAGAGAGCTCTGGGCTGCCGATCACCCCACTCTGCTCCCCTCTTCATCCCAGGCTTGGTTTGGGCTCACACCA
Source organism: Aramus guarauna (assembly GCA_013400195.1). Taxonomy (NCBI): domain Eukaryota; kingdom Metazoa; phylum Chordata; class Aves; order Gruiformes; family Aramidae; genus Aramus; species Aramus guarauna. The sequence goes on along the minus strand of VXBL01008352.1, from coordinate 316,955 downwards.
CCCAGCTAGGGCCCTCTGGGAGCAGTCCCTGGCTAGAATCCTAACTTCTTTACCTCTGCTTGTCTGTCTCTCTCTGAACTCATCTTGGGCTTGATTCACAAGTATGTAAATGCAGTTCAGCTTTGGTGCAGCCCTGCTGAAGCAAGGGATTTGGAAAAATGCAGTAAAGAACAAGATTTTTAATGGGTTTGCTTATTAGATTGGTCAATGCTTATCAGAAACAAATTTTTTTCAGCTTTTTTTTATCTGTGAATGGCTGGCCAGAAGTAATTCCAATAGCAGGCCTAACATCAGCTTGCAGTGAAATTAGTGCAGCCAGCGCTGTGTAGCTGGTCATCTAAATCCCATGGCTTTCTTCATCTGCCTTGGCTGGCTAGTAAAAGGTGGGAGGATTTATGCTGAAACACTATTCTTCTTGTTTCCCTCTTTGATTTGTTACATTCTGAAACCTACGAGAGACAGTAGGAAAGTAGGCAAAATATTTTTAGCATGACAACTTTAGACATGCTTAAACATATTACAACATATACTCTTTTATGGACAAATATATAAAAATGTTATGTATATGTAGTACATATTGAAGGTATGTAAAATATATATGCAGTATAACATATTAATTATAAATTCTATATAAACAATAGAGACACACTTATTTGCCTGCTTGCCTGTCTACAAGATTCTGTGCAAATATACAGGTGAAAAAAAATACTTTTTAATATACTGATATTAACACTGATATTAATATCAGCTTGCATGTGAAGAGAAGATATGGAGTCAGGCCAAAATGTGTGCTACATTTGCTCACTTTCATTTTGTGCTGTTGGGAAAATGTTAGCTACAATGCACATATTTGATAGGCCGTATATAATATGATCTAAATTTGCTGGTGTAATATTGCATCTGGGTTCATGGGTAGGTTTCTTGCTCAATTCTGCTTCTATAAAGAGACATGGCTGGGTAATTCAGCATAATTCCAATCTCGACTGGAGTTAGCGCTCATATCGTTTGTGTGTGCATGAGTGTCCTAAAGTTTTGGTCTTGCCTATTACAGGGGAAGAAGGTGGGATCTACAGATATGAAAAGGGTCAGAAGACAGGGAGCTAGCTGTCTCTCATCTAACTTAAATCAGGCTGCTGCAAACACAAGAGGCTGCATATGCAGATCAAGGTTACCAAGGGACATAGACACCTCTGGCTTAAGTTATTTTCCTTATTAAACTGGCAATGGAAGAAGTAAGCGGTGTAAAATTCTCTACATCAACTCAAAAGCACTGAAAGATCATCCGTGCCCTGGAAAATTAAATTGGCTTTATGGTCAGACAATGCCCAGCAGTGTAATCCAGAGACACAAGAGGATTTGGATTGTGAAGTACTCAAATTAAAGGAGTGCTTGTATTCTGGGAGTTTGATTCTTCCTACCACAAATGGTGTTTGGATCTGGGATTTTTGTTTGGACCTGCCTGTGCCTCTTACAAAACCAAAACAAGCAAGCTGTCATTTTTACAAAAGCCCAGATGTATTTTCATTCCTTTTTCCCTCCTTTCTACGTTTGCCTGATTTTTTGTGCTGCGCAACTTGTTTGCTTGTAAAATCTTCCTTGGGGCCACATTCGTGCAGACAGACTAAAACATTTTTGACTCTGAAGGAATCCCCTGAGGTAAAATTTACTCAGATAATATCTCAGTTACTACCTAACCTGTTTGGGTTATTTTTGAACACTATAAAGCGGTAGCACCAACAAAGAAAAAACTCTGCATGGTACGTACCAGTAGCAGCTCACTTCACCTAACTTAGGAACTCTGCTTTTGCACAGAACACCTACATTTTGTGTCTCCCTGTGGATGTCAGAAACAAGAAACTGAAATGCTTGAAGCGATCCCCTCAACCTCCCATCCAACATTTTAGTTCCTTTGCGTGAAAGCGAAAATCCAGTTAGACTTACCTGGTCACGGACATAAACAGGCAAAGGATGCCAAGTGTACATAACAGCACAGAAGTAGTACAGGGGCTGCGAGATGAATGAACTGGACGTGCAGTGCTGAGTAATCACTTCACAACCAGCTGTGATTAGGCACGGGGCCCAACCCAAAAGCCAGGCTCTGAACACGCCTGAGTCCTCTGATTCAGATCAAAACCTCATGGCTCTCTGTTTCTATAAAGTGTCAAAACAAGTCCCCGGTTCTTCAATTTGGAAATAAACTCAGATTTGGATTCCAAACCTGTAGCTTAGCTTCATCTCTAATAAAGCTGATGTTCCACAGATTTGGATTTCCAGCCGTTCCTCCAGATGCGTGTTGTAAGAGGGATGCTGTTCCAGCGGAGGCTGCCAACCTGGCAGCGCTGCTCCTTCTGCCCGGTGTCACACAGGGGCTGAGAACAGCAGCTCTGCCGACCGGCTCCGCCAGCAATGAGTGTCGGGAGAGAGTGATAAATGAGGGTTTCTTTGCGAGAAAGAGAAAATATCTTTTTTCTTTTTATTTTCGCCTCTCTCCACTGCTACAAACTTAGGAGAGAGCACAAATCAAAATTTGTCTGCTTTGGGATTGCAAGACAGGCCCTAAAATGGTGGGAAAGTTTTTAAAGGGAAAGCAGGTTAAAAGAAAAGTTATTGGGCATAAGAAAAGACCATGAAGAACAAGTCTGGGCACAGTAGTCAGAATGAATTGAATTATAGCTATGCAACTCTTAAAAATAAATAAATCTCTATTAAGCTCTACAGACCTATTCCCTAAGAGGAATTTCTATTGTGCAGGAGATTTGGGGTTGTGTTCGGAATACTATAAAGCATAGTCATGTCAGGTTCTTCTATGGTGCTGAGGTATTTACCCATCAGCTCACAGAGGAAGAAGCCATGGCCCAGAGAGCTCAAACGACTTGATGAGGTTCATCTGCTGGGGCAAGTGCGGGAGGAAGAGCCTACATCTCCTGCAGATTGCTCTCATGTCTCGGCACAGTAGTGCTCTTCTTTGCAGGCAGCAAGCATGCCTTTTAAAATGTGAAGTGCCTCCTGTTGCGTAGGGATGGTGCTAGCAAAGTTTTTAAGGAGAGCTTCTGTTTTTGGCTCTGCGTTTGCACAGTGCCAGCAGGGTTCAGGAGAAAATGCCTTGCTCCCGCAGCAGCAGAGGTAAGTAACCATTGGGTGTGTTAGTAGTTGCATGCAATGATGGGAGCAGGCCTGGCCTAGTGAGGAATCCAGCTGTGAAAAAGTTGGGATTTCACATTTTGGTAAGTTTTGTTAAAAATGAGGGCTTGATCCTGCTCTTGGTTTAGATAGTTTTTAACTTCCATTGATTTAAAGGAGGGAGAGGCAGCACAATGCATGCAGGAATTTTGAGTCAGCTTTGCTTTCCTTTCTTACAATAAGGGCTTTCTTTTGAATAAAATTGTGTAACAACTCACGCAGTAAGAAGCTGTTCCTCCAGTAAGTTGCTGGTAAAGATAGGATAAACTGTATAGTTTTGTATAGAAAAAGAAATCTCCAAGGATGAAATTTACTAAAAGAAGTTCAGAGAAAATTCTAGCCCAGAGCATTTTTTTAAAGCGGCTTTATCTATCAAAGCCTGCAGGCAGAAATCTTTCCTGGATCAATGCTGGTGCCATGTTTAAAGTCTTGGCTGTATCTGTCCCCTGTCAAATACATACTAAAAAAAAAAAAAAAGTATTTATAAGTTCTTCCGTATAGATTCTGAGCTTGGGTTTTGGGGTTGGTTTCCCCTTCCCCCCTCCAATTCTGAGTGACTTTTTATTTTTCTTCTTGGGAGTCTAGATTGGAAAGACTGGAATGGTCTTAGTATGATTTCAGAGAATTCTCTAACTATTCCTATTTACTAATCTATATGTGAATTTAGGGAATTTAATTTAGGTGCCTATTGTAAAAAAAAAAAAAAAAAAAAAAAAAGCAATAGTCAGCAGGGGAATG
>VXBL01008352.1:298314-313008 GCA_013400195.1 Aramus guarauna | reverse complement strand
AAAAAAAAAAAGACAGCACTAGTCAGCAGGGTAATGACACCCATTTTTCAGACAGACTCAAGCACTCCAAAGTGTCACAGGCTATCTTGTTGAAGGCCTACAGTGTGATCCAAAGCAGAAAAGTTTGTTTGGTTGGGTTTTTTAAATGTATTTCAGCTGATAATTTGCTTGGTGTAAACACCAAACTATTGCAATTTGCTGAACAATTAAGCTCTGATTCTGTAAAGTATGTAAGTACATATGTGTTTTAAGTGTCATTGACCTTAGTAAGTGCTTACATGCCTTGGTTGTGTCTTTTATTCAATCAAGACCTTATGGTTGCTTTTTGTACTGAAGCTGCAAATGCCCAGTTCAACAGATACAATGACAATCTGTGCATGTTCATGCCTTGTTTACTAATCAAAATGGGCTGGTTTGTTTAAAGCTGAATTAAATTCCATCATTTTGGTTTATGCTTTCAGAAGCAGTCTGGGATGTGTGCAGAGCGCGTTACAGACATTGATGTACTCCATGTTTTCCTATTCTTTTATTATGTATAGCTACCTAGATAAATTCAGGGCAAATTTCTCCTCCCTCTTGAGGAACTTGGGCAGTTCCTCAGATCACTGCTCCTCACTTTAGCTGGGTGTGCCTTTAGTTTTTAATTAACGCTGTTAAATAAACAAAACAACCAACAAACAAATGCCGAGGGGAAATAAACCACAAGAACGATGTTGAAATACTCATAAGAGCTGAACGCCGAGTCCCAGGATATGCAATGTTATGGCCACGACTCTGCCCTTGACTTGTCCTTTTGCTCTGAGAGGAGGCGTTTGTTCCTGAGCAGAGGGGGAAAACGTGATACAAGGCTCAATGGTGGGTTGGGTACAGGCAGTGACTACCCTCCCAGAATCTGGGGGTGAGCATTGGCCTCTTTTTCCTCAGTTTCTCATCTGGCAAAAGGAAATTCCAATACAAAATTCCTGTAGGAAATACTTAGAAGCATTGATGCTCTTTGTTTCTGTGATTTGAGATGAACAGAAAGGTCCACCCCATCTTGTCCCCTTGCTCCCCATGTGAGTTTGGGAGGCGGCACAGGTAATAAATGCCATGTTGAAAACAGCTGAGGGAGAGGTGTCTTCTCCGGCTCCTATTCCTCCCTGTGTGGATCCTAGGCAGAGCCAAAACTGGGCCTCATCTCCTGTTGGTCGTCAACAAGAAAGGAATTCCCAAAGCTGAATTTGTGGTGTCTTAGTCTCAGCACGGGAATAAATCCTGTTGATAATGTGGGTTTTGGTTGTTATTAGGCATACTGAAATGGTGCATCAGAAGCAACGGGCCTGAGCACTGCTGAGGCTTGATCCAAAATCCTGGAATAAAAGGGTAGGCTAAAGCTTCCAACTTAATAGCATTTAATTAGTTTAACTTAGAGACTTTAAAATGTCGCTAGAATGGATTTGCCTTTGTTTAGCTGCTTTTGCTATGGCTTAGCGGATTTTAACCATCTAAAACTGACTCTTGTTGGGGGGACCTTAGGTGGTACAGCACATATCCTTTAGTGGAATAATGAAGTGTTTACATTATGTAGTCCTATTGTGAGATCAATCAGGCTACAAGGCTGGATGTATAAACAGAATCTGCAGGTGGTCCCTGCGTCTCCTTGCCCAGAAGACATGCTTTAATCCTCAGGAAGTAGGCAGAGTAGAGGTTCCAGGAGGCAGCCAGCCCAAGCAAAATAAAAGAACAAAACCAGCCTGAACAATGCAACGCATGTCAAGTTCATAGCACAATCACTACAAATAGCAGCTGACAGGAGACTTTATGACAATTCACCCATCAGCTAAAATTGCCAAACTTGGGATCCTGGGATTAATGAGCATCTTACTCAGGCAGTGCAAGCACGAAATGTGAGGCAGAAAGGGTGGATAATGCATCTCACGTGGCCTCCAAATGGTTTGCTCCCTTTCAAGCTGCTTTGTTACTGGGCAAGTTCTCTTGTGGAAAATCTCTCTCTTGCTCTGTGTCTTTGCATCTGCTCTGTTTTGCTCAGCTGCTATAGCCCATAAGTATTTTTGCTCCCTGATTCTGCAAGCAGAATGCTAATTATTGAGTTACTTGGATTGCAAGGTGGGAGGCAAATGAGAGAATTGAGCGTTCGCACATGTTAGTACCTTCAGTGTGGGGATTGTGCTAATGACTCTCAGGCACACAAGCACTCAAGGGGTGTGAGCAAAAAAGCGTAGCTCAAGCTGGTTTAAATAGAGATATAAATGAATGTCCTCTGAAAAAGTTTTAGCAATGTTCTCCCAGGGCTGTGTGGAATGGAGGAAAGTTTTGCCAGAGTAAGGACAGAAGGGGTCTAACTCATTAAAAAGAGACAGAAAAAGATTTTGAGACTGTGGAATAATGAAAGAAGTAAATGTCAGTTCATAGGAAGANAAACCAAACCAAAAAACCCTAAACCCATGTAGTTGAGTTGGCTTAGATGTAGTTTGCTATAGGGTTGTTTTAATTATAGTCATGAAGCAGGGAAATGCCAACTGAGATATTCTGCAACAAGAAAAATAATTTTCAAGCTGAAACACGGCATGTAATGGAATTGAGTTGTCCACATGGGTGCATTTTCTTCCTCTTTTTGAAGAGAGCACCTAAACCAGTTGAGTCAGAAATTAGTGAAGGGTAAAGCTCAAGATGTCTGGAGCTCTCCTGTCTCTTTAGATTCTTATCTGAAGTATATTTAAACCTATGGAAAAAGCTTGCAATCTCATGAGATCTAGTTTGTTCCCCCTGAAGTGGTCACACATTTCCTGATTATGAAACAGCCAGTCATACCTCATGAGTGGTGGGAGATGGGGACAGCTTTATTTAGTTATTTCTTTATTTTTAGCACCTTTGAATTTCATCCTGTCCAAAAGCAGGAGGCAGGTATTTACTGTGTGTGGAAAAGGGGGAAAAAATGTAAGTCTAGTCCTTTGCTGCTAAAGTAATTCAAGTGAAATTACATGTGAAGATGTGAGTAGTTTTTGTGCTTGCCAAACAAGTCCATCTCAACTGTGTGCAGGTGACCTTTTTTATGGGCGCAAAGATGTTGCCCATACACCTAGCAAGATCAAACTTGCCTGATTCCTGAGGCAGAATTTCTGTTGACAAAATTAGAAATACCAAACTCGACATCAAGACTTATTTCCACTTACTACTCTTAGATCTCTGTGCCTAGCTCCAGTTCTGATATGTCTTCCTTCCTGCCCCAGTTTTACTGAATGCAGGCCAAGAAGTATGACTGGAAGGTAATGTGCATACAAACTTTGTCGTCTCTTCCAGGGAAGCCTAGCATTTCTTCTCCTGTGTTAAATGATTATCACGTTCATCTATCACATAATATTTATTCTTTTCAAGCCACTTTAAAGGTAATACAGTGATAGTTTCCAATGATCTTACTCATTTCTGGATTGTACATATTTGAATCTGCTTCAAAGCCTGGGAGATGTTTAGATCTGAGATTCTCAAAAACGGTGTCTTTCTTGAAAAGCATGTATTAGGAATTCCTCATTACACAGAACTTAGGGAAACCTTGCATGGGTTAACCTGCAGATTACAGAGAGCACTTTGGTTTTGGCTGTGAAAATTCTTATTTTAATAGTAAAAGCTATTTACTTAGTGATAGGAGCATTTATAGCAGCCGAACAATCTGAGCCCAAAACCTCCATAGAACAAAACTCAAAGACAGTTTCTGTATTACTTGTGGCTGTCTTCTCTGACTCTACAGGAGTGTGTGAAAGTTCTGCTTTCTGAGCCACTCTGGGAGAGGCAGTGAAGTTAAAACTTTGTGAGGTTAAAATCACGCTTTCTCTGTGAAGCCTTGACTTTAGCATGTCACAGGAGGTAATAGGTGGTTGACACAAAGAAGCAAGAATAATTGAGGTGCAAAAGAGGGGAGGGTGCTACTGATAGTTGTTACTGATTTTCTTCAGCTTTTATTCTGCTGATAGGGAGACTGTATGTCAGCATGCCCTATGTAAAACAAGTATCACTGTGACAGTCTCCACTAAGCTCTGGTTTAGATAGATTCCCTTTTTGGTCAGAACAGCTTAGGGCTAACAGGCATGCTTAAACTGTGTCAGATGAAAAGGGTCTCTTAAAACAACAGCTTTATGGGGGGTCTCTAAAAATGGTCAGGCTCAAGAATGTCTAATCATCTCTGGAAGACTGTCTCTGTCGCTCAGGTTCCTCTCAAGAGAATTTGTATACAGCTCTTGCATAGTTTATGCTTGGCTTTTTGTTCCTGGTTGTCTCACAGCAGTTCAGTTGTTGTTCTGATAGAGAAGGTCTCTGATGTGTTTGGAATTAATCCATCAATGGTGACATGAGAATATATTCTCCTAAACTAGTGATGTGAACATCATGGACATGTAGACACTTACAAAACTGATAGCAGATTTTTAGTTGAGGCCCCAGATTACCATCTGCACTACCCATTTGTCATGGAGTAAACTCTGAAGGAAGAGGAAGCAACGAATCTAGGGATCTTCTAGATTGAGTTGCATAGGGCCATCGTGCATATCAGTACTTGGAAGAAAGTGACAAGGGGGTGGCATGAGAAGAATACTGATTAAAAGTGTATGAAAAGATTTTTCATGGGTCAGACAGCATAAAGTTAATTTGTCAGCGACTTCTCAAGGACTCAAGACAGGAAGGTTGTGTGTGATGCATGGAGAGTGCTAGGTCAGCAGAGGAATGGCATGGATGGAGCTGGGAAAGTGACCTAGGCAACTGCTTTGACCTTTGTGGAGTACTGGTTGAGGTACCAGCCAAGGTAGGCTAGGTCACACAAATAATGAAGTACTAACCAAAACATCAGGTGATGAAGGTTTCATTTGGGAGGCTGTAGCGACACAGACAAAACAAAATGAGGTGTGCTGTGGCCGTGATCAGACTGTGGAGCACAAAAGTTTCAGCATGGGGATCTGAATAAAAGGAATAAAGCTTTCAGAAAGTTAAATTGGACACATGGAGCAGTGCTGGCGCTGGTTTGCTTTTTGCAAGAGCTCAGAAATGAGGATTTAGTCTTGGAAAACTAAAACCAGAAACAGCATACAATGTACCACTTTTCTGAACTGCTGACTTAAGTCTGATTTAATTAGCTTCACTTATGAACTTCAATGTAATTAGGAAGGATTTACTTTGTTTACCTGTTTTGTTTTTTCTTAACCATGGAAGTCTGAAGATGCTTGGCTTGTCTTAGATTAACTCATCTGCAGAGATATCACTCATCCCTTCCTCTTCTTCACACCCCCCTTTCACCTTAAGTCTCAGAGCAGACAGGCATTATTTCACACTATCTTCCACCGCAAATAACCATTATACCGAAGTCATGCTAGCATGAAGAGGCTATATTTGTTTTAGCAGCATTTTGGTGCTTATGTAGGTCTGTCATTAAACATAAAAAGATTAGGGTATCTCAGATCACGAAGAAGAAGTCAGAGACTACTTAACCCAAAAGACTACATGCATCCCCTGGGTTTGCCAAGTCTCTAAACTGCAGATTTCCAAAATCCAGAAGGATAACAGGTAGGGTATACGTTGCTGTCTGTTTGCCTTGTTCTTATGTTCTTTCACAAATAACTGCCACTGGCTATAAGATGCAGTGCTCTGATATCCTGTGCTATCAGATAGAAGAGAGCAGCTGAATGTCGTACAGCTTTTCTTCCATCTGTGTACTACTAATCTGAACACACCTGACCAAGGAAGCACATAAAGTAACATCACATGTTTTTTTGCAGAGCTGTCTGCCAGTGCACTGAGGAAATCATCAAATTTTTCCCAACTCCTAAGTATCATGGAGAAAAAAAAAATTAGAGGAATAGTAATACTACTAATAGTAGGTAATAGGTAATTTTGATCTTAGCAGTCAGCCCCCTTCTCCTCCCAAATATGTAGTCTATGCAACAAAAGTGATTTTTCTCTAAGGCAAGTTGATTCAGCAAGGCTTACAGGTGCCATGTAGCTGCCCAAGCAGATCAGGGAAAGAAGCCAGTGCTCCCTGGAGGGGGGAACCATGTGAGAAAGCATGTACCTAATGTAGCAGGCTGGTCCTGCAGCCTGGAAGCACCACCACGTGATGAGCCCTTATAGGAGAGGCAGGATGTGACTTTGAGATCTCTTGGAAAACTGAAAGCAGAAGCAATGATTGTAGGGTATGGGCACTAACTGAAAGAGTTAAATAAGGCTTCATATGAGGTGCTATGAGACAAACACACTGAGCTGATGCAGTTCTGTTCAAAACCTGGCCTGTAATTCATAGGTGCTAACAAACCACGAATACACTCAGGCTGAACAGGAAACTTTGGCCTCGGTCCATGTATATGAAATAGCTACCAGACCCATAAGAGCTATATAGGTATATATTGTACCAACATAAAACAAATATGGAAAGATTATTCAGAAGGAAGATGTACTCATCCATTGCCCGTGCCCTGGACTTGAATACCACTGAAGGTGGGGTTACCCTTTCCATGTGTTTTTTTTCTTAACCATGTGGGCTGTAGTCATGTGAAGAGGTGACATAGATAGGCTGGGGAAGCCTTTGACTGTCCCCTTTACAATTCACAAGGAATTGAGCTGCCGTGAAGGTATGGTGCAGTGCCTGATCCAGTTCCATGTTATGAGGAGTTCTTGCTGCATCACTTGGAGAAGTCCTTGAGGGACTCTTAGGTCCCCTTTCCAGTTTATGATGGAGAAACTTGTTTAGGCTAAAGTTCTCCCTGGGACAGATAAATGGAGGCTACTGGTAATAGGTCACTCTTACATGCGTTAACAGTCTATAAGGAAAAATGGTAAGGATTTTCATAGAATCATAGAATGGTTTGGGTTGGAATGGACCTTAAAGATAATCTAGTTCCAACCTCCCTATCATGGGCAGGGACACCCTCCACTAGACCAGGTTACCCAAAGCCCCATCCAACCTGGCCTTCAACACTTCCAGGGATGGGGCATCCACAACCTCTCTAGGCAACCTGTTCCAGTGCCTCACCACCCTCACAGTAAAGAAATTCTTTCTAACGTTTCATCTAAATCAACCCTCCTTCAGCTTAAACCTATTACCCCTTGTCCTGTCACTACACTCCCTGATAAACNTGTTGAACTTCATGCGGTTCACACAGCCCCACCTCTCAAGCCTGTCGAGGTCCCTCTGGATGGCATCCCTTCCCTCCAGTGCGTTGACCACACCACACAGCTTGGCGTCATTGGCAAACTTGCTGAGGGCGCACTCGATCCCACTGTCCATGTTGCCAACAAAGATGTTAAACTGTCCCAATACCAACCCCTGAGGCATGCCACTCGTCACTGATCTCCACTTGCATGTTGAGCTGTTGACCACAATCCTTTGAGTGTGACCATCCGGCGAATTCCTTATCCACGGAGTGGTCCATCCATCGAATCCATGTGTCTTCAATTTAGAGACAAGGATGTCATGTGAGACAGTGTCAATGAGAATGCTTCAGTGTCTTACAGATGTGGAAACACAGGCACATACAACTGAAATGGCTAACATCAGAGCACAAAACATATGAAGGATGGAGCTCAGTTTTTCAGTTTCTCCTCTATTTGGCAAATCCCAAGTAAGCAGAAAACTCCACAGCTTTTGGTATGCAGAGAGCCGGAAACACCTATTGCTATTTGACCCGTAGTCAGTTTACTATTTTCTGCTTCTCAGTCAGACTGTTTATTTGTCTCAGCTGCTTTTCAGGATGACAAGTTGTCTAAGAATGTGCTGGTGTTTAGCAGGAAGGCGGGTTGTCTTATAGCATGCCCAACTACCTGAGGAGAAGTACTGAAAATTGAACTGCATCACTGAGCTTAAATCTTACCCACAGCCTGACAAGCCAAAAGAATTTTAACAGTGATTAGCATATGACCTTGCATTTGTAGGTGTTGCCTGTTGTATGACTGCATCGAAAGGGATCACCATTAAATTAAATAAAGTTCTGATAACAGGGCTGGATCAAGGAATAATCCTATCTATTAGGGTCCATCGTTTTAGACTCTTCCTTACACTGATAATTTTAACTCTTGTAGTAATTTTGTTAGTTAAATGATGACTACTCAGGCAATGACGTTTATGGCCCTCAAGAAATAAACATTGAGGAAAAACTCTGAGTGTATTTTTAAGAGATGGGTGAGTCAGGCTCTGTAAGTACAGTAAGATCTCTTTATGTGTCAGTAGATATTATGAATTTGGATACAGAAACTAAGTCTCCCAACAAAACTCTCTTGCTGAAGAACCAGGAAGAGGATGTATAAACAAAGGTGATTAGGCAACCACTTAGACTAATGTCTTCTGACTTCCCTGCTTGGAGTTAACACGGTGTGACTGACCTTTTTGCTTTGAGTCCAAGCAGATTTAGGGGAAGGGGCTGTGACTTTATCAGGAGTGGGCGTCTGTGATCAGTACAGTAGATGTCACTTACAGTCACTGCAATATAAAAGCACGCATCTGCTATGAAGTAAGAACAGCCTCCCAGTGTTTTTTGTTGCTTTTGATTGCAGCAGCCCTAAAATCATTCCCTGTTTTACAGGAAAAAGATTCTGCAATGCACAAGGTTATAATGCTTTCAGGATATATTGTATGAATAACTTTCTTCCATAATTTTCCCTGTAAACAGGGCTGCCAACTCAGCCTTAATCATGAGATGCACCCGGTTTGTTTCCACCTCCTGCAGCTCTTCCATAGTACCCACAGAACACACATTAACAGCATAATGCCCTGTGTTTTCTTTGCCTTTAGGCTGTGTCTGGTGTGAGGTCAGAAAATGTGAGGGATGACCCTTGGAGAAGGGTCCTCTGCCCAGGCAGCAGCAGCATTGAATGCTTTCCTCCTGCATAGGACACGCTGGTCCAAGAGGCAGTTCTGCACGTGACTCTCGGCACAGGGTTCCCCTCTGCTGACTCAGACTCATATTGGTGTCCAGAAAGGGTGAGCGGTTAACATAAAGTTAGCTATGGAAACTTGGACACAACTAGCGTTACTTCTGGCTTTGTGACTTTTAAATGCAGGGCATATGTAGGGAGGCAGTGTGACCAGGATATTATGGTAATCTCCCCCTTTTTTCAAAGAAGGTGCCTGTCCAACAGAACAAGATTTCTTCTGAACTAAAAGAAGGAAGAAAGGAGGCTTTTTTCCTACAGATTTTATTTTAAATGTGAAAAAAAGAATAGATGATTAAATATGATTTAGGTCAGAGATGAGGCAAAAGATAACATATTTCAAAGGTAGTTTCACTTGCTGGTTGCTGGTCATTACAACTAGGTGAGTGCCAATGGGAACGCTTCTGTCACTCTGAAACACTTCACATCTATACACATAAGGTCTTGTGTTGCACCAGGTAATGACGTGTTGGCCGGCTGTGTGCTAATACAAGAACTGTTGTTTTCAGAAATATTTGGAACCTTTAGCTTTTAATTTTTTTTTTTTTTCCAATAATTGCTGGTTCAGACACTGGAATCTTATTTCCATTGCATGCAGGTGGGAAAATTTTCTTAGAAGATCACCAGAGACTGGTGAGAATCACAGTTTCGCCTGAGCCTAACCAGTCCACAGCTATGATTTTCAGTAGACAAAGAGGCCAAATGAAGTGATGTGGCCAGGATCAGCTCAAGCTACCTTTGATTCTTGAGCATCTGGGTAACTATTTACAGGAGCATTGATTTAAGTTAGTTTTGATGGGAGCTTGCAATGTGCTATTTGACTTCCAATTGCTTAAACCTGCTCTACCTTGAAACTTATTTAAAGCAATGTGAAAAACCAGGTTTGCTGGCCATTATCATGGTTTGCAATAACCCCATAACTGTTGAGAGCAGAGTACGTAGAAAACAGGCAGTTTTGGTTTTGAACTACTTAATCTTTTTCTGGTGTAACTATACTAAGTCCTATTTGCAGCCTGTGTGTATTCTGACTCACTCTGGCGATAAGAAACTTTTTAAAAATAATAAATACTTAATAAATTACACACCAACAATTATTTTAATACACAGTCAATGATGTGACGAGAATCATTAGATTGTCCTGATCTTTCAGCTTCATTTGTTCCATTAACAGTGTATTTTAGCATATACCAAATAATGCTTTCTCTGCATAATAGGCAATGCAAGTGGAAGGAAGCAAGAGACTCACGAGATATGTCTGGGTGTTTTCATACGCAGAAGCATGTGCGCAGAAGCCCTTTTACAGTTAGGCCAATGTTGTGAACTTTGTCAAACTTCCTTCACGTGTTCTGTCTGAGTTCAGATTAACGTTCACGACTGCTCCCATTAAAGTACAAAGCAGTTCTTCTCATGTACATATCTTTCCAGTAGATCAATCCATTAAATAGGAGTTAAAGAGAATGCTTTAAGGTAAAAGTAATGGAACCACCATGAATTTATCTTTGACTTCAGCTGAATACAAAAATAAAGGTCTGGTTTAAAAACAAAGTAAAGCAAAAGCTAGGTATTCACGTTAATAAAAAAAAACACCCATCCCACCCCACGAATCCCAGCAAAAAAACCCCCATGGATGTGTTGTTGAAATTAAAAGAACAACATTTATTAAATATCCTTTAGGTCTTAGTCTTGAGGTTTAGAAACAAGGCATTAGACTGTATAAACTCATGGAGATCACTGCAGCTTTTTAGCCAAAGTTCTCAAATCCTTAACTGTGAATTAGGATTAAAAAAAAAAACAACAAAAAACAAACAAACAAAAAAAAACCCTAATAGAAAACCTATCCTTTCCTCTGCCCCCACTGTAAATGTCTCCTAAGTACAGGAAATAAAATCACACTTTTTTCTTGTAGGGGAAGCTGGGTGTGGATTTTCCCAGATTGATCCTTGCTCTCCTGGCCCAGCGAGGGTGGGGAGCAGACTTACTGCTGCACAGCACCCCAAGCTTACAGCTGCCCTAAGAAGTCAGAGTAAATGCTTCTGCATAACCTCTCCCAATCTGAAAAGGACTTCTGTTGAGAGAAATCTTCCTTACATGACCCGAGTTCAGAGGTAAATGCTCCTTTGCACATACGAGCATGGTCTCGTCACCTACTTTCAATCTATGTAAATGTGAAGATGAACATATTACTTTCTTCTATAAGATTGATTACAGATTGTCTGACACTGCCTCAGAATTACTAAGTCTCTGAAACAAATTATGCAAGTGTAAAGTAATGGAACTGTGCTGATTTATACTTGCAATGCTATGGCCTTAAAGCGTTCTTTTTATTTTTTTTTTAGGTGGTTAAGCCTCTAGCCTACTCTCCAGACAGATCTGCATAAAATTACTATTAAAACATTAGATTATAAGGACTTGAGAAATCAGTTTTACACTAGAACAGTGTGAAATTTCCATTACAATGGAGAAAATGTAAATATTTAATAGCTACTTTCATTACACAGATAGGTGTGGTTCTTATAGTGCTATTTCCCCGTGGGGGGAGGAAAAAGCTGCATAAGTTTTTTAACTACAGAAATGCAAACATGTGCAATGAAATCAGTTGAGAGATTTGAAATCCATTTTTCCTTTTATCTTTAAACAAAGCAATTAAATTAAACACATGTACATTAATCTAAAGTTAAAGTTACAATTATGATCACGGAGTCTTTGAAATCAGTGGCAGAATTCCCGTTCCGTAATGATGAAAGCCAACACTCAGGATAAAAAATAGAAACAGGAGACTTGGCAAATAGATATATTTTCCTCCTGGGACTCTAAGGAGAGGCAGACTGAAAGTGCTATCACTCTATAGCAATGCTGGATAAAAGGCTCACTTACGCTTACAATTGTGTGATGACTTTTTTTTTTTTCTTGGAAGTGTCTTATAGGACATTGTTGCTGGTTTGTGCTTTTGAGGTTTTTTTTCTGGTTTGTGGGTTTTTTTTGAGTTTGGATTTTTTTTTTCCTCCATGCAAGATGTTCTGTCTTTCATGGAATTTTTTTAGAACTGTTGTACTTGTTGAGGAGATGATTGCCCCTTGGGCATTTGTAGCTCAGGAGATTTCATATTTCTGTTCTCTTGTATGGATCGGGTACCTTTTTAGGCTACTTTTGTTGTTACGTAGAGTGGGTGCTACCTTCACATCCAAGACCTAGTCTGATCAGTACGCTTGATCAGGGCTACAGAAAAGACATAGAAGCAGTCTTCTAGAATACAAGGATTGAATCTGCTCCTGGAGATAGCTCTTCGCACTGACTAGAAAGGGAGCCTGGGCCACTGGTTCAAACCAGACATCTTTTGAACAGTTAAAGTTGGGTGAGATGAGTCCTGCTTTCAACCTCATCTGGGTCTCTCCTTGTGTTTCTGTGGGGAATCCATTTAGCTGAAGAACAGACAGCTACAGAGTGGGGAATAAAGGGACTTGAGAGATGGGGGATCTTCTGATCAATAAATATTTTTATATTAAGATTTCATGCAGGTTTATAGGGAAGGGCCTTCACTTAGATTGTAGCTAGGCTGAAAATGTGGAGGGAACCATGGATAAAAGTAACACAGCGCTGGGTTTCTTGGCTTGTTGCCATGGGGAAGAGCCTCAGTACCAGCCCTTTCTTGTGGTGTTTGGGTGAGTCAAACTAGACCAGTTTTCTCCTGTACTATTTGTTGCAAATTAACATCTACTCTATGGTACCACCTTAAGGTCTGACCAGGTCAGGAACTCAGTGTGCTAATCATAAACATGAAGCAAATGACTTTCCCTGTTTCAAAGACTCGTTAGAAATTTTCAACAAATTCTTTCTTTGTGTTCCAGCTCTCCAGTGAGTGTTTACAGGCAGGAATGTTTAAGAAAGCTGTGAGTGTTTAGTGCAGATGACAAATGCGTAACCATGAGTATTCCCTCCAGAAGCTGGCTTCTAGGAGTTAATTCATCAGGGAAGAGAAGCATAATATTCCAGGTGATCTGTATATGTAGCTTGAATTACAAATATGAGCTAGTCACAACAAATGGTTCACATGCTCTGTCTGAACAGGGCAGGGAATATCCGTGAGTAAGCCACAGCCTGCTTGTGGGCAGACCAGTGTAAGGTAAAACCTAATCTAAATTTCTCTCCTTTATCGCATGATTATGCATTCATCACAGATCAAGAAGGAAGAATGGCTAGGCTTCAGATGCCCATGGGCACTTGTCACTGGCCCTGTAGGATTAAAAGAGACGCAGAAACTGGGTAATAATAGCTAAAAGCCTTCAAGACCACAACTTGCCTTCCGTTTCCCTATGCAGGGGAGACAGTGGGATTTTTGGGGGGCATTGGGCAGAACTTAAGCCAAGGATTCTGGTAACTGTAGCAGAGCAACCCCTGAGGAAGAGTTTGTGTTTCCTGATGTCCAGAGTCAGGAAGGTAAAGCTTATGGCAAAGTTTCAGGGTTGCAGAACATGCCATGTTTGATGTGCTGTCTAGGAGAGTGGGATTCCTGCTGGTGTCAGGGAGAGATACTGCTCTGCAGAGCCCAGTCCCTGAGCTTCCACCTGTTACTTGGGAATTTGTGCTCTTAAAGAAGTGCAGCATCATGGCCTTTTGGGCCGCTATTATAGATTAGATGCATTGGTATATGTAATTTATGCATGTGTGCTTGTTTGTTCATTCCTCCCTCTCAATCTTACTGTACCTTCTCCATGGTGTCTAGATTGCAGATCCAGTCTTTGGACTGAGTCTTGATCAGAATTTATAGTTTTGAACTCCTAGCCTGCCATGCCTGATGCTGTTACCCCTGTTTTCCAGCAGTCTTTTTGTTTTCAGAAAGAGTTGTGTTGTACCGCAGCTAGAACGGCCACTTGTATGAGCTGTATTTGGTGGAGTGCATCTCCGAAGTAGCCCACGGATGATTAGGTATCCATGTACCACAGAGGGAAGTTAATTCTTTTGCGTATATCATAGCTGAGCAAATAAAACAGTGTCAGAGTATGAAAGCCCATGAATTTCTATTGTAGAGCTTGGAAAGTTATGAAGCACATAGAAGGATTCATGCCATACAGAAACCCGTTGTATTTCTTCAGCTCTTTCAGGCAGGTTACAAACACCTCTTTCCTAGGTGAGCCTAGAAATAATCTATCAGTTTGCATACAGATTTTAAGTTTTTACAATGCCTTCAAAATCTCTGCTGCTGAAAATCAGGAGATGGCTTTTTTACTAGGGCAGCCAGTGATAATGTTTGTCTTTCTATGAATGGTGAAATATTGTGCACGGAAACAGTTCACGGTCTTTGGAGGAACTATTTCTCTTCAGCCTGTCTTGTGACGTGTACTTTCAGACACTGATGCAACATGCCTCTGCAGCCTGTGATAGATAGATAAGCAAGGACACTTCAGGTAGTGACTTTGGAGGGTTGGACTAGATGATCTCCAGATGTCCCTTCCAACCCCTACCATTCTGTGAAATCTGTGAATTTAGACATCTACCCCTCATTGTCAATTATGTGGTTTTTCTTAATCTCTTGCATGGTAGTATAGTACAAGCACAGGGTCTTTGTACATTGAGGAGTAAATCCATATGTACATTCACATACGTGTGTGTCTTATCCTTTGTCTTTTGCAGAATGCCAAACTAGAACATAAGGAGTTTATTCAAGTAATAATGGGCCAGCTTCTCTGGAAACCTTCATAAAGTGTACCTTGAAATAAATATTGGATACATTAGTGAGGTCAGATACTCTCTAATCAAACTGTGAACTTGGAGGCACTGCTGCGCTTTTTTTTT
>VXBL01008352.1:211208-285211 GCA_013400195.1 Aramus guarauna | reverse complement strand
CACTTTCACATCTGTAAGCAAGAGGGGTTTTTGCCATCACTAGCTGTGGTGGAGAATCTGACTCTCTTGTTCTCCATAGGGAAAGGAGGGGGTTGTTTATCACTTCACCCCATCTACAGAGTCTGGCCTGCTAATGTTGTTGCTTATGAATTTGAGTGTGAGAATATANCATATGTACATAGCCTAGTATATATATACAGAGAGTGCTAAAAATATGTGCATACAAACATGTATATTTACATATCTATGTGTGTGCATATATATGGCTTCTTGAGCGAAGTTATAGGCAAGCCCTGGTAGACACAAATCAAATAACTCCCCAGACAGCCTTACAAGAAGGCAAAGTCTGTTACGTATTAAGTGGATGGAGTAAAAGAGAGCACAGTTTATTGTTTGCTCCCGGGTTGCTTGCACAGTTTTGCCAGGGTGGAGAGCTGTGGGGCAGATTTGGAAGGCAAAGTAACTGGTAGAAAAGGTCCCTGAAAGCACATGCATTAGGGCTGAGCACCTTGGGCTCTGCCTGCGAGCAGGGGCATTGGCTTTTGCTTTGT
The DNA here is from genome assembly GCA_013400195.1 of Aramus guarauna. NCBI lineage: Eukaryota > Metazoa > Chordata > Aves > Gruiformes > Aramidae > Aramus > Aramus guarauna. The sequence continues at coordinate 284,660 of VXBL01008352.1, read as the reverse complement.
GGCTGGTTTTGGGGGGTTTTTTGTTTGTTTTCGCAAAGGAGTGTTGCTTCTGGAATATGCTCCTCTCTATACCTATTCAGGATCTCACATCTGTGTATATTGAGCTACTCTGAAACATTTTGCTTCCCAGCGTCACCGGCAGCACGTGTCAGTATGCCAACACACCAGTGAGAGCACGTTGGCACGTGGAGCACAAGCACATCGAGCTGTCACGATTACAGCGGGAGCTGCTGCCTTTGTCTCTGTCCGAGCAGAAAGACCCAGGCGTTCATCTGTGAGTGCCATTGCAAACATAAGGGAGTGTTTATCACCATACTAGTGCCTTGAGAGAGCCCAAGCATTTTGCTGGGGAGCTGGGCATGTGAACAAACCCCACTGCAGTATGTGTACTCCACTCAGTGCGTCAAGAGGTTGTTTAGAAATCTTGAAGGGAGTGGAGGGTGGATTGCTGAAGTCTGTCTAACATCTGCAGTTTATATGATGTTACTTGGACAGCAGATAGAAAGATAGGAAAGCAGGAGTGGTAAATCACTGAACTCTGGTATTCTGAGAGGAACATGAAATGAGCTTGTAAACATCTATGTAAGTGTCTTTCTTAATATGAAGGGCTACAGTGAGTAGTTACACCTGAAGAATTTCCTCAAACCTGGTAAAGCTGGACTGCTCTGGCTGAGAGCAGAGTTCAGCTCACTTGCTGTTACTGAGGTGTATCAGCCGATTAGGAGCTATCAGGTGAGCAGCTACATGCACACCTTCCCAGCAGCACAAGACTCCTTTGCAAATGTATTTTATTTGATTGCTGTAAGTCAAAAAACAAGAAGTGAGGAGATGGGAATGAATAGGAGAGCAAGGAAGTGGTACTAGAAGCTGTGCTGCATTCAGGGAGTTGTAGTAATTGTGTTTTCCAATTCAACAGCTTAGGATAAAAAGCCAAAAGATTTTAATTTCTGTGCTTGTGCGTGGGTCCCCTTTCCTCTTAGGAGGGGGTAAGGGTGTAATCCTTGTTTTCTTTATTGCCAGAGGGATTTGGATCTGCTGGAGGTAGGAGGTTTGTCTTGGCAATTTAATCCTTGTTTCTTATAAACCAGAGGCCACAGGAAGTAGCAAACAAAAATCTAAAAGAAAATCAAAACTGCAAAGGTGGCTTTCTCGCCTCTACCCCTTCCTCCCCGAAACTTATTTGTTATTGGGGGAGGTTGGGAAACTTCTTTCTGCCCCTCCAAAGGCCACTGTTCTCTGCACCCAACATGTCCATTTCTCTGCATTTGGGTGCAGTGTGGTCTCCCGTGGCCTCGAGGAGACGAGGGCTAAACGTCCCATCAACTTTGAACCCTGTGGTTGGTGTTTCTCACTCCTCCAGTTTGACTTGAAATCCTTCTCTCCAGCCAGAAGAGACGCCTTCTACCCTGCCCGCTTCACTGCAGAACGGGTCACATGAGAGCTGTGTTCTCCCTCCGGTGAGAAGGCAGGAGAGCATCTCTTTCACATCAGTTGTGCAAGAATATGCCAAAAACCTCTCCGATTTTTCAGGTTATTTGTGAGTGCTGGCAAGGCTGGTGCTTGTTAAGCAACAGCTGGTCTGTGAGATTTCTCCACAGCAGTTTACTTCAGAACCTGAATATTTTTCTGTCGACAAAACATCTCTGGTGGTGAAGAGGAAGAATAACCTGAATAAATCAGTCTGACCTGGCATGCAATGTCCTTTCTAAACTTTGAACAGTCAAAAACTCTAGAACTCAGTTATCCCTGTTTTAATGCCAAATTTAATGCCATCGATTTCAAGTTATCTTTCCATTTACACAGAAAATGAGGAAAGAATTGGAAGAATTTCTAGTAACATCTTCCTGAGTAGGAGGTAATAAAATACAGTGGATAAATGCCTTCAAAAGAACAAGAAATTGCTTATTAGGCTGTTTGTCTCTGGAAGAATCAATAGCCTAGTAGCTGGCAGTGTCTGAAAGTTGTATCCAGGTGCTTTTAAGATGCAAAGGAGAGAACATTTTTCGTTTGAAGTGGTGGACTGAACAAACTGGAGGCACACTGGTTAATTCTTGATTCCTTTGAATCCAGATCAGAAGCCATTCTAGAAAACATTAGTTAAATGCAAACTTTTGATTTAATTATCGTATGAAATATGTTTTGTGAGATATTGGAGGTCAAAAGTAGTAATCTGGAAGGTTTTTTTACTAAGAGCTGTGCATCTGTGAATGAAATCTCTTAGGTTTTGGGCAGACCAAAGCTAAACAAAGTAAGAGGAAAATCAAATCCAGGTTGAGCAGTAAAAAAATTAAATCGTATTATCCACATTCCTGCTTGAAATCTGTGAATTTTCTTTGTTGCTTGGCTGGATCCAAGGCAATAGGAGTAAAAATGTTTCCTTTTAGTGTCTTGTACCATCCAGTAAGTTCCCAGTTATTATTCAGGCAATTTGAAACTAGACATGTAGCATTAGATAAATAACGCTTATCAAACAGCAGGGTGAATTCTTTGTAATGACAGACATATTCTAGTTTAATATCAGTCCAAAGAATGGTTAGTGGCAAGATCAAATCTCCCAGCCTCTTACAAAAACTGGGGCTGGTAACAGAGCTCCACCCAGGGATCTTAAGCTCATCCTGGTTATCCAGACGATGACCTCCTTCCCACAGAGCATGGACGGGGACCATGTCTCCAGAGGCCCTGGAGACTCTCCATCACTGTTGAGATCTCCTTTCCTCCCCTTGTGTTGAGAAGAGCTGCAGGCATGCTTGTGCTTGCAAGTTGTGCCTCTTGACACCGGAGCATCGCTACGGTATCTGTTGCACGAGGGGGCTCCTGGGGTGACAGGGCTTCTGTGTACAGTAGGCTTTGATCCAGCCAGACCTCCTCTCACATCACTGAGTCACTCACATAGAAGCCTTTACCTTTCCCATGATGCGAGGTGTAGACAACTGCAAGGACCTGCCAAATTCAGTTTATTAGGAAGGAAAGTTTTAAGCAGTGTCAAGGAAAGCACCACTGGCCCACATCAGAGAAGCATAAACAGAGAATAAGCCTCAAGCTTTTTTGGTATGGGAAGCCTGGAGATATGAAACATCAGTCAGTGACAAGTACGAGTTGTTCATATGTAAGTGGATTATTATAAGGCTGAAATGAGACTCCTGAGGCATCAAAATAACACCAAAAGCAATCTTGGAAAAGGTGGGAGTGGTGCTGTACAGTCTCATCACTTTCACAAAAATACATCTTCAAGGAAGAGAATATGTTAAAAATTGCTGAGCCTTTGGAAGGAAGCAAGCGCCTCAGGAGAAATTTTACAAATGGAGCTTGCTTGACAAGACAAAATTCACTCTCCTACTTGACCCAAGCAGGAAATCGCTATCTGGAATCTTGTTACAGCAGTGTGCTTCTCATAACCAACAATATTTGCAGCATACTTTACATTTAGAGGTGTCCCAGTTGCTGCCTGGATGCTCATCACCCTACTTCTGCTTTAATTGACTTGTGGTGTGGACTTTAATGGCATCTCACTTGTTTGTCCCTGTAGAGAATTTTGCCTGTGGGTGTTACTCAAGACACTTGAAAGTTGCTTTTAATCTGTTTTTTTGGGAGCTTGGAGTCTTAATTGCTGTGCTTTGAGTGGATTTACCGGAGGGGGGAGAACTTCATGATTTAAAAGTGAAGGCATCCTCCACCTGCTTAAATTAAAATACACAAGATGTGGCAACTCAGGAGCAATTAATTTTAATAATAATATTAGCTAGTTATTTCAGAGGTGAGTCTGTGGCAGTGTGCATGTCAGATTGTGCAGCCATTTGTCATCAGGTGTGATCTGGTGCAGATGCTCAACTGATTTTGTCGGAGCTCAGCTGACTTGCATGGACTGAAGAGTTAGTCTGTGGCTTCTGCTTTGAAACCTGTCATACCTTTGTTCAGCTGTGCTGATTTACTTGCCTTTTCCTCTCAAGTGCTTGCCACAGTTTCTCCTTTCCCATCTGAGCAAGACAGAGTGCTCCTCTTGTAGGATAATGCCATGTTTGTGTACCTTACCAGCTCCAGATTTTGACTTCCAACAGTAGGGCATCCACAACAGCAAATTAAAGAAGAGAGATATTTTGGCTCTAAAGGTGAGATGTGTTTGAGTGAGCAGCTCAGTGTTCAGACTCACTTNGTTTGCTACTTTGACTGTTGAGTTCTTGTGGCTGTTGGTGATGTAATCATGTTGGGAAGGTGCAGCTCCGGGCAGAGCAACTTTTCTTTGAACTCCTCCTGCTACAGCTATTAAAAATAGGTCGGGTAGAGAAAAGGAGGTCTAGTTTTCAAGAGTATATTAAGCTAATCCATCTTGCATTGTAGACTGATACATGATTAAGACAATTGTGATAGAGCCTGTCTCATGAACGTTAGCGCTTTTGCTCAGTCAAAACCAGTTGGATGCACAAAATACCATTTCATATACCAGGTGAGAAGGGTTAAGAATCTGATGTTTCCCATAGCTAATTTCTTTTTTCCTCTTCCCCCACCCTCCAAAAAAAAAAAAAAAGAAAAAAAAAAACCCAAGCAAAACAAAAAACATAAACCAAAATCAACGGCCTGGCTGCCAGCTTCTGGCTTTGTTTAATGAATTACTTCACACAATGATAAATTAAAAAAAAAATCCCACAATAACAAATCAAGCTGAGCAGGTAAGCAGAGATTTCAGAGATATAAAGGAGGATTTTTATAAGCTAAGTCAATGCATGAAACTTATAAATACTGGATGGCAGAGAAATCTACTGTCTGAATGATATTAAGGATACTGATTAACAAAAATGATGTATGGATAACTTGTGAGACTTACAAGGAAGAAGTACTTAGTTCTTTATGTTGGGTTGTACTTTTGCCCTGTGCCAAATCAGTGTGACATAAATGAGTTTAACTCGGTTGATTAAATTTGTATTTGTGGAAGTTGTATCTCACAGGTTTTATGTTTTACATTGCCTCTGTCTTCATGGATGCACAAGCCAAATTTTTCAGAAGCATCCAAGAAATGTAAGATGCTCAAAAACCATGAAATGTGGGATCTAGATACTTTCATTATGAGGATTGTGAAAACTTTATTTGAGTCCTTTTCCCATTTCAGAGGAAGAAGTTTTAGGGTGGTAGAAGAGATTTGAGCTGGCTTCCATCTTGTTGTTCACCGATGCTAATTAGAGGGGAAAAAAACCCAACACACCACAGCAGAAAATTTTTGCCATCTTAACTGGTCTCAAAAACTCTCGCCTGTGGCCTTGTGCATGATTGTCATCCAATGGTTGGCCCATGGGGCTGATACAAAGCTACTTTGTTGTGCTTGGTGAGGTTACCTCAAAGTGATGTCAGCACTGACGACAGCCCAGTTTGGAGCCACATCAGTAAATCTTTGATGCCGCCTTAAATCACTTTTGAGAGTTGGTGTTATATTTGGATGGACTCTGGTAACTTGTGAAGCACCCCTCTACTTGACTATCTGCTTTGAACTGGTAATTAAAAAACTATGTATTTGCTGTAGTAATTTTTGTATTATCTCACTATTTTCTATTCCAAATTTACAGCAACTGGTGTTAAAAAACCCAAGTGAAAAACCAAACTCAACACCACTTCGCCCCGTATGACTGCAGAACTTGTGTGTTTTCGATGAGGATGTGTTTTGCTAGAAGCATAATCCAAAGGTACTTTCCAGAAACGCCAGCAACGATTTGACGCATTGCTTTAATTTGTTGTGGCCGTTATGGTTTCTATGATATTTTCGAAGCTCTCAAGGGATGACCCTGACCTGTGTTTGAGCATGGCCAGTTCAGGCATCTTTTTGGTAGGGCTGGCAGAATTAAATTTGCTGGCCCAAGGTAAAAGAGCTAATGCTTGTCTGCTCCTGCCACCAAGCTGGGGAAGTGCCCTGAAGAAAACCTGGGCTGGCTGCCAGCTCTTCTTTTGCGTGATGAGAAAGTTGGGGAAAATAACAGCTGTTTTGGGAAGGTTGCTTTCCCCCCCCTCATCGCCCCTGTGCAATGGTAGTTCATACCCCTCCCTCTGTACCCCCCTCCTTGCCCAAGCAAGCTTGGCTTTCCCAGGCTCTGGAGTAGGCAGCAGCAGGCAGTTGCTGCCTTAAGCATCTTCCTTTATTACCTGGGCTGAGTGAAAACACTCACTAATCCTCACTGTACCACAGATGTCTTGAAGAGGCTTGGACAAGTTGTGTTGCTTGGTACGACCGTATCCTGCCCAGAAGCTTTGGTATCCCCATGTCTTCTCACTCACCTCGCAGAAGGAGCAAAGAGGCTTGTGCAATGACTGTGCTGTGGAAAGAGCTAAACACAGGGATTTTTTTTTTTTTTTTTTTTCCCCCGGACTCCTAGATTGTCCAAAAACATTGTTGCCCCTCGGATGTCTGGAGGACAGGGGAAGAAAACTGAGAGACAGGTTTCCTGCCAGTAATTATTTTACATAGGTTAAGCAGAGGAAAACTTGAGGGAGGGGAAGGCAGCGCAGAGAATGATCTCACCGAGGCAAAGACAAAATGCAGAAGCCAGAGCCTTGCTTGGAGCCAGCTGGCCCCTTAGCTGGCCTGCTATAGGGCTCTCTCCAGCTGAAAATCAGCCTGCTGTACTTTTCTCCTTTGATTTGAGACAAAGCAAGTGGCTGAATTTGGATGGCATGGCAAGGGCCTCATTTCCACTTTGCGGATTAAACCGTTCTGCTTGAGTGAGTCCGGGAACAGTAAAAGTACAACTTCATCTTGCGTTGGCTGTGGAGGTTTGACTCTCTGGGAGGCTGCCTTCCAGGGACTTTTCAGCAAACAATAAAATCATGAAACAGAGCTAGACTTAATGGCTCTTAATTGAGCAGATCTCCCCTGGAATGAGTGGGCTGTTTACTGCTTTGCAGCCTGCAGACTTTGACCCAGCATTTGGTTTTGGACTCCTATTTTCTTTGTTTGAGAATAAAGAAAAAACTTGAAGAAAAAGAAAACAAACATAAATTGTAGAGTAAATTTTGAGCTGAATTCTGATCCCTAGTGCTTTTTTGATGTTTCCAGTGGATTGCAAAGGAACAAGGAAATCTTCTGGGTGTAAAGAATTCTCACCAAGCATAGCATCAGCCTCCCCAACTCCCATTCTGCCTCCATCTCTGCAGCATCTCGTGTATAGGATAGGGAAGAAGTAGGTGCAACTGGAACATGGTGTGCTGGGTACCATCCGAGCTTGGCTGCCAGGCAGGTCTTTCAGAGCCATTCCCTCCCATCAGCAGCTCTGAGATGGATGGATGATCTTGGGACACATGGAGAACAGAACTTCCTAGTCCGGAAGTGGGATTAGATCTTTATAGCCCTTAGTTATTACAATTTGTTGAGCATGAGAAAGAAACAGCAGGCAAAGAGAACAGAATGGGGGGAAATAAAATTTATATGATCGAGATATCACCAAGTTTTGCATAGAAAACCTTTTCTTTGCAATGGAAATATGGATGAGTGTGAATCTTAATCTGTCTGAAGTGGGGTTTTTTGCTCTTATGACTATGAGAATCAAAGTTCCCCATTACCCCAAGCAATCTAGACAATAGGAAGCAGATAATGGGACATTTCTGTCACCACTAAGGAGGGCTCCCATTAAATTGCTTGTAGGTCTTTGGAAAGGTCAGTCAAAGCTTAAGCAACCCCCTGTTGTTTGACAACATCAGAGCTCAAACACCATGATGCTGGAGAACTCTGCTCTTTGAAAAAGGGGGATGTTTAATTACCTTTTGAAAGCTGGCAGCAGGACAGGATGCAAGGATGTTTTCTTTCTTTTGTGTCAGTTGAACAAGTTACTATTTTGGTACATGAGAGCAAGTAACCCACCGCACTAGAGGAGACTGTCCCTTCCTCTGACCTGCTTTTGGTAGAAAAGCAAAGGCATGAGGATATTAGTGAAGGTGAGCGTGCTGCAGGAAGGAAGCCTTGACACAAGAATGTTTGTGGAAGGAGAGGCAGAGGCTCCTGATGCCTTAATGCTGTATCGGCATGTCAATTCCATTTGCCTTTAAATATATACATATTTATTGGCCCTGCTTTGCAGGAAGACATCGGTGCGGTTGCAGGAAATCGACTGCTGTCACTTTAATGAAATTTGCTTTCATCATCAAAGGAACTGGCAAACTGGTTGCAGGAGTTTTAATTTTAAAAATTGCAATGCATTTGCTCCCTCCCAGGGGCAGTCTTTCACAGTGCTTTGTTTATGCTCTTTAACTGTATCTTTTTTCTTTTTCTTTTTCTTTTTTTTTTTTTTTCCAAGGGTTTGGATTTGTGGCATCTTAACAAGCTAAACAGAAACTGTGCCTCAGGGAGAAACATCCTCTTAAGTAATTGAAAGTAAACTTGGATGGCATGCTTTCTGTATTATACACATTCAGCTGTGCACATGGTGGGAACGGAGCATTAGACATGGTACCTACCACTGTAAAGAGAATGTAAACGTATGTGTCACATGTGCCTGTGGTAAACATAAAAGAGATGTATACGAGGAAAAAATCATTTGGTTTGGGTATGTTCGGCCAAGCCTGGCTGAGAGGTGGAGTATACCTCATCCTAACTTCACGTACAGTACCTGTAGTAAGAACAAGTCCTTACTGTGCTTGCCCTTCCTTTCATCAGCATTCACAGGGATTTTTTTTGTTGCCTTGGTGGAAGGGTTTGGTTCAGCAGTGCCATGGGGTTGGGGCTGAATACAAAATGTAAAGCAGGTTTGTCTCACCCAGGGCATGCTGCCTGATCTGCAGGCACACCAGCTCAGTGAACAGGGGAAGAGTTTGGGCCTACCAAAGGTTTAGCAGGGCAGGTGTAGCCTTGCACAGAAATGGTGGTCTTAGGAAATCAAAGTCTGGCTAGGAAGAAAAATTGATGCTATAGATATGAGGTGTTTATCCATGGTATGATATATATGACACTGGAGTGCAGGAATCAGCTGTAGGTTTGATGTATCCATGGGTTTATCTATCCATCGTGGGCAAATTGCATAGTCTTCCTGAACTCTGTTCTTCAGCTGTGTACTGGTTTTGGCTGGGATAGAGTAAATTTTCTTCATAGTAGCTTGTACAGGGCTCTCTTTTGGATTTGTCTCGATAACACAGGAATGCTTTTGTTATTGCTGAGCAGTGCTTACACACAGTCAAGGCCTTTTCTGCTCCTCACACCACCCCACCAGTGAGGAGAGTGGGGGTGCACAAGAAGCTGGGAGGGGACACAGCTGGGACAGCTGACCCCAACTGACCCAAAGGATATCCATACCATGTGATGTTATGCTCGGCAATAAAAAATTGTGGGAAAGGAGAAAGGTGGGGGAACATTGGGAGTGATGTTGTTTGTCTTTCTAAATAACCATTGGGTATCATGAAGCCCTGCTTTCCTGCCTGCCCATGGGAAGTGGTGAATGAATTCCTTGGTTTGCTTTGTTTGTGCATGTGTGGCTTTTTCTTTACATATTAAACTGACTTTATCTCAACCCACAAGTTCTTGCCCTTTCATCCTTCTGATTCTCTCCCCCATCCCACTGTGGGTGCAGTGAGTGAGCAGATTTGTGGGGCTCAGCTGTCCACCAGGGTTAAACCACAGCAAGCTGGTAGACCACAATGTTCTCTGGCCTTTGCTAATGTTTTGAAGATCTATTTACACAAGTAGCCCAGAGCTCCTGTGCCTTCAGTAGCCATTGTCTCTGGTGCTAATGGTTAGCTTTGCTGTGGCCAGGCAAAGCAAGTGATTAAGAATTTAAGCAATATTAAGAAAGGTTAGCTATGCATCAGCTGTTCATCATCCTTCACCGTACTGCACACATGCAATGACCAGTCTTGGAGGCCCCAGGCATGATAGGTCTTGGCAGTCTGGACATGGCCACACCTGAGCTTGCTCAGCTGAACTCCAAGGGCAGCTTGGAAACCCCGATCCAAACAGATGCTTGTTATGCTTGGAGGTGCTGTTAGTGTTCTTACTGAAAACTGATCTGCTGATGGTCATTTTGGCTGGTATGAAGCAAGGTCTAGAAACAGTCTGAAGCACACGGTGGTTAGGCTGTGTATATCCCTGAACTGGAAATGTGGCATTTGCGATGCCTGAATGATTAGTTTTAATGCCACATATTAGGCAGAGAGATATTGGCTAAGACAGGTAAGCAGCACTAATTACATACTTAAAGAATGCTGCAATGCTAATAGGTGTAAACAGGCATGTGATACATCTCAAATCTGTTGTTGCTGGTCAGTGCAGATATATTCTTTCTGATACTGTGCAACTTCAGCTTCATGCACCTGTGACAATGCGGTTTTCTTCATGTCCTCTGCAAATATCACTGAGAACAAAAAGAAAAATCTCAGCATCTGACTGTATATATTGGATCCCAGGCACTACACGTCTGATCAAGAGGTGGTGTAATTATGTAAGAGGAGTTGTCCTGTAGCATTTAAAATGTTCTGTGTAACACCTATTCTGGGTGTTACAGACCAGTCTTCTATAAATCCTCACCCATTTTCCTCATCAACTCAAGCCTAGCTTAACAGGAAGGTTTGCATCTTGATTGTCCTGTGAACAAGGATGTACCCCCCACCCTATCCCAGCTGGAAATTCTTGCATTTTAATTTGTTTCTGACAAAGTGCACATGTAAGTAAAGTACTCTTGCTTTGCCATACACACTAACGATTTTGTGATGACCCTCTTTGACAACTAATTGGCTTCTTACCAAAAGTGAAAACAATAGACACCTATTTTCAGCTGGGAAAGCCACACTTGGTACGTTCCCTGGCCAAGATAAAGCACTGAAGCAGCATGACACGAAGTGCTCCAAGCTCTGCCTATGGTTTGCCTTTTTTAACAGATCTACTGACCAACTTCCATCTTTTTCTCCCACATCTTCTCTCTTCTAAGGCATTGACTATTGATAGAAAGTATGTTTTCCTATAGTCTAGGTTTTTCTTTTGCACTAGTGGAGTATCTATGTGCATACTGATTCTTAAGAACAGACATGGAGCTGTGCGTGATACTAAAGGAGATACATATTCGCAGACTGGGTGAGAAGTTGGGAAGTCCTGACATGATGATAAAATGTTCCTAGCTAGACTGAATATGAAACCTTAGAAAAATGTTGGACATGTCTTTAGCTATTATTGTTTCCTTGGTGCATACTTTTGCTATGTTTAATATGTAGAAACTGGTGAGAATAAATCAGATTGCTAGAAAGATTACCCATACTTGAAAAGCTAACTGCTATGATTGACAGAGGAGAGGTAACTTACCTTTACATATGCCAGTGGGTAAAAGAGAAGAGTCATTCAGCTTTTGCACACTCGTGCAGATGTGTTCAAAATAAACTTTTCAGATGTGACTAAAGTTGGAAAAGATTTTTTTTAAAATTTCTATTTGTGGGATGAAAATATGTATGTTCGTTCTAAGTCAGAATATTTTACAGTCTTCCTTTTTAACTATTCTTTGTAAATGCAGCAGTTCCCATTAAACTCAGTCCGGGCAGGATGTGGAAGTACAGAACCAAAAAACAAAATCAAAGCAGTTCCCGCTCCAAGCATCTTTTGCACTATCTGTCCATTCTTGAATTTAAGTTTCCTTCCCTAGTAGAACAGTCCTGATATGTAACTTTTTTCCCCTTTGCCCTACCCCCTCACTTTGCCTTTGCCAGCCGTAACAGAATACGAAAGACTTGCTTTTGAATCTTCAAGCCCACAAGCTTCCAAGAGTATACATAGCTATGAGTCTCTTAGCGCTACACTAACATCCTTCTGAGGAAGGAGGTATAGCCGAAGAGAAGGAGCTTTGTAAGGAGAGATGGCTGGATCCCACTGCCCATGCGTCCCTGGCAGGTGGGGAGAGCATGCAGTGTTCCTGCCATCCAGTTGTTTAGGATTGTTTATCTTACACTCCTGAAGCTTTGTTTAGTCAGTGGTGATGCTTAAGATACAACTGGTTTTGACTTCCAGGTAGACAAAGCCTATGGAGCAACCAGAAGGAATCCCAAGCATTTGTTGTTGGCAGAGTGCTAAATAAACAGTAGCAACACCTAACTGTGTGGGTGGCAATTAATGACATCAATCAACCAGATCAGCTAGCAAAGCCTTTTTTTTTTTTTTCTTCTTTTTCTTTCCTTTTGTTCCCTGTCTCCTCCCACCTGCTTGTTTCCTGGTTGTTGCTCCTGCTGGCAGTAGCGCTGGGGCTCAGCTAGGCAGCAGGTCAAATGCCATTACGTGGCTGGGTTACGTAAACCTTGTGCCACCTCTTCCCTAATGGCCCGACCATTTAATGCTCTTAGCTCAGTTTAGCAGAGGACTCTCAGCCTGTGTTTGATTATGGATTTCTTCTCTTTTGGATTTCCTAGAGAAATGAGCCAAAACTGCTGCATGTGTGTTTGTAGACTTGTGGGTGCCTGTCCATCTGAACAACCCTCCTGGGAACTTTTGAACTCATTGTTTTATTTTATCTAAATTTGGTGGAGAAGTAGAATTTTTAAAGAAGATAACTTCCTACAACTTTTCTAAAATAAATGTGCAGAGGAGAAAATAAGTTTGTTGCAGAGAAAGGTACCATCACAAGCTTATTTTGCTAGCCACCTGTAATCAACACGGAAGAGAGGCTTTATGAGAGATGGGTCTGTGAGAAAAGCATCCTTTAAAGCCTGGATAAGCACCAGTGGTAACTGCCTGTGAGACCCAAGTGTGTTGTTCTGTTTTCCAGGCTTCTGTTCCTCATTTAGTTTTTTGTTTTGTTTTGTTTTTTAATAGAGAGGTGATTAAAAGTCTTTATCAAAGAAAAAAAGGTTGGAGAGATGCTATTCTTTCTCTTAAAAGTGGAGGAATATTTTCCCAGTCCTCCAGCTTTTTTTTAAAAAACAAACAAACAAAAACCCCACAAAAACCTAGATGTTAGGCAAAGACTTGCTGATGTGAAATGGTAGAGATTGCAGAAAAATACACACTCCAAGCCAATAGGTAGAGTGACAGTGATAGCTGATGGAGAAGAAAAGGTAACCCACTGGACAAACTGGATATTTCCTTAAAGCCTTGACTCCTTGTCCTGGTTCTGAACAGGATAGAGTTAATTTTCACAAGGAGCCAGGCTGGCCAGGGGCTATTCCATACCATATGCCGTCATGGTCACCATAAAAGGGGGCCAGTCAGGGAGGGGCAGGTTCATCGTGGCTCCTGGACAGGCTGAACATTTGGTTGTTGGTGGGATCGGTAAATTGCTTTCTGTTATCACCCGTTGTGAATATCCATTATCAGTACTGTTGTTGATTGTTTCCCTCTCCCCTGCCATCCCAGTAACCTGCTCTTATCCCAACCCACAAGGCTTCGCCTTTGTTTTTCCCATTCCTCCTGCCCATCCTGCTGGGGGAGGGGTGAGCGAGCGGTGCGTGGTGCCCCACTGCCGGCTGGGGCTGAACCATGTCACTCTGTCAGACACAAGTTTGCCCAGAAGTTGAAAATATTGAATAGCAAGCATCTTTATTTCTTGGTGGGTTGTTATTCTAAAATGCCAAAAACTTTTATGTGGAGGACGTAATTAGATATTGAAAAAAATCTCAAAACTAGGATGGTGCTCAGTTTTCTTTCCTGCTACACTATTTCAGGTTCCTTCATTTCTGACCTCATAATGGGATCATAGGCTTTTTTTTTTTTTTGTCATAATATCATGCTATCATTTTCCTGGAGCTGAATTCAGCCATTACTAGAATCAAGATCTTGGCTGTGTATGATCTGGTGGGATTGAGTTCCCTATTCAGATACCTTTCCTCTAGCCCTGATTCCATTTCCATGTTGTACACCTAATGGAAAAGCAATCCAACAGGACTTACATTGGGATTAAAGAAAGTAAATAGTGTAAAAATGTCCTTCTGAAGTTGTGCTAGCTTACACAAAAGAATGGCTGTACCAAGCTAGACTAAGGTTTCTTCTAGCCTTGAATCCTGTCTCCAAATGAATTAAATGTGGATGCTTAAGGAAAGAATATACGAATAGGGCAAGGAAGCAGTGATGCTCTTCCAGCCTCCTGTGATTTGCGGTTGTGAGACTTCTTGAACCAGAGGAGAAGTCTTTGTATAATTATACAATGCTATGGAAAATTCCAGCTGTAAAGCAATATCTTTTATTTGCATATTATAACATTAATTAATTATCCCTTCCATTCTCCCATACTTACCAGGAAAGAGCTAAGCTGTTTTATCTCCCTGGTGGTGGTAATTTATTGCCACACAATAGGCTAAGAAATACCAGAACAAGAAGAAAGTATGCAGGAAATGTGCAGGTGGGAAATTTTTGCCATCATCTGTAGCTTGGCTGATAATAGTTTATTTCCATGTAGACTAAAAGCTGTGAACAGTCTTAACTTGACTTCAATATTCATATATATTTTGCATAAGCTTAGGCTAGTTTTGCAGCCAACCTGATTTATGGGTATTTAGAGAATGTAAAATTGCAGTATTATGTGGTCTTTTTGTGAAGCTGGAGGAAGTGCAGAGCTTCACTTGATGGCTCAAGCCCATGAGAACCTCATACTCAGGCTAGAAGACTCTAGGTGCAGGTTCGCATCCAGCATGCAACCAAAGGAGAGTTTCACGCTAACCTTGTCTGACATGCAGCTGTAATGGGCAGTTCATCTTGAAGGGCCTCCAGAAATTGTTTCTCAGTAGCTCACAGGTTATTTTTGAAACTCAATCCATTTAATTTCTTTAATGGCATCAGCAGCAATTGACATTGTGGAACATTGTGGACTTGCAATGCCGTATGCGCTAGCTTTTAGTATATTAAATAGCTCACTTTAACTCTGTGTTAAAATGGAATCCTTTTGCATCGTTCATTTGATGTTCATTATATAAGAAACAACCATAAACCATGACCTTAGTCCTTGGCCCTAGTGGAAAGCATATTGAATAAATATCTCTCTTCATTGTGGTCCTTGGCAACAACAGGTTTAATTTAGTGAATTTAGAGTTGAAGTTTATTCCTGTGTGAGTCATAACAAAGGCTGCATGTTCCTCAAAGCCTTAAACCTCACTAGGGAGAAAAAATATCCTAGATTAAAATACCTGATCCAAAGCACAGGAACCTCTCTGTCTAGTGTATAGATTGAATAGTAGATCCAGTTAATGCTACAGAGAGAAATAACGTGGTCAGATGAAGAGTGGTGAAGTAGTAGAGACTGCAGCTAGGAAATTCCAGGTTTTCATCTTTTCAGTGCTTTGTTAAAATGTCAGTTGGTTTTCCCGTGATTTGTAAAATTTCAGTAATTTGTTGCTCCAGATCAAAGCTGTAGACAAACATCTAGCCCCACTTGACTGGAAATGGCTTAAGCACTCAGTATGATATTTTAGACTCAATGTGCTGTACAGAGTCTAAGTTTAAAAAAAAAAACCAACAACAACCAAAACCCCAAACAAACCACAAAACTGAAAAAAACCCAACAAATGTCTGGCTTAAGAATAACTTCAATCACACAAGGGCCCAGCAGCTGGTTTGAAGGAATATTGCGTCCATGTTAGGTAAAACTCTTACAGTCTAGGAATTTCTTGTTTGCAAAATTTATAAAAGCACCTACATGACAAATGCTTTAGCAGATTTTGTACAATGACTCTGCAGTTTCCTCCTTTCTTGGAAATGGAAGGCTACCAGAGGCTGACAGTGAAGTTGGCTGGGTTGCATTTTCAGCCTCCCTGCTCTTCAATCCTTGACTTGTAGTTTCTTTCAAATACCTTTGGGCTGTCTTCTCCCCTTGCTCTTCACCTATATGTAATTTTTTTAGGGTCATTTGTTAAGTAAAGGATTTAGGATCTCCTGTCTGCAACACAGCATGTTGGGCTGCCATACTGCTGAACTAGCTTTTCTTATACCGGGTTTTTCTTACCAAGATTAGATGAAGTTGCTTCCGCTAAAAGGTTGATTCACTTCAGTGATTGACAGGAAGGTGAACAGGAGATTTGAAAGCTTCAGAACAGAAATCCCTTTACAAAATCAGGCACATTTTGCTTTTTACAAAATTAGCTTGTCCAGCTCTAGCAGGGATTAACATTTTTTGCAACTCAGAAGGTGGTGTATGAAAAAAGAAATTACTCATGATGTTACTAACTGCTACCAGTGCAAAAGTAATGATGCCATTTTTCATTTAAAAGAAAAAGAACACTTACACTTGCAATCTGACTTCAGTGAAGTAATTTTACTATGTTCAACGGTTAAAATACAAGATCAGAACCTAACAAGTACCTAAGTGGTAAAATGGCTAGCATTTACCTTACATCTTCTATCAGTTAAGTACTGCCTGTGAATTCTTTAACAATTTGTTCTCCCTTAAATTCCAACAATTCAACAAATTTCCCTGTCAGAGTTTTGTCCACTGATCTAGCAGCAGCATATCTACAGAAATATAAACGTATATTATTTCTCTTCACAATGAAAGGCTAAGGGAGTGTTTCTTGGTCTGAATAACCAGTGACAAATGTGCTTCTCTTTCACTCTCTCCTCTTTACCACCCCGTCCTCCAGCACATCCAGCAAAAGTAACACTCCTTATAAGATCTCCGCTTCTTGCCAACACGTAGGGCAGAAATGTAATGCAGTTCTACAGTAACTTTAGCAGAAGTCACATTTAAGTGATGAAACTCCACCAACCACAGAGCCCGAGAGTAAGCATATTTTCAGTCTATCAACCTTTCTTTTTTTAGAGATTCCTGAAGAATCCTGAAATCCAAGCAGAGAATGAAGGAATCATGCCACCGATGTGTAAAAAGAGAAGACATTCAACGACAAGGGGCTTCAAGATGCTATTGATTCTTTTGAACATGAAGGTAAGCACCATCTTGGTGTTACCCTTGAGTTTTTTTGTTTCTCCTCTTGGTCCTTATGTTTTTTAGAAGAGAGAAGGAAAAATATGTCCTCAAGTAATGGCGCTCCCAGTAATGCAGATCTCCTTGTACTCCTTGGCGTGTTCATTTATTTATTTTCTGCTTCAAATACCCACACTCTTTTCTCCAGTGCATATTTATGTTCAGAGGGTGACATTTCATTGTGCTTTATATTTAGTCATTTTGCCTCTGAATAGATGCAAGATAATAAGTGTAAGAACACACCTGGTTTTGTTCTTTTGCTCATTTTTATTACATAAACACAGCTGGGCATCGTTTTCTTTGAAAAGGCTATTCAAGGTGTCCTTCTCAAGATATTTCAGGCCTTAATTTTAAAAATACTTCCGTAGACTTGCCTTCAGAATGTTTTATTACTCTCTCTCTGACATGATAGTTGTTCATGTGGACAAAGTTTCTCTGTTTTTCCAAGTTCCCTTAGTCTTCAAGAAAGATAGAACAAGTAGTGATGGGAGTTTGTAATGTTTGCAGATGAGGAGTAACCAAGGAATTTCTGGCACTTGATGTTTGAGAAGGAATTGTGAGGATTAATTAAACAAAGAATTCTCTGATAGAAAGAGACTCTGGTTAAGTTTTGCTATGGGCACAACTTTGAACCTCAGTTAAATTTTACTATCTGAAACTGTTTTGGTGTAATTGCTGAGAAAATCCAGGGAAGACACCTAATGACACAAACCTGAGGAAATATATCACTGAAAATAGAACATCAAGATTTCAGTTTAGTCTGAAATGCCACCCAAAGATACTTTTCCAAAGACTTTCTGGTTCTCTCTTGCAAGCCTTAAAAGCATTTGTTTCCTCTTGGGGCGTCTAGAATTTCCCTGTTTAGACTGGAGGCTCTCTGAAGCGGAGGCTGTTTTGATAAACTGCGTGTACAGCGCCTTACACAATGGACCTCTGATCACAGCCTGCATCTCCGCGTTATGGCAATGCAAATAAATATATGAACAACTGCCCTCGAACCGGAAGGAAAATGAAAATTGGATTCCCCAGAGAACTGACACATATATCGTAACTGGTTTCCTCTCACAATAATGTTGTGTTTATTAAAATCCAAGATTTAGTAGATGTACAGCTTTCTTGGGATGGCAGAAGTACTTTCCCGTTTCGTCCTGTATCCTTGTGCTGAATTTCTTGCTTGTTTGCTTTTTGTCCTGTTGTGCCTGACACTAAGGAAGACTTTGTTTCACTAACATGTGTAGCCATCACTTTGATCTGCAACAGGAAAGCTCAAGATTGGCTTCTCTGCCCATAGGGAAGGAGATGAGATCAGAATATTGCAGTTTTAAAAACCTCATTAGATTGGCTCTAGAAGAAATAGTTATTGTTCCTTAGTTAATTGCAAATTATGTCTTTATTTTTAACAAAACCACTATGTTTTCTACACATGATTATTCATTTGTCAAGGCTGGAGGCTGATTTCCATTTATTCCTGACACACATGAGTTTATTTGTTCCTTGTAAATAAAAGAAAGATGATCGTTTCCAAAGCCTTTCATTTACTGCAGGTTTTTGTGCTTGCTTGTTTTCCAATGTTCCTTTATCCTAGCATTTGTTAGCAAAATTGTCACTCTTGACAAGTAATTCCAAAAAATGTATGTAGTTACAGAGCAGAGTATAATATCAGATTGGGTGTGGGTAACAAAGGGTTCCCTTCAGTTCAACAAGCACTCTGTAATTGCACTGGTGATCATGACTAAGCTGATGTCAGACCAGCTTCCCCCTTTGCTAACAAGGGAGTAAGAGTCATATATTCAAGGGTGTTCTGGAGAATCAGCAAGAGGAACACCAGAGGAGCAGATGAAGGCCATGCCACTTCTTCTGCCCAGTGCCTCCTGCCACAGCACTTGTGGATGGTGATGGCTGGGGAGAGAGGCACTGGCAACTGTGCTTTGCCCTCAGCATTCAGCCTTTGGAGCAAGGTGTGCTCCATCACCTGCTCCAGGATATTGTAATCACCCAGAAAGGGCTCAGGTGGGGGTGTCTCCGTTAATTATTGAGTCCTCTTGTGGGTAAAAAAAATCTAGATAAAAGTCTGAATGTTCTTTGTTGGTAGCTGCAAGCAGCTCTGGATATTGCACTGCATCTTAAGAAAAAGGCAACTGTGCAGCCTGCTATAAAGAACTAACCTGTGAAAAATAGTGTGTGGTGGCTCAGCCATATTCCCTACCCACGCAGCTGTGGTTGGTTAGACCTGCAAGGCGTTTCCCACTTTCCGCTTGTTTGCACTAGAAATGGAGGGGAAAGTCTACCCACGTTCCTCCCCCGTTACACTGTGACTATTCAGGGGAGACTGGAGTTTCGCATGATAGGTGCGAATGGCCGGAGAAGGATCTTCCTCATTGCCAGCTTTCCTCTTCCAGATATTTCCTCCTTGCCTCTCCATGTGAAATGAGCGGTTTGCAGGACTACAGAAAATTCTAGGGGCTATAAGGACTCAGCAGGTGCTGGAAAGAGTTTGAGGGATGCTCATTTAAAGTTGAAAACAATTTTTCTTTGACCTTTTCCATGCCCTGTTTGTGCTTGTTTGCCACCAGTGTTCGTGTTGGTGCAATTTGGGGCTGGGGGGTATAGGAGTGGCCATAGAATAATAATTAAGTTGGAGTATTTGCGGCAAGGCTTTTCATTAGCACCAGAGAAGTGACTGGTTATAAGAGAGAACCTTAAGGCATCGTGAAAGCAAAACAAAACAGTTAAGTTGTGTCCAGTCAGAACAACTCCAGTTGTGAACTTACCTCATAACAATCCTTACAAAGCATTCAGTCATTATTAACAAAATGATGTAGCAGATAACTTTACATTAATAAATATGAAAACTCTGGCTGCCAACAATAATATCTTTTCTTTCCTATTCTTTTATCAAATGTTATCGTATTGTGTATTAGCTAGGTACTGAGACAGTCTGTGATTATAAATGGGAGGAGAGCTTCTTTATCCAATCATAGGAAAAAAAGAAAGTTATCCATACCTCTGTAGACTGTGGACTATATAATGGAAAATGTTTGAAGCCCTCTTAGATGACACCTTTCAGTCTTCTTTCTCCCAAAGCATGTGCCAAGCGTTTAGTTTTTTATTGTGTTGGGAAATTACAGAACAAACCCATGTAACTTATTCTGAATAAGAAATGTATAGTTTTTCTTTGGAAGAAAGCTGTACTTGCTGGCAAACTTTGTCTTGAACAAACATTGTGAAACTTTGTTTTGGGCAACAATTCAAGAATACCCCAAAACTCTGTTCATAAGGGGGAGATTCCTATATTGGTGCAGTAGTTTCTAGATTGATATAGTTTCTCTCAAAAATGAGGCTATTTTTGATGGTAGCTTTACAAAATCTATTTCAAAACTCTAAATGTTCTATTTCTAAAATCCAGAGAACAAATAAACCAGCTGTTAAGTATGCCTGGCAGGTACCAGCGAGTTAGATGGTAATGTGACATTCACATGAACTTCCTGTAGATAATTCAGCCTTACAGCAAATCCTATAATTCTCTCCTCTTATCCATCTCAAATATTGCAATTATTGCAAATATGACTTGGGTATTTCATGAGGCATTAATCATGTTTATCAGATATTTGGCTTTAGAAATTATTTTGTAATGTTGTTTACTTTGTTACTCAGAGATGAATTATTACAGAACAATAATGTTGGCAATGGGAAAAGGCTAAAAGGAGGTAAAAGGTTTTATCCTTCACATTAAGAAGCAATTGTAGGATGCTTATGTGGCTAGGTGAGCACTTTCAGAGGCAGCTATGGCTATTCATTGCTATCAGATGGTGAATAACGGTTCCATGGTCTGCTGCTCAGTTTGGGTTTCCATCCAACTCTGCTTTTCTAGGCCTACCAAAGTCAGCACATCTGCACAGCGTAACTTAACTGGGAGTAGTAGTGCCCATCAGGTGAACATTCTTAAAAAAAAACAAAACAATACAACTCATGACCTGGTCTTTTGCATCTTGTGATGCGTGCGTATGCTGCTTGAGAAAGACGTTGAATCGAAATCCTGGGCTTGACTGGAGGCAGACGCAGTGCAAATCCCAACAGAAGAGGTCCCTACCCTGGTTGCACCTGTGAGGCTGCTTCATTGAACTGAATGAGGTTGTCCACATGCAACATAGTGGGCAAGTAATTGCCAGAACCATTTGATGAGCTCTTCTGAAATTCTGCTCCATAGGGCTGGCTTTCAGTAAACAGCACTGAGTTAGGCTACTGTATAGCTTCCGTGTAGAAGGGTATCACCAAGCATAATTTCCCAGGCGAAAAACAACCTAACTCTCTGCTCTTGAAGTGAACTATTTAGCTAGCATGGAAGAGCTGTCCAGACTTTTTCCTAGACACCCTGATTTAAACCTGCAGTTCAGCATGTTACATCTGTTTAATATCCCTGGCAGCATGTGGGTGGAGTGTCCTCTGATTTTTGCTGTGAGTAGATGGGCATATTGCAGGCCACTTGCATTTAACATTGCTTTTTATGTAGCATTCATGGCTGAGATGTCCAGCACTGAACTGAACTCTAGGAGAGTGTTGTTTATCCTCCATGGCTGTACAGTCCTCTAGCTGTGTATGGAAGCCATAAACTAGACAGTGAAGCGGAATTAGGCTCTTCTTCAGACTGAACTGCTCACCTGCCCTAAACTTGCTATGAATGAATCTCTGAAAAATTAATTCCCCAGCAGTTCCCCCTCAGACAAAAGTGGTACCAAAACATACTGAAAATAAAAGGAGCCACTGTTCCAGTCCTCTGGAGATTGGTTATTCTCCTATGTGATCGGTAAAGTCTAGAAAAAAGAAGTGTTTTAAGGTTGACTTGTGCCTAAACTGTGAATACAAAGTAGTGGGGTTTATTTATGTTTGTTTGGTTGGTTTGGTTTTAATCAATTTTATCTAATCTTCTTGATATTCCAGGGTTTAAGAGCAGGCACAGAGAAGTGAAAAGCATGTGATCTACAGTCCTGAGTATTTTGTCACCTTAAAATAGAGGTAGTTGATTTCTATGGAGTTTTTTGGCTTCAGATTCAGATGTCTTCTCACAAAGGAATTATCATTTTCTCAGTTCCCTTCCCTTCTTGGCTTGTTATTAAAATAAAGTAAAAGACATATAAGCAGCTCAATACAGGAGAAGCTTTTTGGCTGCTGTAACAGCACCATATTGTTAAGAAAATGAGACCAGCCTTGATGACTGGCCTTGGGAAATTTACAGACAGCAGAGAGGGAAAGGCAAAGGCTGATCCCTGCTGGGCTTGCTTGAGTGACGTGAGCAGGTCCTGCAGATCTGAGTCCATCTTCTCACGATCTTGCATCACTCTCCTGACAGTGGGGCTTGTAGAGCTTGGCTGACTCTTATAGAAAGCATCTTGTTCAAGGTTCATGGAAGTGAAGGTATGAAGAGAAAGTTCTTTATTGAAAAAGTGTTATTTTATATTAAAGCACGAAACATCTGTAGTAGCAGGAAAGCTTCTGAATGATGGAATGGGTCTGGGGTTGAGGGAAATTCTCCTATCTCTCATCTTTGGGACTGTTGTTACTTTAGCAGTGTGTCTTTCAGGAGAATTCCAATTAGATGAGAACTATTGAAAAATCACTATGATTTTAGCATACTGACTGCATTAGTCTCTCTTGGAGAGGACCATGAGACTAAGTCAACAATCTGGGAATACTTTCCCATAAGAATTAACATAGCTCTCATGTCTACATGTGCCTTATGTCCTGCATTCAAGGATGAAGAAGTAATTTCTACCTCTGAGAAGGGATAGATAAATACCAAGCTCAGAACTTGACTATGCAGTAATTGCAGAAAAAGGATGAGAAAGAATGCATACAAATAGGGGTATATTTCTAAAGGAAGACATGGTTGTGCAAGAAACCTTCATATCAGAGAGAAGCAGATCATGCAGAAAAAGTTCAGAGAAGCAGATATGGAAACAAAGCACATGAATTCTGCCTACAAAACGGAAACAACAAAGATTCTCTGCATTTATGTGTACATTAAAATATTTATGACTATGATGAAGTGTGTTAGAGAAAATGATAGTGGTGGTGTTTTCTTGCTCATAAGAGGAGAGTGAAAGGCTGGAAGCAAGCAGAGAGAAAACAAGTGGGTGTGATGGTGCATATAATAATTAGATAAATGGACTTTTAAATTCTTTTTCTTGCTGCTCCTCCATTTCCAAATCATGTTGCCTTTCCAGATTGTCCTGCATCCTCTGGATTCTTCTCACCACCTGCCTCTCTAGCCTATCAAATGCTTGTGTGAGTTCTCCATGCGGTATTGCTGAAATTTCAATCCCCTGAGAAAATTGTGTCACTGATGATCACAAGCCAATTATCAAAACTAGAACCTTGCAAGGCAAGTAACTATTCCAGGGCCAACCTCAAAAAAAAAAAAAAAAATAATAATTAAAAAAAAAAAATTATCTCAGTTTAAATTGGTAATCCCTGCCCCAACAGTATGGAGACTTTTGACATACTGTTATGATAAACTAGATCAGCAACTGTCTTTTTCACAGTCAGTTCTTGTAAATTAATCCTCCTTGAAAGAAACCTGCCTAAGTGAAAACATTCATTTCTACATCTGGGCTCTCTGCTGCAGGTGTAGAGGGAAGATTTAGCAGGAGTGATTTGCAAGCCAAATTTTGAAGCCTGATTCAACAGGAAATAATGAGCAGAGCTTAGTGAATAGGGCCAGCCCTGGATTCACAGATTACTATATAGGGAGGCCAGAAGGGAACTTTGTGACTTTCTAGTCTGAATTCCAGCATAAAATAAAATGTCACCTAAGGATTTCCTGTAGGCGGTTCACTAATTTGTGGTTGTATAAGAGCCTTTTAATCTAAACCACTGTTTAGCTAATCCTTTAGGTATAAAATTTGATCTTTCATCCTAGTCTCTGACTCCTCAAGCCATAGGAATCACAAGTCCCTAATTTTTAAAAAGGTGAAAAACATCCTGGCATGGTTGTATTGCAGCCACGTGAACATCGTGGCATCTAACCTGTTCCACTCAGCTCTCCTGAAGGGCATGAGCAACAGACCCCAAGAAGGGCTTCATGCCTGTACACTTCATTGGTAGTAATGGTGCCTAAACAGAATTCAGGATCCTATGTACCTTTATCACAGGATTTGTCACTTTGTGACAATTAATGTTGTGATCACTTGCTAAATTCTTATCCTTCTTTTAAAATCAGTGAAATTGGGCATTACTGATAAGTACAAAATATTTTTTTCTTTTGAAGTTTTCCAGTTGGAAAGTTGAAATTGGATACATAAAATAGAACAAATATACGTTGTTATAATAAAAATGGACACCAACCTAAGCCAGTTTTGGTGAGTTTTGTTGTTCAATATTTTAGCTGGAAACTTCTACGCTCTCCAGCTGGCTCCCTTCAGCAGTTATGTGTTCTAGTAATCAAGTATTGTGTCAGCTGAAATTCTATGAAAATGCTATCCATTCCCAACTGGAAGAACAATATTTCATAGAGCTTGAAAGGGTGACATTTCCTTACAACAGCAGGATATAAGGGAGAGAACCAAAAGAGGCACAATAAAGAAGATTTCTTCCCCTCCTTTGATGGAAAATTCCACATGTTAATCTCTGGAGGGAGCAGAGCACAGGTAAACTTGCCAGATTCTTAAGTCATCTTGGAAAATGTCTTGTTCCCATTCTCTGCTTTCTGAATTGGGAATTGTTCAGGCACACTAGTCCCAAACGCACAGAAATATTTTATTTTAATATGTGTTTATTATAAACTGTGATGATTTTTTTTTTTTTTTTCTGCTTCTTGCCTTTTTGGATTCATTATTCCTTAGTGATCTGATCCTCTCTGCTCAGAAATGTTTGATGTGTGGCTGTATGTTGGGGCACTCAAATGGTTATAGAGATGTGACACTTGCCAGGAAGAGGCGGGTATTGCCAAAAGGTGGTAGCACTGATTCAGAAAGTGGCTGTCCCCTTTGAGTCAGGATTCAACAAATCATTTTGTTGTTCTCCCCTTAGAAGAAAAAGAAGTTCCAATGTTTAAATATGACTAAGTACAACTAACAGTGGAGTGCCCTTCAGGTGTGAGTGACTTCTCTCTCAGAGTTTCAAAGGCCTCCAGACATCTTGCATGGTATGAAGATGAAATAGGCATGATTGCACTAACAGTGGGGATAACATAGATGGTCACCCATAAAAAGGCACGTGAAAATTACTGCTTCTCTTTTCCCTCCATCCAGCCTCCTCCTCCATTGCAAGTAGTAGCTGAAGATCACCTACAGAACATTGTGACTGGTTTTTGGAATTTTTTTTCTCTTTGTTTTGTTGTTGGGTTTTTTTTTTATATATGGAAAAAGTAAACGAGGACAGAACATTTTTGCCCATTGAGAGCAAAGGAGTCAAAATTCTTAGGTTCTGCCTGTTGCTGCTTTTGGTTTCAAAATCCCGCTAGCAAAATTCTGAGGTCTGGCTCCTGCTTCTAAGTTCATGGTGATCCCAAGAGTCCCTTGCAATATATTATGCTTAGTAAAGCTAAATATGAAAGAGAAAAGCCTTAGTGGAACTAGTTGGTTCCTATTAGTTTTGAAGGGTTTTTTTGGTGTTGAGGTCTTGAGTGGCCATTGCTAGCTGGCATTAGTTTTTTGCTTTATGTTTCTAATCATATATTAAGATCCACCTTGGTAGGTTACTTGACTTGTCTTATCTTGATTGCAGGGTAGTTATGGCTGGGGGTTATGGAATCAGTTGCCCAACAGGACTTCAAATGTGCAGTCACTGCTGACATTTAAAAGCAGATTGAATAAATTAAAATGCCTGCTACAGCTATTAACTGAATTCTGTCCTTAATTACTGAAATATTATTATAAAATTATTTGCCAAAAGTAAAGAAAGTTCCTGCTCCCCAGAGCACTTTTAGTAAACCATAGCCACACAGAGAAGCAGATACAGAGGGAAGCCTGGTGGATTGGACTGGAGTAAGGATATTTTGTCAGCATTTGTTATTACTACAGTGCATGCTTGCTCAATGCACATACACATAAATACAGGGCATCATAATAGCATTATGTATTAACCAGCAGCTAGCAAGATCAGTATGAATGTGGCCAGAACATTTGGCACATTCATCTTCTCCCTTGTACATTATGGAGCTCTGATTGACAAAATCGGATGAGTTTCCACTGAAGTCCATGACAAAAGCCGAAGACATGCTTGCCTCTGTGGAGTGGTGCTGAGTATGTGCAGGTGGCCAAGCAAATATCTCACTCCTGTGGACCGCTTGGTCATCCTTCCTAACCCTTCTGCAAAAAACCCCCTGCGCTCTTTCCTTGAGATGTTGGCATTTATTGGCTTTCTACAAGTGGATGCATGAACTGGAAATGGCACTCTCAGATGCAAAACCTGGTTAGTTGTACAGTGGTTTCCTTTGCCTGCAAACTTGTCGTTTCCTGTAGGATGTATATAAACAGTTTGTGTCCTACTGGCAAAATGCAACTGCTTCCCTGGGTGGCAAGGGCTTCCTTTCTTGTCTACACCAGCATGCATCTATGCTGCAGAGGGAAGGGATGCACAGCTGCTAGCCGGTACTGCATCGTGTCATTGAGAACATTTGTGTTGTACCAGCCTGCAAAAGTGACAGCCGTAGCTATTTTTGCTTTCTAACAAATCTGCCTGACTTATACATTTATTTTGTACTTTTAGCTTAAAGCATCTTCTCAAATCTGTAGGACTTTCAGCACACGATCTAAAATGCACGGTTTCTTAACTCTCGGCCTTTGCAGGACACAGCGGAGTCAAACGAGTACACATTACATCCATGGTGGAAATGACATGCACAAAGTGAACACAAAACCAACATTGACCTGGACTATATAGAACCTCTTCCACTATGTGATCTTTGGAATAGTTTGTGTCAAATACAGATAGAGAATGTTTTCCTACTGCTATTAAAGGGGTCAGAAGTCATGGATATCAGTATATATGGAAAAGTCAGCATGAAGCGCACTGAAAAAGGGAGGGTCTGTGTTTGGTTTCCATTTCTGTGGGAGTCTCTGTTCTGTGCTAATGAACGGCATCATAAACACGGAGGTGCACAAAACTCCTAATCTCTGGGTCTAGTAAAACTGCACGAGAAGCAGCAGCCAGCACAGAGTTTGCTGAAAATCATGAGAGATGTGAACAGTGGCAGAAGCTTGCTGTAACAGTGCTAAAGGAGCTTTTTCGAATGCAAAAAAACCCGCCTAACATAGTGTTCAGAACAGGCAGTAAGTAGTTAGTGGAAAGAAATAAAAATACAAGAATTGCAGATTAATACCCACCATTCTTGATGCAATCAAGTACATTAGTCTTGCTCAGCACCTTTGAGGGGTCGCCATTTATTTAAGGACTTTTAGGTATCCATAACTTTCAAGTTTGTGTGTCTGTATTGATGGGAATGCATGTGAGATGCTGCTCTCTAGGAGCTGATTTGGGTAGATGCTAAAAGACAGATTAAGGTCTCCAACTAGGAGAGTCAGAAGTGGCTCAGAGCTGTGATTTTGGCTCTCACTGAACAGGATTATAATTCTGTCACCTGATTCTGATAAAGATAAAACGTCCCCAATCCAGGCTGGCCTTGGGTGGCTTTTCCCATATGTTCATTAACGCGATCTAAACCCCACCACTAAAGTTTAACCTAAAACTCTGGAACAAATACTCTATTGAAAGCCGTTGTCTCATTGCACTCAGTGATGCTGAAGACTGACTTGGTTTCTGCACTGGAAAACTTTTGCAGAGCTAGCTTCAGCCCATCAGGTCACTGAATTTATTAAGAGAGATGGTCCAAAGCTATCACAGATAATTGGAAAACATTCAAAAGCAACCATCAGTGGCTAGTTTTAGTGAATTCCTGACCTGGAATTTTTGCTGAGGACACTGCTTTATAATCAGCTGTGATGAGATGTGGTATCCAGTTCATGTAATTTAACAGTTTTAACCATGCAATCTAACCCTTTCTGTCTTTTCTCAAAAATGACCAAAGAGCCACCAAAAAAAGAAAAAAAAAAAAAAAGTGACAAAAAAGTTAATACTAGAAGGATGTCTACTTCTCAGTCTTCAGAACAATATCCTGCTAATGAATATTGCTTCAGGTACTAAGCAGCCACCATTTCAAGAAATTTTGAAATTCCAGGATTCATAAATAACTAGAATTGTTCATTTTTCACAGGAAATGAATTTTCATTCTAGAGGGATTGGAAAGGAAAGCATGATCAAAAAAAAAAGGTCTATCTAGGAATTCAGGTGAGAGAACAATACATATTAGACAAAAGACTAGGAAAGAGCAAGAGACTGAAAAGGAATTAAAGGTTATAAAAGAAGGGGTTGGAGAAAGAAAAGGATTAAATGGAAAAATAATTAAAAGGCGAAGGACACCCAAAAGTTCTTCTGCAGTTATGATTTTTGAAAAATCCTTTCTGGTGCTGACTATCAGCTGGATTCTTTTTGACATGTTAATTTTCTGAGAGAAGAGTTTTACTGTATGTGCAGTCCCAGTAGCAATTGGTTCTGGCATGCTTAATTCACCTTTCCTTTGCACCTTGGTTGGAACCTTTACACCCTTACTCCACTCAGGGTAAGCCCAGCACAGAACATCAGTAATAAAGTCTAACACATTCTCATACAGAGGAAGAATTAGATAGGCTTATCCACAGCTTCTTCCTTGTGATAAACTGAATAGTTTTATCCTAATAAACTGCGATATAACTTTTCTGGTTCATATCAGCAGTAGCCAAGAAACAGTAACCCTAGTAACATTGCCTAGCTCAATATTTTGTTTGGGGTTTTTTGTTGTTGGTTTGTTGTTGTTGTTTTTTTTCCCCCAGCTTAAAAAAAAACCCTCAACATGTTGAAACACAGAATGGGTGATTGTACAATGAGCCCAAAGCTAACCTTTGTGTGCAAGCATTAGCTTAATCATGGAGAGACAGATTAGGAGAGAAAAAAATGTAATTGGATGTGTTTTATTCAGTAATTTCATTTTGTTTTTAGAAGAAGGTGTCAGGCAAAAAGATAATGACAGGAATTTATTCAATTCATCCAATGAAATGTTTCACATTGTATTAACAGACTGCAGTGATATTTACCTGTGTAGTTGGATGTATAGTTTCCTATGGAGACAAGCTCAAGATTGCATGCCACTAGTTAGTAGCCTGCATCTAGGTGGAGAATGAGATGGGTATTGCAAAAGCACAGGACTTGCATAATTGATAATGTGAGCTGGAATTTCTTCAACAAGCTGCCTCTTCCTTAGGGTGAGAGGGGGCAGACAAGCTCTCATTTGTCAAAACCAGAGTAACTTTTGTGAAATCTTCAGATTTTATTTATTTCTTATTCAAGAATGTTTTGGAAAAGTTCTGGGGTTGTCAAAATGACCCATTGGAATATTTTCAGGAAAGAATGTAATTGTGAATTTGAATTGACCTCCCTCCTACCTAAACCAACAATAAAATAAAAAATTCAGAACTGAAATGAGGAAATACAAATATTTTGATTGACTTGAACTGGGGGTGGTGGTGTTCAATTTTGCTTTTTCTTTTTTTTTTTTTTTTTTTGGCATACCAATTCAGAAAAATTTTGAGGTTTTTTTCCCACACTATGAAACAGGATAACTTAACTTCCATGAATTTTTAGAAATAAGAAAATGGTTTTCTGGGACTCTAGCAGTCAGGGCAGGAAACTTGTTTTCCATATGTAGCAATGCAATGCATGTAAAGTATGC
This sequence comes from Aramus guarauna, assembly GCA_013400195.1. NCBI lineage: Eukaryota > Metazoa > Chordata > Aves > Gruiformes > Aramidae > Aramus > Aramus guarauna. The sequence goes on along the minus strand of VXBL01008352.1, from coordinate 255,059 downwards.
ATGTCTTTCACAATGTAGCCTATTCTGGCATGTGGCCAATGTGTAGATATCTATCAGAGTTGAGCCTGGGAAGAAATAGGTGAGGAAATTTTATGGAGTCTCACATTTTCTCTTAGTTATGTATTTTTTTTTTCTTGTTAGATTTAGTTATTCCTATCTTAACTGAAGATGTAGTTGTTCAGTGGATGGAAAGGAGCAGTCTTGTTCCCATCAAGGGCTGCCCTGTACTAACCTGTACAGCTTTTCTAGGACTTGGCAAAACGTTAGAGCTGTCTATGTTTAGGTGAACCCCGTAAAACATCTCCATTTGCATAGCGAAATGTGCATGCCAGTAGTACTTGCACAACACCTCACGGCTGTATGCATGGGTAACCTGCATGGCAGCAAACGCTCCAGTAATCTCCGTTTGTTCGTCCAGCAGTCCCCTATGTAGAGAATTCTGAATATTGAAGTTCAGCATTAGAGCTGGTCCAAAAAAGCCCATTGAAATGCATGTGTGAGCCCCAGTAAGCAGCTTGCAAGGAGCCAGACCGAAGCCCTGCAGAGTGTCCCCGGAGCAGGGTGCCCGGGTGGGTTGCTGCAGCAGCCCTTTGGAACTGGTGCTAAGCCCACTCCTTACAACGTACGGTTGAAAATCTGGGGTGTTTCCAATTAACTTTGATCTCTGGTACAACAGGCTTTCACATACGTTAATTTCTAGTGGGAATTACAAATGCAAATTACTATGAAGACGATAATCAATTTTGAAGCAGATTGACCAGAAAGTTCATTTTCCTATTCTGGCAGTAGCACACGTGGTCATTCATGCTGGCAGCCATTCTGCATACCTAAATACGAAGTGAAGCAACGTGCTTCTCAGCTGTTGCAGATGTTCTTCTTTTGGGTCCAGAGACACCCAAATGCACATCCTTTCATGCCTACAGTGCCCTCTACTTGGTTCTGCAGGATGGAAACCTGGGTGCATAGGCCAGAAGGGAGCAGCAGATGATGGAGGACTGTAGCTGTGGGATGCTCCAAGCAAATCCCCTGGCTCACAGTGTAGGTGCACCAAACTAAATCTGTTTGGTGTTTTTTTGTTTGTTTGTTTTGGTTTTCTTTTTTTCTTTCTTTTTTTTTTTTTTTTTTTTTTTTTTTTCCGAGGGGCTGCTTTTACAGCAGAAATCAGAAATCTTTGTTGCCACCTGCCAAGTGGAGTTTTTTCTGGTTTGGACTACTAACTGTTACTCTTACTGCTTTTATTCCAGTCCTCACGGCTGTCTTGTTTTCTCTGTATAACCTCTCAAATTTCCTTTAGGTTGGTGAGCTCTCTCAATTTTCCCTTTCAGCATTCCATACTGCTACTTCCTCTTTTGCAAGCACCTTACCTGCCTTATAATTCTGCTAATCCATATCTTCTCTAGTTTAAAACAGTGCGCTCCTGCATGCCATTATATCAGATGCCTTAGAGGACTTGACACAAATCTGCCACATTTCCAAAGTCCAGAAAATCAGTTCTCAGAGAAAGATTAGCGGTCAGTCTGTCGTGGCCCCGTTTTAACCAACCCAAACTGCATATTATGCTCTTTTCTATCTACTTCCATGTGTTTGCATACAGCAGTACTCAGACTTACAGGTCTGTAACTGCCATCAAATTCCTCCTTTCACTTTTCTTAGCTATAGAAATAATGTCTGCTGTTCTCCACTCATATGGTATTGTTTTGTTCCCATCATAGACACACAGTACGGTAGAGGTATTTAAAAGAGGCAAAATTCAGAATAGCTTGAAGCCTGCAGGAGTTCTCTATGTGAACTTTCAAAGTAGTCAGGAGGAGTTTGTTGTACAAACCCTTTATACAGGATCAAGTTTGACATAAATAGTCTATCAAGCTAGCAATTGCACCACTGTGTTCCTCAGTGCAATAACAATTCTCTACACAAAGGCAGCAAGGGTTTGTCTACCCAAGATTATTTTAAAAGCATACAATATGGAGGGACTTAAAAGTTGGGGAATGTTATTAGCTCTCATTTTGGTATCTGTAGGTTTCATACTATGTCAGCAAATTGGAAATAATGTACCTTTAATAGCTTACTAAGCAAACATTATTAGAGAGTATCAAATAGAAGTAAAAAAAAAAAAAAAAAAAAAAAGTCAAGGAGGAGTTATTGTAATTCATTTTCAGCACTCAGGGACTTACTTGGTACAGAATGTTAACAAGTAAAACCGGTGGGTAGCATGGTGACCCAGCCAGCAGGCACTGTAGGTGCTGGGGTGGCAGTCTGAACCCCTCGGTCACAGCCTTGGTCATGGGAACATGCACGATATTAACTAGAAGCAAAGTGCATGAGGATTGCTGTATAGCTTCAGTTCGTTGCTGTTGTTGATGCTGCAGATCAAATCAGCGTTTTTTTGACTAAAGGATGTATAACATGATGAAATGGGCTCTAATTATAACGTGCTGAAAGACTTGATGAAAATTTGTTCTGCTTTCTGCTTTTGATTTAGCTGGAGGCATTGGAAAAGAAATCCAGGGGGTGGAAAGAATTTCTTCAGTCACAGCAATGGTTTCATACATATTCTTCAGAAAACTTCCTTGCCCTTTCTTGGTGTTTCAGGCCCTGTCCTAGCACAGCATATTCGACCTCGACGATATAAGTCTCAGTGAGATCAGAGATGTACTTGAAGGCAAGAGTACATTGTATGTACTTTGGCTGAGTTTGGAGCTAGGGAGGTCCCAGTATTAGACTTTGGATTTGGTGTGTTGGGTAAACTCGTACCAGGTTGGCTCCTTTTAACTTCTCCCTCTTTGTCCACAGTTTTTCCTAGGCAGCAATTCACAGATAAATGCAATACTTGAGTGATATTTTCTTTTTGCCTGGACTGTTTGGTATCTCTTCTGTCAAGTAATGTTTCAGTATGCACGCCATAAAAATTATACCAGGGTATCTCCCCCGCCCCGAGCCATATCACATTGCAAATGCACATGTAGTTTGTTGTCCTCTCGTGCTTCAAGTTCTCTGTTACCATTGGTGCTTGTAATTTTTCTTTAAGCCTTTTGTAGCTTCCCTGCGTTCTCATTGTTTTGTTCAGCAAGTTTTCTCTCCTTTAATGTTCCTTCCAGGCTAGTGCCAATAATGTGTATAATATTTAGATTATTTCCTCTGGTATGGTCATAAATTGCATCCTCCATCTTTTAGGATTCAGTCCTGCAGTGTCCTCAGCAGTATTCAGGAGGGCACACGAGGGCGTGCTGTAGGAAGAAGTTGTGTTGGTTTCTACAGAGCTCTTTGCATGGTGAAACCAAACAGTTGCATGGGTTCCTCGCCGTCTGCTCCATCAGGATCGGCCTTGACTGGTCAGCGATCACAGAGCTTGAGAGTTGGGAGCAGGCCACCGACTCTGCGCCGTTCCCACACAGAAGACAGTTTTCCCCTTCAGAGCAGACCTCGAGGGGCCCGGATAGTGCTGGGAGTGGCGTAGTCACTCCCCAAAAAGTCACTTCTGATCTACTTTCTCCACGGCTCAGCTCCCTCCGAGAGCGCAGCCAAAACGCTTTCCCAGGAGGCTCTGAAGTCGTGTTGATGCAGGCGGTATTGCGGAGGGAGGACTGGGGAGAAGGTGGGTTGCTGAGCCAGAGGGCAGGAAGAGAGAAGGGGTTGGAGACGCAGGCCGATCCAGAAAAATGTGGGTACTTTCCACCAGAAATCTGGCATCTCACCAGACAATCCTTGGGTCTGCTTGGAGAGGATATTAGTGTTTCCATTCTTGCTTCAGGGCTCTTTGGCTCCCAGGTATTGCTAGATGATTTCCAGAGTTGTTATTGCAAAGTAATATTCACATGAACTGATCTGGGAGGCAAAAAAACCCGCTTCAGCGGGGTATGTGACCCATGGTGAAGTTTAATCAGCTTTGTAAGGTATAGTTTGTATCCTACTGTTTCAAATAAATAAATAAAGCTTCATATAAAAATCCGGCATTTACAAAGATCTTCTGGGTAGGTTTTTTTCCAATGTTCCTTCTATTTATAGCTTTTTGTGAGAAATGGCCACCGTTTTGCCAAGCATTTGGCAGAGCTTTTAATTATGCATGCTGGCATTTTATGCAACTTTTTTGGTTAACTATTACCAGGCTTTTCTGCTATTTGAAAGGGATGGATGCTGACTTAGTGCAGCTGATCCTGGTGTCTGTGAGTGTGTGTTGTGGCATCCCATTTTACTTGCTTTTCTTTAGGAGAATGGGACAGAAGTCAAATGCAAATAAAACAGTCTTGACAATGTTGTTTGCTCAAACTTGGACCCAGAGGGAGCATGTGAAATTTGGGGTTTTAGCCTAAATATGGGCCAACCGATCTTTTTCGAAACTTTGTTGGCTTCTTTTTATGTAAAAAATTGTATCATGTACAACTATTCACATAGTAAACAAAAATATTCGAAATACATTACCTATTTTAAGCAGAGACACATACCATTTGAGAGAAGAAGCCCATAAAGTTCATATGTGCTCCTCTCTGCATCTTCTCTAGACATCTGCATGATACCTTCTGCTCTCTACATTCCCTGAAGTTGCTACGCTCCGTGCTTCTCCTCCCCAGGTTACGGGACTGTAGCGAGCTCTCGGTGTTTGCAAAGACCGAGCAAGCTGATGAGAGAGGTAGGTGTCTGCCCTGCAAGGACACCGGCTGATCCTTACAGTTCTGTGCAAGCCAATGCATGCGTCCTTATCTCAATAACTTGGGGCGTTTTGTAGCAAAATATATTTCGCCTGTAAGTTTGGTAGTATACCAAGCATTTAGGGTCACTTAGTGTCTGTCTCTCTTTGTTTAGGAGTATATTCTCTTGAGTTCTCATGTTATTCCTATGTATTTGCAGTAACTGTTAACCGTAGCCATTAATATCCTCTGAAAATAATTTGCAGTTTGCCAGTTGGGTGCTGAACTTCAACCACTTTTTTGTTCTGTGCATGAAATATATCATTATAAGACGCTTTCTTGAAATGTCTTCTCTGAAAATTTCAGCCTGTGTTTAATCTTGCTCAGAGCTCTGTTATTTCAAGTTCAGCTTGCAGTTTATTATAACTCTGCGATCCTTTTTTGAAGAGCTGCTAACCAATTATTCTCCATCCTATGACTGTACGTTTGTGCCAAAACCATAATACTTTGTTCTTCTCTCTATACTAAATTGAATGCTGTTTTTGCAGAGTGTTTCTCCAATTTTCCTACAGGCGTGCATATTAATAAGAATAAAGTTGTGCCCCTAAATCAGCCTTAACCACGTCATTTAATGAAGGTCAGGGCTGTTTAAAATGAAGTCACGGGAGTCCAAAGAAATGAATAGATGCAGATGGTAGAGAGCTGTAATGTAACAGCTAAAATCAGGATAGTTCAAGCTGTGAAAATGTTAACTCTAGGAGTAGTGTTTGTATTGTTGTACAGTTTGACAAGTAAATATAAAAAGTGTATTATTATACCAGTAAACATAATGTTAAGTCCTTTTGTGGCAATAATCTGTATACCCAGAATTAAGTCATTTTGCAAAATAAGCGGTTTCTCAAAATGACCAGCATATATAATTATATTTTTATATAGGTGCATACGCATATGAATTTTCTTTAAGAGTGCCTTTATTCAGGTTTGGTCCATAATTTCCATTCTTCACTATGTATACATGTGAAAACATGCAGTCAGTGGTTGGAACAAAAGTAGAAGTCCTACTGAGTCTCATATTCATGTCACTTCTCATTATGGAAAGTGACAGTGTATGTGTTTAAAAGCGCTGATGTGATCACTGGACTGATTGTTACAGATCAGCCTAATTCAGCTTTTCGAAAAACCTGCATAAAATCTGGGTGTTTATCATATGCATGCCAGTTAAAATCAGTATAGATAATTTCAGTTGTAAGAATTCTTCAGGCACGGGCTCAAGGAAGCTTTGCGCGGTTTCTTTGCGTACATGTTCATCTACAGTAGGCCAGCTATAAAAAAAAAAAATAGAACGCAAAGAGAATACAAACACTAATGAGGAATATCAGGCCAACTTGGCATGCTAATGAAATCCTTGCTGAAATTCCTCCTTTTCCTCTCCCCTCTTAATTTTTCAAGTACATCTCCTCATAAACTGCCCTGATTGCTTGACTACTGAGATACTATTAATTTCTTTTCTTCCCACAAGATTCCAAGAATTTAAGGGTAGATATGGGTCATATTTTTCCATATGCATAGAACAAGCCAGAGAATGTGCAGGGTGATTTCTGCATCGAGAGTGACTATTCAACTGTATCATCTTTTCAGAAAGAAAGTTAGCCCCAACTTCAAGCTGCAAGCGTTGGCAAGTCTACTGCCTCCATGTATAATCTGACCCAGAGGTTAGATTCTGATCTGAATTTATCCTCAGTTTCAAAATGTAAACCGTCATTATGCTTTTATTTTCCACAGCCTGCTATGTTAAAACGATGTCTGCTACCAGAAATTTTTCTAAGTTTTCTTTAAGAGCTCACTTCATCAGTTTTAGCATTGTCAAGCCATTTCCACACCTCTGTAACCTACCAGAATAATCTGGTTATTACTTGTATATCAAATACACTAATTTGTTTCATTTAAGAAGAAAGAAAAAAAGATTAAAATACTGATTGATCTTCCTTGCCCCACACAGCTCAACGCCCAGTCAGAGCCCTTGCACCAAATTTTATTCCTCTCAAGTAAAACAATAACCCCCTTTGGATTAAAGTAGTTATTACATAATTTTGAAGTTCTGAATGCTAGCTGCCCATCTGAGAATATTGTCTTATAACAGCATCCGGGGTGAGCTCGGGTTGTGCTCTATGATCTGATCCTTACTCTGCAAGCCACCAATACATTCGTGAATTGCAAGATTACGGCAAGATTCATCCGTGTTTGTGAAGCTAAGTCAAGACAGAGGCCATCAAAGCCTACAGTGTTACTAATTAGATTATTAAATGAACCGAGCAGGAAGAATTCTTTACTTCTGCATTGAACCTTTCTTTTAAAATATAGGAAGGTTTCCTTACAGCAAAGCCAAAAAAAAAAAAAAAAAAAAGGTCAAAATAAACATGTGTTAATTATAGTCCTGGACCTGCTTACATGTCAAAACTATTTTTACAGTTTTGCTTCATTGTTGAGGGTTAGTGTATTTCACCAGCAAGGGGCAGAACATGTCCTAAGTAGGGATTTTCCATGGCAAGCCGCAATTACAGACAATTGACATTTGATTATAATAACCAGCAAACTTTCGTGAAATAAATGACACCTGAGCGAGTTTCATAACCTTTTGCCTCGCCCTTCCCTGGAATGCATCTGTGCTGCGTGAAGGCTAGGAACAGTTCTGGTGATTGCAAACAGAATTATTTGAACCCAGGAGAGCGCAGAGGCTTCCCGAGATAGGCTGCGCTAGCCAGCCTGCACACCGTGTGCAATGCCTGTTAGAACTATTTACGCGTGTGCGTTTCCAAATACACTCGCAGGACCAAAACGGTTAGCTGTGCGGGGATTATACGCTTGCATCCACAAGTTTCTCTGTTTCCTGGGTCTGATTCAACCGTGTCTTGCATTTTTACCAGCTCTCCGCTTACATCAGTGAACACAAAGCGGAGGCGACGCTGCCAAATCAGAATCGTCTTGTAGAGAAGCGCAGGAATTGCGCCACTTGTTTTTGGTGCCTGTGGTTTGAGCAGCAGCAGGCGAAGCTGTTTGCCTGTGTGAACTCGTCACTTCGTTATATAACTGTCTATTGTAAGTTTCCTTGCTCCGTGACCAAGTCCAGCTACGCTACCAAGGGCGCACAAGCGGTGTGCCAAGAGAGTTAGGGCTGCAAGGCATCTCTGGCTTTGAGTAGTGGCATCTCTGGCTTTGAGTAGTGACGCGTAAAGATGCAGCACGGGAAAGATGGATGAAGGTACAGCTTTCAGCAAGGATGGTAGAACTGTATTCCCATAGACAGTTTCCACTGAAAGGTCCATCTGCACACGCTCTTCTTTCACCTATGCGATGAGTAATGTGGAAGAAAAGTTTTCTTTATTCAAAGAGTAAAAAGTAATGAGTGAGAACAGATTAGTACCATCTTGATGCTAGCTGGAGTAGGATATGCTACTATCACACTATATATTGAGACTTGTTGCCTGTCAGTACCCTCAAAACTATTCCACCCAGCCATCCTCCTTCACGATCACCCGCACAACTCCTGAGTCTTACTTCAGAGTGAAGAGTGCAGTTGAGAAACCATCCTTTAGCGCTTCTTCCTCTTCTTCCATTATGCCAGGGAGGAACAAACTCTTGCAGCTGCAGCGGTTCACTTGACGGATGTGTGCCAGGTTCACAGAGAAAGCATGGGCAATGTCTGTAAAGTGTTTCAGATTATTAATTGCTCGTGCTGCAATTGAGAATACTTTTACAGTATAACTGGATAATAGTTATGAGGTTCCTAGCAATCCCATTGTTTTCTGCCTGTTTTCAGTTTTGCTGTATTTTAACAAAGGGTATTAGACCATGGAGTTTGTTCATCTTAAATGCAGTGAACAACAGTTCTGACATCTGAACTTTAGGGAACCCTTAAGAACTCTTAATTGCTCAGCTTAAAAAAAAAAAAAATCAAGGCAGAGAACAGATGTATAGTAATAAACTTATCTCATAATGTCAAATGATTAAACAGTGGATTCTTTTTTACATTTAAATATACAAGACTTTCCATTAAGGGGCTTTGTTGACTCTGATAACAGTTTCACAACCATTAAGTTTATTTCTACAGCTATTTGTTAAAAGCTAATAGGGAAAATAATAGAAACTAATTGAAAAGCAAAGCAAACAGAGCAGAGCCTAGAATGTTTCAGTTAATAAGCAATAGAGATTGTATTGATTTCATTTTATAAACAACATTAATCCTCAATAACAATTAAAGTGTAGACAGGTTGCTTGTTTAAGTTATCAGATAAGATGGCCTACTCAGGTATATATCTGGGGTAGTAATTTGAAAAGGATATGAGGATTCAAGAAGCTATTGATCCATCCATCATGAGCTTGTGTCACGAGAAATGTTCTTGGCAAGGTGCAGTAGTTCTTAAAATCACTGCTGCTCAAAGACCAGCGGTGCAAGAGTTCCTGCTGCTCGAAAGCACCACAAGCCTGAATGAAAATGGTAGGGTTTCAAAAGTAGCTTTATGTATTCTCCCTAAATTATAGAGATGACCAAAGTGAGGTGTCAGATCTTGTCTGCTGCTGGTACACAGACAGTGGAAGTGAGTGTTTGTAGCTTCAAAGCAGAATCTGAGTTCAAGGCGATAGGAAGGTTTGGTCCTGGGTATCCTCTGCTGGCAGAAAATGGCAAAAGCTGTTCCTGGGACACTTCTGCTCCTAAACCAGAAGTGGAATATAATCCCCCTTCTAGCTGGTGGCTTGGAAATGTAAGGAAGACTGGAAAATAATTATGAGTGCAAACCTCTAGAAATCCAAAGAAAAGTTTTTGCATTTCACACAAAGGATAGCAGTGCAATATTCACAGCTCTGATGTTGACAGGTATTTACTTGCAATTGCTCTGTGACTCTGTGTGCTAGGTGGTGACTGAAGGCTCCTCAAGGTATGTTGGCGTGGCTGACTGTGGAGGTGCTCCTTTTGTATACCTGATGGTGTTAATAGCAGCTGGGAAAAGCGACAGGACGGACCACAGCATGGCCAGGCTGCCCTCTTTTAGTCTCATGAGAAGCCCAGAGGCTCAGCTGGGTTAGCAGCCTGTGCTGAAGACCATGGTTGCTGCTGGTTCCTATGCAACCTTGCTGAAAGCTGGTTGGGTAGACGTGTTGTGCTGCACTAGTACCTTCAGTTGTGGTGTGGACGTGAAAATGGAGCTACGGAGCTGCAGATCAGGCTGGCTTCAACTGAGGGCCTCCGGCGCAGTCAGAGTAGCAGGCAGCTTGGTACTTGCCTTGTGCTTAAGCCACCTGTGGGTTCATGAATAAGCTGCTCTCTTTACCTAACTGTCTGCAGGACCTGACCCAGTGGCTTGCTATCAAAATGCCTAATGGGCCATGATCTGCACGCAGCTTCGTGTGGAAAGCTCACCTAGCCTGACATGCGTGTTTTTAGTGCAGGAGTTCATGGTACAAAAGTGGATGGTTGCACTCAGGTTCCTCTTCTGCCACCGGGGACACTGAAGTTGCATCTTGTTCTGTTGGCAGTGGTAAGACTTGACTTTTCTGCTGAAATTGGGCTGATTTTCAGGGAGCAGTTTGACATCCATTAGATTAAAAAGGAAAAAGGACATTAAAAGAAGAAGGAGATTGAGTGTGATTCTGTGATCTCACATTAACCACCCTCATGGAAGAGCAGATACTTTGATGTCAGTTCCTGTTTTATTAAACATACAGCACAAAAGTGTGAAATAGGCAGTAGAACAGGGACTGACTCTCTGGTTTCTTCCATCCAGCTGAATGCCCAAGAGACTACGTGCTCTCTGACCAAGAAAATATCTGATTATTCCAAGTAGTGCAAAATAGCTTACACAGGAAAGGACAATATTGATCCCAAACTGCCTTACAGGCTTTTCAGGAGAATTAATTCAAATCTTTTGTGGTGAGGAGAGGAATGAAGCCCATTCCCCTGTGGATGTGGGTGAGGTCTCTGGTTCTCAGCTAGGTGGACAAACCAAGGGTAACCTCCTCCAGTTGTGCATTGAGGGGAAAAAAAAAAAAAAAAAGAGTGTGCTCCTACCTCTGACTGTACCAGAGTCTGACTAGCATGGAGGGTTTGAAACCCCTGAAGGGCGTTCTGTGTCCTAGGAAAAGGTAGGATTTAAGACAAGGTCTTCTCAACAGCCTTTTTGGTTCCGTAGAAACCCTAGTGTGTGGTAGGAGTACAGTTGTACAATCTCGAGACAGAAAAGGCCTTTGCTTTAGGAGGTGGTCTGAGAGGGCTGTGTGAGGGGAGGGCATTTTTCTCCTTTCTGAGCTGAAACGCTGTCCTCTGCAAACGAGAGCTGGGAGCAAACTTGTGACTTTGGTGGAGAAGTAAAATCAAGAAGGGCCATGCTAGAAGCTTGCAGTTTAATGTTTGTTCAGGACAAACTACATTGCACTGTATACAAATCACATTTTAAAATGGAGCAGTACGCTGCATATATTTGCATTCCTACTTGTTTAATATATGATTAATTAAAGAAAGCAATACAGATTGTTAGAATTGAGATGACTGAGAGATAAGCCAGCAAATTGACATAAATGGAAGCAGTTACTCCAAGTACCTATCTGTTTATGATAAGATTGCTTGGATTTAGCAGAGGAGGCTAGAAAAGATGGTAACAAAAAGGAATCAACAAAACTGTCTGTCTTAAGGCAGAAGCTTGCAGTTGCCCTGGGTAAAAATTTCCTGTTAACTTTTGTAGGCCTTGGAGAGTAGCTGACTGTCATTAATTCCTGGTCAATATTTGAGTAATGCTCTTTGGCAAGTCACACCGCTTGCTATTTGCTTGATCAATGTATAATAGCCCAATGACTCAATATTATAAAACTCAATGACCTGTGAAACTTCAACATTTACATTTCTGTTAAAATCTCAAATAGTTCTTTATTAGTAGGAACTCGAGCTAAAATGCCAATCAGATAAGCTTGATGACAATTGTTAGCCATTTTCTTAGTCACATTGAGACAGATTCTAGTGCTCTTTCTAAAACTGAATACTGTGAAATGAATGAAACTACTCACAGGGAAAGATAAAACTCATCATACATTTGAGAGATTAGAAGATGCGGCAGTCAGAATCTCGCCCGGGCAGCATCAGAAACCTGTCTGAATTTTTGTGTTTTTATTCAGCCTGCTTACAATGGCACGTTGTAGTTATACCCAAGCAAGCATAAAGTCTTTTCTGTCTTGTAGTGGGAGTCAAATGTTTCACAGGAACTCTCTGCATGAACCACAATTAGTCACCTGGTTATCAACGTCTGTGCAGCTTTGCAGGCTTTAGAGGGGTAAATATATTACGAGATGAAATCCCGACCCCACTGAAAACCAAGTAAAACTCACAAGGGAGAACATCCCGATCCTGGTGGGGAACGTACTTATCTTCCACTTGCAGCCTCCCGAAATACCCCAGTCACAGCCTGTTTCCCACGTTCTCCCTGGCTCCCGGCAGCGCGGGAGCAGAGCACGGCAGCGCTCTGGCAGCTCGGGCAGGGAGGAGCGGGGCTGCTGCTGCGGAGCTGGGTGCTCGCGCAGGCACCGCGTCCCCGTGCAGGGGTGCTGGCCTCTGCAAACGCCTCTCTGCCGACTGGGCACTCCCAGTACCTTCCTGTGCAAACTTGGAAACTTCAGCTGCTGCTGTAGGTGGCTTACATTGCTTAAAGCTATGCGTTTGGCTGTCCTGAAAGCGGCATTAAAGCCACGCAGGCGGGCCATGAGGTCTGAACGGCGTACCGGGATCTTGGTCCTCAGGTGGTTACGGCTTCAGTTAATGCTCTGTAAGTGGGTGGTGTCAGCACTTTAGTCCACGTTAGTGCAAGATCAAATAGGTGAAACGAAACTATTTACTGCCAAAACACAGTTAGTAGACACCCGAGAGTGCCCACACCAGCAGGTACAACAGAAATGCAGGCGAATGTCTGCCTCTCATCTGTTGTAATTCACCACCTCTCAGCTCAAGGACAAGTGCTGCAATGCTGTGAATGTCCTACGTCAAACACGGGCGCTGATTTGACCTACTGGCTCAAGGTAGAAAGTTCAGAAACACTAACGAGTTAATGTAACAAAGTTACATCCTAGAGTGGCAGATTTAGGTGCATTTGGACATTGCCACACAGAGAAATACTTTTTTTTTTTCTTCCCCTTTTTTAAGTACAGCAGATTGAAGAATCATCAACAAGCTAGCTCACAGACATGTTTGCCAGAACAACAATTTTGACAAATAATTCTCATTTATTTTTCCTATTGAGAAACTGTTCAGCAATCTATCAAGATTGGCTTCAGTTGTGAAGTGAAATCACCATTAAGAAAGTAGAAGCTCTTGGTAATAACCTGACCAAATTAACGGCAAGGGCTGGTATAAGAACTGCTCTGCTGACCTTTGAGGCACAGCACTTGGAAGATATAAGGAAAGAGAAAGCTAGCAGAAGATGAGATGTAGGATGAGAGAAGCTCTCTGCTGACCAAGCCTGAGTTTCCAAGGCAGGTAAATGGAGAACATGTAGGTACAGCCCAGAGAAAGGTAGGGTCCAAATTGGTAAGCCTCAGCAATCACTCCCGTACACTGCTCCCAAGCCCATTGTGGAACAGGAATAGTTGAGATAGATGAAGCATTTCAAATAACCCACATGAGAGAAAAATATTATCTGGTTGCAGACGGGAGAAGAAAGATGAGATATATCAGAGTCTCCCAGTATCTCTGAAGAGCTTTTCTGACAATTTCAGCTGATTCTGACCACGTTGGCCATGGTACGGCACCTCTGTTCCAGCCACGCTGTGTGTCCCTCCCTTGGCACAATGGGCTCTGTTTACCTTGCACTGTTTGAATGCTCTGTAAACATACGTGTATATGTAAGTGCAGGTTGTTACATGCACTTACTACTTGAAGCAGCTAAGAGCAACTGTTGGGTCACTATTTGCATGAAGAATGTGTGTGGGTTTATCATTATGCAAAAGGTATCAGACACACCTGCTAGAACAAATGAAACATTTCTAGAAAAAACAGACCTGCCTTTTGCTGTAGCGAATATCTGCAGTCTTTTCTCTTGCGTACTGCACCATTTCGCCACACTTGGAACGTCAATACTGGCTTGGGAAAGTTTATGCTGCCTCATTTTGTGCAACTCTTGAAACAAATGCTCAGGAAGCAAATTAAATCTGAAGCAATGTGAGGACATGCTGAAGGGGTCATGAGAGGGAAGGGAGAATCCATCTAGCAAGGGAAAACTAGGGTTATGTCGACATAGTACAATGCTGCATAGAGCCAGCACAGTATTCCTAACCCACGCCATACAGTTGGGCAGAGCTACATTAGGTAACTTCTTAAATTACCTCCGTACCCCTGGTACTTGCTTGTCAGAGCTTGGTAGAACAGCTCTGATGATGCCAAGCTACATTGCTGTCCGTCTCGCGTTGTGCTTGCTTTGGGGTTACCCTGCCACATCTTTCTTTTAGACGTTTCAATAACTCGTGGTTATTTTTGGTGGGAAGGGACATGTTCAGGCTGCCTGTGAAACCACGCTCTCGTGTCTGGGAGAAGCAGCTGCCCCTGGCTCCCAGCTCCTTCCAAGGGCAGCCCTCGGCCGGAGTCCCCGCCGAGCTTAAGGGCAGCCTGCAGCTCCTGAGCCCCGTCCTGTTGCACTGAGGAGCACACCCTGCTTTCCTTTCCCCTTCCCCTTTCCTGTGTATGAAAAGGGGTTGGTCAGTTCTGGGAGTAAAAACACGCTTTGGAGGCTAAACTTTGATTTATCCTGCCTACCTTTTATTTATTCTGCTTGCACTGTAGCAAATATAGTCTTACCCACAGCTTCTCCATTTAGAAATTCTATGAGGCTGTCGGGCCTTTTAAAAAAAAAGCTCTTTTAATTGTGCTATATTGAATAAGAAAATTGGAGCTATCAGTCATATATGTATAAAAAGAATGAACAGGGTAGCCCTCTTGGGAGTAAAGCAATGAAAAAGCCAAGCAGTACAGAAGGCAAACCACAAATGTTGTTCATTATCCTAATTATTTGAAGCACATGAACAAGAAAGTACACAGACATTGAAATAACGTGAAATACAAGGAATAGTGAAGCAGTGAATGCCAGTTTAGGATAAGGTGCAGTAAGCAGCAGTGTGTTCAATATATTAATACAAAAAATATAAAGAGACTTCTGGCTTTCATTACTGCTCCGTGTGTTTTGTTAGGCACAACATTATTTGTTGGGTTTTATAATGGACATGGTCAAAATAGGTAATTTACCCTCGGTGTTTCTCACACTTTGGCTTGTTTTGTTTCTTTGGCTTGTTTTGGTTTTTCTAGCCCCTTGCCCCCCAAACCCTCAACTGGATTAGTGCTCAGACTTTTGGTGGAGAAAGAAAGACTTGAGTATGGTTTCTCAGTCTCTCTCTGAACTTGGAGGCCATTGTGAACGTGGTTAACCTGTGCCGTCAAACAACAAGGCTTTTTTGCTCATGTCAGTGAAAGAGAAGTGAAGTGAGTGCCTTTACTGTTAATGTCAGGCTTATAAACTGCAATGGAAAGGGAGGATGGTGCTACCAAGGTAAAGAATAATACGAATGTGTATTGTGTGCATATATCCACTCACACCTGCACACAAACTATCAGACATATTTAGTGAAATCACACTGTGGTTTCCCAGGTGTGATACTGAATGAATGAATGAACGAACAAACAAACAAGGAAGCCAGTAAGCCAAATGAATCTTTCAAGTCACTCCATTAAGGTCATCAATTTTGCACTTTTTGGCAGTGATCCCTGAAATGAATTTGTCCTACTATTTTATTTATAAAAACCAAGACCTTGGTCTTGCAAAGATTAGAAGCACCTGCTTCTAGTTAAGCATGTAAGAAATCCTAAGGAATTCACCGTGATTCTTTGCATACGTGAAGTTCTGCATGTTCTATATCATCAGATCTGGCACCTCCCATCACTGCCAACATGTATCAATGTATGAAAAAAATGAGTTGAATATCAGCCCTTTTCTCTGAGAGGCAGTGTAATCTGCTCTGGCACTGATTGGGAACGCTATTGAAAAATGAAGAGAATAGGCAAAATAAATAAGCATCAGAAACATGCAGTGCTGCAAAAAAATTTAAAGAACTGAACATAAAGAGAGCTGTTCAAGTGATACACACTGACAAACCAAGTTCTCATCCTCTTTTTATATTACAAAAAAGGATACATAATAGCATAAAAAGCATACATTTATTACAACCCACATAATATATCTTGTTTTCCTACCATGCTCTTGTGGCCTGGCATCTGGCATTTTTTCCTAGCGTCTGGCTAAGAAAGAAAATGATCTGTTCTTTTCTCTAGTTTCTTGCCCCCCAAAACAGACTACAAAAGGAGCAGACGCACACAGCTTAGCTAGTTGCTGGCGTTAGTAGTGCAGCGTATTCTCCAGTGGGGTAGCACCAATGCTATTGAATCCTCCACAAAAACCATTGACAAATGGTACTGAGGACAAGAAAGCTGGAAAGGGACTGTTTCCAAGGGCATGTAGTGAAAGGACAAGGGGTAATGGTTTTAAACCTAAAGAGGGTAGATTTAGATTAGATATTAGGAAAAAATTCTTTATTGTGAGGGTGGTGAGGCACTGCAGCAGGTTGCCCAGAGAAGCTGTGGCTGCCCCCTCCCTGGAAGTGTTGAAGGCCAGGTTGGATGGGACTTTGGGCAACCTGGTCTGGTGGAGGGTGGAACTAGATGATCTTTAAGGTCCCTTCCAACCCAAACCTTTCAATGATTCTATAAATCTGGAAGAATCACCTTGACTTTGCTAAACTGTTTGATGGTGAGCCTGCATTTCTCTGTAGAAAGCAAAAAATGCGTGGAAAGGCAGTGAAAGGGAATCTCACATTCTTCTGCCTGTGGTACAGTTTGCATTTTCCAGCTGACAATACAAATGATGAAAAATAGCTGAGTACGTGCTTGCTTTCACTCAAAAGCATTAAATCATTTAGGCTTTCAAACAGCCAGGTCAACTCTATTATAGCATTTACATTTCATTCCTCTACCTTAGATTTTTACTACAAAGTTCTCAATGGTTAAATGGCACTCATCATCCATTATCTTAAAATTAGACCTATAATCACTGCAGGTTCCCTCTGCACTTAGGAAACTAGTAATGGGGGTAGGAAGTGCTGGTCTAGTAATATCCTCTGTTCAGACTACAAATATCATCTTAGCCTTCATTATAAAGGAACTGAAGGATTATACTAGTGCATCTTTGTGGATTTATCAGTAATGTAATGATGATTCATTATATTTTTAACTACTCTGTTTTTCAACTGGTTCCCCCGTTAGCAGTTGTGAGACATTTTCCATTTGGCCATTTTGTTTTTAGCATAATTAGTCCAATTTGCTAACAATATATTAGCTGATGTTTCTTGCCTATGAATTCTGGTGATCAACCAATGTCGTCAACTTCTCCCACCACATCACTTGGTACAAGGATTCCTTTCTTTGACTCTTCCCACCTTCTCTCCAAAGGATACCCTCCTACTATCTCCCGATGGAAACTTCTGCAATGCTGTCCGAGGAAAGGGAAAATCCCAACACACATGTGCACACACAAACAAGTACCAGAAGTACCTTCTCAAAAATGCTCTCAGGGACTTATTCCTAATGCAGATCACACAGGCTAAAATCAGCCTCTCTTTTAGGCCTAATTACATCCCTTATATAAGTGGAGCCAGCTGCGGTCTTTTCCAGCTTCTTCACTTCCTAGAAGTTACTCTAGCTCAGTGCCTATCAGGTTACTGTTGCTAAGGAGTATACAGCTGTACTCAGAGAGAATAATCTACTATCAGTCATCTCATCTGTATGATCACAAGTAAACTTGGTTTCTTGAGGACTGCTTTTCTTTTTCCATTTCTGACATGCTGCCCTCCATCATCTGGGTACTCTTGAAAGGAGGAAGTTACCAGAGCACCCAGGACAAGTTCTCATACTCAAGAAATGCACTCGTAGCTTAGCTTCAACAGTGACGGGGTTGGGGGATAGGGGTGAAGGGTTTTTCTTCTGGTTGTGAGCCATCATCCGTGTAAAAAGCATCCTCATGGTGTAGGGAGTTTAGAGGAAGAAAATGCATCTTGTATTCCAGTTCTTTATTATGCCAGTCATGTTGGAGGGCTTATTTTGAGCTGTGGTAGGAAACCTCTCTTTTTCTATTCAACAGAAACTGTTTAGACAGTTTGAAGAACTCTTGTCTCCCTTCCTCTATTTGAGCTCAAGTCTTCAATTAGATGTAATTGAAAAAGGTAGAGTAAATGGCAGGTGCCTGCCTCTTTGGAAGGCGTAATTATGACTAGCTTGCAGACTTGGAATTTTGATGACTGAATAAATAAAGAAGACAGATGTGTTTGTGTACGCACCGACAGCAGTATTGACAAGATGACACAGGGACATTTGTAGCTCTGTAGTCTGTAGAATGAGGGGAAAAGTAAGGGCTTTGGGCCACTTTCCCCCTCTTATTTGGAAAACGAGCATCTGTTCTGTCTCTCTTCATGTCTATGGATGAGGTGAATTTCTATTGCGCCTTTGAAAAGTAGTAACAGCTGTAGTTGGGACTTAGGCATTGATTTGTGCTAGTTAGAGGATTTCCATTCAACATATTCAGTAAGAGGTCTTCTCTTGTATTTCAACTCCCACTTTTACTCTCTTTTATCTTTTCAGCATTCTACAGGTAAAAAATGACCTTAAATCTGATTAGAAATTGCAGTGTGTTGCCAGGTAATCCTGTCTCCTAGAATCAAAAGGTATTCTACAAAAGAAGACTGTGCAAAGGACTTCCATCTCCTTTAAAAGCACTATCATAACCATGTTGCTGTGTGGCATTTTGATCAAACATTAAAAAAAACCCAATAAACCAAGAAAGGCCAGGACAAGTATTGCCTGGAGTGCAGCAATAGAACATTTGGGTAACCAAGTTCTTTACAAGGTCTTCATGCTCCCTTTGCCATGGCTTGCAGGTGGTGATGCTGGGGCAAACCAGGTTTTGCTAACAAACCAGTTGAGAACAAGCTGTTATCTAATCTATAGCTTAATAAAATATTGATACTTCTAAGACATTAAATATCTTCTCTTCATATATTGTTAACTTGCTTATCATTATTATATCTGGTATCAAAAAATGTTCTCAGAACACTGTTTGGTCAGCAGTCCTCTGTTTTTTTCATTATCTTGTATGTTACAGATTCACGTACTCATGTATTATGTTGCTGTATTCTTTGCACGCAATCACAGCATGGTTACTGTTGAAGATGACTCACCATTTTTTAATTTACAGAGGCCCTACGAGAAAACTGCTGGGTGTATTTTTAACACACTTCTGCTGGGTGTATTTTTAACACGCTTCTTGAGATCAGTTCAAGAATGGTGTGTTAGTTTAAGATAATTTCTTTTACACTTTGTAACACAGACTTCATACACAATCAGACTTTGCTAGACCTACTCTGATGCCGGTTTTGCCATGTGGAAGGCGTTCTGATTTGCTGTTTTACAACTTTCTTCTCTTTTACTGATATGAAAGCTTAAATAGCCAGTATGTAAATTAAAATCTTTAGCATGATGATTACAGAAGTTTTGATCATGTATGTAGGATGGGGGGACTTCAGCATAAGCACTGATAACATAAGATCTTTATTTTCTTGTCACTTGGGAATTTGTCTCTGTTGTAAATACAGTTTCTTCTGAATAGTATCTGAGAAAGCCCACACAAAGCATGGTTAGGATTGCCTAAGGAAATGGCTTTACTCACCTATTTATCCTGAAAAAAACTCTAAATTGCCAGGGATATGCTTTCATTGCTCCCTAAAGAGTAATACAGGAAAAGAAAACAACTAAACTGAGGGTAAAATATCTAAGCAAATGGTGAAGGAGAAAGGAATAGAAACAGCTTCGAATAGAATGTCTCTTCCTACCTTAGATTATGTTTTTCTTACACTATGGGTTTTTTTTTAATTCAGCTATTCCCCGTTAGCTCACACTTCATTTGTGTTTCCCTCCTCCCTTCAGCTAACTGAAATAGTTTATTTCTGTAGCTGAGTGTCCATGGTGTTGTGTACTCGAGCCCTTCAAATTGAAAATACTTTCATACTTCCCTTTCCCTCAACCAAAACAAAGGCTCTTGTCTGTGAGACATCTGCTTTCTAATCACTGTACCCCTATTGTGGGCTCCTTTGTTGTGTTTTATAGACCTGCGCAGTCACATCTGCCTTTACATGCTTGCACAATGTGCATTGTTTGCTCCAACAAAGCTATTTTGACATATGTCCTGTTTCTACCGTGTATCGGGCATGATTCCTCAGATAGCTTCCTCATGCCCTCTGGCAGTTTTACACCAAATGAAGAAAGTGCTAAAGTATATCGTTAGTGTGAGGTTTATTGTTGTGGAATTAGCTCACTTCTGCCTCTGTTGGTTTGGTCTTGCAGCTCAAATGTATTCTTCTGTCTGTCTTCATTTTAATAAGAGCTCTGCTGGTGCTGCATGCTCAATGAATATCATGCAGATCATTGCTGTGAGAGCTCGGTTCAGCTTTATTGCTTTAGATGATAAAGTAACCGCCCATTCCATACTTCGCAGAATAGTAATCTAGAAGATTGGGGCATGTGCTAGGAATTTCTGGATGTGGTACTAATTCTTGATTATAGCCCTCCTCCTGCTGTAAGCACTATCGCTGATGTATAGCATTAAATTTTTACGTAGGAAATGAGCAACGGGTGCATTTAATAAAAAGAAATTACATTTGCTGTCTAAGGTCATCTTCCTGCCTTGACTGGTGTGAAGTAACCCTGGAAAGTTCATTGCCAGAGGAGCTTTTCCTTCTGATATGACTACAGTACATAGTAGCAAAGTGGCATATTTATTTGTATCATTTACTCTTGCTCCCGTTTCCTTTCATAAATTAAAAGAAGGCAAAACCCCCAGTCTGCAAATAAAGCAGCCTCTGTATCACAGAGGCAATAGCACAGTTATCTTTGTCGTTGGTTGTACCTCTTCACAACCCTCGTTGCTACCAGGATGTCAGCTGAGCTTGTCATATAACGCTGGTCTGAACCAAGGAAAACTGTACTGTGAAGATAAAAGAACTACAAGGAAGGAGAAGGAAAGGGAAATGGTTTCCACAAGCTCTTCTTTAATTCTTCTATTTATTATTATTTTTTTAATACTAATATAAAAATTGTCAACATTGATTCTTCCCCCCCCCGCCCCTTGGTCTGGTTAAGGAGCAGGAAAAAAAAGAGACTAGCTGGAAAATAAAATTAGAAATATCATTAAAAGTGTAAGGAGCTGGCATAAAATGGGCAATGCACATCCATCTATAGTGTGAAATTATATATATACACTGTTGTAAGGTCTAGCCATCTTATACAACTAGCTGGGGACTGTGAAGGGGGAGCTGCAGGCGAGAGTTCACATGAATAAGAAAGGAGACAAAGAGAAGTTCTCATACTGCAATAGTGCATCGCAGCTATTGTTCTGGATCTGCGAGTCACAAGTGACCCACTTTCACAAATTCTTTTGTCTTATGAAATATTTTGAAGAAAAATATTCATATCGCAAAATATAATTCAAAACCTAAAGAAAATAAAAGTCACTCTTTGGATAGCAAGAAAACCTGCATCTTCTGGAGGTGAAACAGTTGTGAAGACCTAAGTGTATGAGCCACAGCTTAAGAAACGGAGCAAAACTTCAGTGAAAAGATTGCAGCTGGGCTAAAAAAAGATATTCTTCTGGTCTGTGTATGTGGCACATCCATTTGCCCTTCAAGTCCACTTTGGCCTGATGATGTGGACTATTGCAGGTGAGCGGAGTGCACTTGTGTACTGCTTGCTTCCCTCCTGGGGCTGGTCTGTGTGCGCTTATAACATACCTCTGTCCATTGACTCTGTGCCCAGAGATCCAGTTTATGCCAGGAAAAACCCTCTGCTAGAGTGTTCATATCAAACATACATCAAATGCACAAACATTTTTCTTAAAAGTTAGAAGCATATATACAGAAACTATTCAGTAGTACCTCATCCAGAAGAAGTAAGGATGTATTAGAAAATAAAAATGCGTTATACAGTATGTTGGAGTCAGTAACATTTTGAGTTGTGCAACATGCGTTGCAGTGAGGAAGCACGTTGCAAGTAGAATATGACTGATATGACATAAATGATCGTCAGTTTTGATGCAATTTGGAGCCTTAACACTTATACTTTTGATGAAATACTTGATTATTATGATGATGATGTTATGCTGTATAAAAATATCCCGTTATACAATATAAACGATGCGTTGCTGTAGCTTATGTTCCAAACTGTGTCTCATGTTCCAATAATGACTTTAAATCATCATGGGAATTCACCAGTTCCTTTGGAAGCTGGTTTTCCAGTAGTAATTCTCTCACATGTAATTATATTATTCACCTGAAATATTTTTGTCTGTATGATGCCAGAACTGCTGCAAAAAGTTTGCATTTTCTGTGGGCAAATATGTTAATTTTCTAATTAAAAAAGAAAAAGAGTAAGAGAAATGTTTCGATGAAATGATCAGTTAGCAGGGAAGAAAATGATCGGTGGCCTCCCCCAAAATACTGCACTGGTGTGTCTTTTGCAGACGTATGCAAGCAGTGTGCCTCTAGTCACATTCGGGCTCCAAGTCACTGGTTTTGCACACAGACTTTTCATGTTTCTGGGCTATTTCTCACTTCACTGATTAACTCTACCCACTGCTGCATAATGCTCTGACTTAATATAATGAGTAATTGTTCCTTTAAGCAAAATTAATAGATATCTGATGTAGAGAACATCTTGTATGTCCTTTGATTCACAGTGATGTTCTAGTATTTCTGGCAGAGGCATCTTAGCCTTTAAAGATTGGTTGCCCCTGTTTAGACAGCACATGCATAATTAATAACCCATGAAAGAGTCCTTTTCTCTTTCATGTGATCTGTTGAGTACACACACGTATGCTTCAGCTAATATCAATTCCATAGAATAGGAAAATCTTTCTTTGGATGTCTAACAAAGCTGTTCCACCCTACACTCAATTTCCATATTGAGATATTTTGGAGGGTTGTTGTTCCCTAAGGTACTCCGCTACATTGCTACTCTAGTTCTTGAAAATCTCTGTCAAGACGCTTTCTCTCTCTTGCAAAGGGCAACATCTGGCACCTTATCGGCAACCAACATGCAGTACTATTTCTTTCAGTATAGTTTGCTATCTCTTTGTTTCCTCTCCACCTCACAGAAATTTCAACTGCGGCATTTTCATTGTGCATTCTATTTTATTTCTGGATTTGTTTTTTATTTTGTTTTATTTTATTTCCTGGAGCATTTTAGCAAGTTCTTAGGACTTTTCTCTGCTTCGGCCATTGGCACAGCATAGTGCTGCCCTGACAATGTGTCCGTAGTCATTTCCTGTTCCAAGTACTGCCGTATCTCTCATTATATCACTGTGTGTAACTCTTGCCAGGAAAAAAAAGGTCTTAAATTGATTTTTCACAGAAAAACACGGATATATTTATTTGGTTTGTTACTACAAATATTCTTCCTCTAGGTTGTGACCGGGTGAATTCCAGGCCCATTGAGGCCAATGGAAATCTGGCATTTGGCTTCAGTGGAGCCAGGATTTCCACCGAGATTTTTGCCTGTTTGGAGAACTAGAACTGACAATGATTGTTGACAAAAACTCTGGAACAACACAGCAATTTTTAAATTTTTTTTAATAACATTATTCAGTCACTTTGCTACTATCAAATAATAACTTTTTCAACACTGTGTGAAAGCAATTCAAACAACTAAGCCTTGTGTTTTGCTTGGCTTTTCTTTTAAATCATTACCTGTTGTTATTTGTGTGATGATAGGATCAAGGAGTCCTAGCCACAGATAAGAACCTCAGTGTTGTATAAACAGAGAAAGAAAACAGAGCCTCTTTCAGGCTTGCCAAATCAGTGCTCACCAAGAGATGAGGGAACATGTGAAAATACTATGACTACACTGATACGTATATTAGGCTGCGAATCAGCACCCTGGGAGCCTCTCCTCAGGCTTTTTCTAGGTGCGAAGGTGGAGGAAAGATTTAGGAGGCATTTTGAGGAATATGGAGGACATCTGCATTGGCAGATAGTCCTTTCAAAGCAGGAAGAAAAGAGAAAGCTGTGTGAAACACCTAGAAAGCTGGTAAGGGAGGCTGGGGTTATGAGCTGTCACCTTTGATAGCCAAGAGAAGAACAGAGGTGAGGGAAGAGCAAGGTTGGGAAGTGCAGGGATGCTTCTGCAAAACCGTAATGGCAGTAACAGCAGGACCGGTGAGACTGGATGACCTTTCCTCAAGAAAGGAAGCTATCTCCTTTCTCCTCAGCGTGGCTTCTTAACATATCTCTCTGGTGTTTCTAGTGTTGATTGTATTCACAGTCCAAAATTCAGAGGCTCAAATCAAATAATTGTCCATATCCAGACACTTTTCTAATATCATCAGCAAGTACTTTTGGAACTGTATGTAGCCCAGCTGGAAATAAGATGAGAACAGATTTTCTTGCAAGATTTCTCATACAGACAGCTTTTGGCTGCGTTGGAGACATTTTGAAAGAAGTACTTCTTCGTGCTATTTCAGCATTTCTTCATCCAGTCAAAGCCAGGAATTTCAGGGATAATAATTTTAAAAGAAAAAGAGACTGAAACCTAATTGCAAAGCTACAGTAGCTGACACACTAGAAATATGATAAGCAGTTTTTCTCTTTGAAAAAGAGTAATGAGGGTTTCAGACAATCTATGATATGAATGAAGACTCAAGCAGGCCACTCCTTCACTGCAACCCACGGCTCATCTTCTTTTCATATACACGGGTCCAAACCAGATCTCTGCCCCTAAATATTTTTAAACTTTGAGGCTGTTTGAAATCTCCATCTATGTTAGATTCTCCATATTGTGAGAGTCGACTGCTCATCTAAAGTCAAATCGAACTAAGAGCACACCAGAATTTGGAAGCACAGAAGTACCTTAGAAGAGCATCGTCTCGGTGAAGTAGGGCTCAGAGACTGCCTGTCTCTCATATCTATATCTATCTGATATAGATATGCTGCACTCAAACACCAAACATATAGACTAACCTCTGCCTTTACAACTGCTGAGCAGAGCCTGTATTTCAGTGTAGGTGTCTGAAACATGCATTTTGATGTTGAGGCTTGTACCTCCCTCTATTTGACTGTCACAAGGTAGATCTCCTTCACTTTGTTCTCTTCTTGAATCATGGTACTACATCCCTTTGTCTCTGGTCCTTTGGATTTTTATTTCCTGCCTTACTTTATCAAATTCCTTCTTATCTGAGCACTTCGGTCATGTAGACGCTCTTTATTGAAGCCTATATTTTTCTGATAGTGGTGGGAAGAGAAGATAAATATTGTTCTTGTGTGTGAGCTTGAGTAAGCTGTTCTTTTGACTGCTAAGCTCTATTTCCTGCTGGCTTTGTTACCCTCAGCAGTATGTAACTTTCCTTCCTTTGTCCCATTCAAACTCTTAAAAAAGGAATCAATTCAGAAAGCAGTTATGGGTTCACGATTTCTAAATCTTCCAGTTTCCTTCTTTTTTCCTTACTTCACAAGCAGATTCTTTAACTTTATGAGAATAAACACTTACCCTGGCTTATCTGTGCCATGCCAGAGGTGCTCAGTACACATCTTCGGTTTCCCAAGGTGAATACTCCTGCCCTTTCTGGCCACAGCAAGTTAAAAGTCGAAAGGGGTGCTCCTGTGCTTATACAGCAGGGTGCCTGATATTACCATGGCTAGAACTGAACAAGAAACAGCTTTCCTCTCCCACTGTTTGGTTTTGAAATTGTGGCTTTCATCCCAATTGCAATCAGTTGGAAATTTTTCCCTTGGTCTGTGGACTGACTTTTTCACTGTAACTACTAGGTAGCTAGGGAGATTTTTCTAACAAAGGTTCTTCTGAACCGAAATTGGCACTCATGTAAACTTTTTTTAAATACAAACAGAATATTTTGTTGCTCTGGACACTTTTTCATTAATATTTTTCAAATTGTGAAATTTATCTAAAGTGATTGTTTCCCGCAAAAAGAAAAAAAGTATTTCTTTTTGACAAATAGGTGTTTTTTGAATGGGAAAGTTATATCAAGAAATTCCCAAGTGGCTCCTCTACAGGCTTACCAATTTAGAATAGTGACACATTAGAGACCTGCTTTAAAAACTTTAATTTCACTACTCAGTTAGTAGAAATACAGGATTTTTTTCTGAAGCCCAATCCAAAATTTGTTATTGTATGCCACTCTTTGCATTTAATGGACTTCACACCTGGAAAAATCAGTGATTGACAGGTATTAGCAGCTTCACATGGCATCTCCATGGAGCTCAGTGAATTTTCTCAGTCTTTCGGATGCTGGACCTGAAGCATATCAAAGGTGAAGGGACTTGCTCAGGGACATGCTGTGGGTCAGTACTGAGATCGTGAACAGCAGCATCATATCACCACTATACTTTGGCTTTCAGGGTATAAGACAGAAAATATAGACCAGAAGAGTAGTAATAATCTTAATGCTCAAGCTTTGCATTCACTTGTGATTCCAACAGTGCGTACGCGCTTAGAACACATTAACTACAAGTGGATGCACAAGCTTATTAATAAAGTCCCTTGCAGCGCTTACTACTGATGTACGCATGTTGGATAATAAAGCAGGGCTTCAGAGGGAGCAGCACAGCCTTAGGGATCACCTGCTGCTGTGAAGGCAGCATTTATAAAAATAACTACTTTTCCCATGTGCAGCGCCAGCCAGCTTGTGCCTCACACTGACAACAGCTTCAGAGTCTCAGCCCAGCCCCGGAGTCTCCGAGCAGCTTAAGCCTTTAAGGCGCAGTTCTCAGTACCGTAATTTCTTTTCAGTGGAGAAATAGCACTTAGAAACCCAGCAACCCAATAGCTGTAACACAAACTACAGACTGTTACACTTGCTCCGCGGGGTCACATCCTGAGCAGTTGTTCCAGCAAGAACATATTTCATGGTCCGTATTTCATCTAGACAAGGCTTTTAAAATTAGATTGACTCCTACCCAATTTGGTTTGTTATCCTAGACTTTCCTCTAAAGCTGAAATGCCTATGCCTGCACCGTCGGACTCACTTAAATTTGTCTTGCAGATCATATGTTTGGTAGCTGGGAAAAAATAAATATAATTGCACTTTTTTCAAAATGTTTGCCTGGCCCTTTCTGGCAAAGACAGTAAAGAATTTACAGTCAATTTGAAGTTAATACAGACTCCTATCAGTAAAGATACCAAACCTTTTTAATCCATGGCTTAAAATTACAGCTGTCTTCTTTCACTGGAGCTTAGATAGAGCTCCTGATGTCTCAAGTCATCAGTTGTGACTGTATTTTGCTGTCAGAACCTGAACTAATAACTTCCTTGGATTATTTAAATATTATGCTTTCTGGGACATAAGTAGTTCTGGGGCATCTTAACTCCTCTAGTATTCCCACGTTTTACACTCTCCCTGCTCCATTAGACCAATGAGCCACAATTTCCTATGTATTTTATCATTCTGAGCAATATTTGTACACCTCCTTTGTCTGTCAGGGACAGAACTCAACTGAAGTACTCCTTGATGTGTTGCCTTTTTTTCCAACAAATGCTTTTCTTCCATTACATGAACATTTTCTTGTTACTGTTCTTGCTTTTTCCAAAGCTTCCCTGAGGCTCTAATTGTGTATTTCCACTGATTTTCTCATAATGGGAAAACGCTGCCTCTGTTGAACTTAATGCCTATTGTAGATCTAGGCAATCTAAACTCTTGCATGTTCTGATGTAACTCTTGTGTCCTGAAATGAATGCAAATGCAGTCTGAGGAAATACTGTCATATGAAGTGCAGCATCTGCCCAGACTTGTTGGGCGTGATCATGGTAAGCATTAGCTGGCACGATGTCATGAGTTACAGGGGTCATCTCTTGTTGGGTTCCAACTTAAACTGCCTTACTGCCTTTTACCCTCAGTCTTTTACCCTATCTATCGATTTTCTCAGGTTCCACTGGGTTCCCTTATTTGGGTAAATCTATGTACTGTCAAGGTCTGTTTGTGTGTCCTCCAGTGTGCTACCTTGGAGCTCTTTGCTCCAGGTGTAAATGAGTCTTTCACGCAGTATCCAGGTTTTCCCTTCCCAAACAGTGTAAGGATTTGCAACCTGAGTTCAGTTGCAGACAGGCTTTTTTTTTTTTTCTTCTTCTATTTGTATTCTCTGTTCGAGAACTGTCATCTCTCACATTTCATTTTTCCCCTGGAGTATAGCAGGCTTCAAATTTTTGTCATGTGATTTCACTTTTTCTTCTTTCTGTCTGGATTAATTAAGACTGTAAAAATCTACCAACTGCTTCAGAACCCACTGTTGTCAGCAACAAGAAGATATTCTGGTTACTTTTTTCCCCTGATGCATGGGTTATCAGACTCAAACATGTTTTTATATCTTTTCCAGTTTAGCATAATCTCAAAGAGGTTCAGCTCCAGTGGAGCTTCTGGGTGTGCCATTTTCCCACCAGTAAATTGTCTTGTCTTTTTTGTACCTATAGCACTCAAAAGTTCATTGAACATTAGGTGCTTAAATTAGGACATGGAAGGGATGAGCCCTTTACTCAGTGTCTGGTTCCATCTGGCTGCCCATAACAGGAGTTTGAGAGAAGCCTAAACAGACACCCCTCCCTGGAAAACTCAAAGCATAAAGACAAAAGCCCCAGTAGCAAAAGGATTTTGATTTTGATTTAAGCACCACTCACTGAAAGCATGGAAATCAGTCCAACTGTTAATGGTACCTATGGAATAGAAGTAATTTGGAGATGTCACAAAAAATGTCACAGTGGACAGCCAAGTAGCTGTGCAGTTAGCTAGGATGTATGGTATTTCAGTTACAGCTGAGGCACACTTTAGGATAATGTATTTATCTTCACTGGGAAACTATATATGTGATCATCATAGAGTGGAGATGGGTCTTACAGTTTATTGCCTGTCCCACTCCTGTGACTGCGTCCTGCCTGCATGGGGGACAGTCTGTAAGAAGCATCCTTAGGGGCGTATGTCAATTTAAAAAATTCCTGCAGAAGCTTAACCCACGACAGAGCAGGAAGGACTGACTTGTCACACTCCGTGGACAGTCCAGTGTTTATGTGACACAGCACTGTGTTGCCTTCTTTGCGTCTTGGGACTGGGCTACCTCTGTGATCCAATCCACAAAAACTCCACCCGGTAAATCGTGTATCCTGCATAGCTCTGAGGCACTGAGAAGAAGAGAGGGATTTTCTTTGCCGCTTTCCCGCCTGTGTGCTTCTGTTTCTCTGACTGTTTAACAATAACCTGTGAGTTGCTGCTTTGCGTCCCTGCTCCTGAATTTCAGCCTTGGCTGGCAGTGGCCAGGAGCACAGCGTGGAAGTGGGAAGTAGGGGAAGGCAGACCCGTATGAGAGGGCAAAAAGTGCCACGGCTCAGCCCGTGGTGTCTGAAAGGGAGGTCGAATACCCCTAAAGAGGATAACTCTTTTGAACTACTTCTGGGGTAAAAGCAGCAACGTGCCAGCCATCAGATAAGAGATGGAGCAGCCAGATATCTGCTCCTGTACCAGCATCAACCTCCGAGCAGTTACGTGGAATCTCATACTGGAATTTTTGCACATTTGCGCAGAAGAAACTGAAGATGGTCCCAAGGTCTGTTGATTACCACATTTAAAACAGCCATGGCAGCAAGCAAAACCTGCTAACAGGCTGTCATACTCATAGTCTCTCCCCGCTTTGGAAGGACAGGAGATTGTGAGGATAATGTCTTGGGTAAAGCAGCTTTAAAGAGTTACTCTTTATGTATGACACATCATACAGTGGTTCATTTCTTCACATACATACACTTGGACATTAATTTCATTGTCAGGCGCATAGTGACATACCTGTCTCGCAGGCATCTTAGCCATGCCTAATTTCTAGTACCAAAACAGCTCTGGGACTTAGTTCAACACACATTCCAGTGTAACAGGCAATCATATCTTTATATTTTATTTCCCAATCAACACAAAGCTCTGTTTCCCTCACAGAGTGGAAACAGCGAATTGTTACACAAAGTCTTCTCTCATTCATTTACTCATGTTGCACAACTCCCACCAGTTAGGCCTCCTGGGGCTGATACTTTTCTTCGACTTGCATCGCTGTGTTGCTAAAAGCCCGGTGTAGTGAAGGATGTGGCAGGGACACAATTCGTGACATTCAGACCTGCTCACTGTCTCTGCTTTTCATGACGGCCCAGGTCTGGAGAGGGATAGGGTGTGACAAATAGAAAGGCCAGCTCTGGAAGAAGTGATAAGTGACAAAAGCCCAGAAACGAACATTTTGGGAAAACGATTCATTCATAAAAGCATAAATGCTCCAGGACTTATTCCTTAGTTTACATAACTATTTCTACACCATCTGTTAAGTGGTTTGTAATTTGCCAATAAAAATCAGCAGAATGAGTAAGTTAACTGCCTGCGTGATTCTGGAGTATGGGCAGCTTTGGAGCCCAAGTGAGAAACGGCCGTAGGTTTCTGTGGGACATGACCTTTATTGTGCCACCAGCCTTCCTAACCTGCAGAGCAAAATAGGAGCTTTCGATCAAGTTAATGTCAAAAAAGGCATTACTAAAAGCCTGCTTATTTGTTTATTTTGTTACTGAACTTTTTTCCTGCTTCTCTTTTAACGTGCTCATTTGATCTATGTTTTGGTGGAAGACGCACCCTACGTGCTTTTCTGAATATAGGCACCTCGCAAGCACTCCAGCTCGCGCGTAGCAGTCATCCAGATGGGAAGTTTAAGACTGAGAGCAGAGAGCCGTGGGGCCCAGGATGAAGCTTTCCCCCCAGGTTGATGAAAGGCCCACCCTCAGCTCCTGCTGGAACGCTCTAACGCTCCTGCAAAGGAGAGCGGAGAAGATCAAAGGCAAAATACTGCCAAAGAACAAAACTTAACAAAGATTCCTCACCCTGCCTAATTATCACATCATACTTTGAGTCAACATGCGAGGCTGCTGGTGCCAGCTGTGAAAAAGGCAATTAATAACTTTAAACTGAGCCCAGCTTCGGGTTCAGGGTGAGCAGCTGTGAAGAGCTGCATACAGGCAATAGGCCCACTGTTTTCATCCCTTGATGCGGCATGCTGGTGTAGTAGGGATGGCGGAAAATGTCTTCGAGAGACTTTGAGAAACGTGATGAAGTCTAGATAGATTTTAAAAGGTCTCTGTTGACCCTAAAAAGGTAGCGATGGCATTTCAACAGGACGAGGCAAGTTCGGCTCACATCACACAAGCTGGAGTGCTGCGAGGGGAGTAGCAAGGGCTTTGGCTTCTGCTGTCCTGAGGTGAACTTCCCAAAGGGAATATGGTTCTTTACCAACAGTCCCAAAAATGTGGCACCCAGTTGTTGGCACCCAGTCTGATGCTGGTGTTCAGCTGGGTTCAAAACTCCAGTTCTGAACCTGTGCCGGGGTTGTGTCCACCAAACGAGAGCACGTTCCTGGCACGGAATGACTCGCTGACAGAGAGGAAGGCGGTGGCTGAGTGAAGGCTAGGAATCAGGTATCTTCATTTCAATGCCTGTGCTTGAACATAAATCCTCTATTTCATCTTTTTAGTATACGAATAACCTGTTCCACGTAGCTTGTAATACCTTCATGCACCACACACCAAGCATTTCCCATCAGTGGTAGGCTTGGCAGCTAGAAAGTGTTCCCCAATACCTGATGCATGGTTTATGGAAAGAAGGATTTCATGACCGATTTTACTACACATTAAGGGCAAAAAAATGCCCAAGCATGTTTTATATGTGCATCTAGAAGAAATCTCTGGAATTTCTGAAGTTGTTTCTAAGCCACCTTGTTTCAATTTGAGATTTTGCTATAAAATAAGCCTTCTTAAAAGCTGTGTGTCGTTACGTTTTGACTTAAAATTAAAGGAACATTGTAACTCCTTTTATTTTGCTAATATTCCAAAAATAAACATTTTTGCTTATAAAGCTTTTAGGAAAATTCATTCCTGTTTACAGTCCCAGCACACGCACCACGCTGGTTCCAATTCTGTCAGCCAAGCAGCTGTCCTGCCATTAACGCTCTTTAGCAGCTGTGGTCTTTCTGCTACCTGGGGACCTGTTAAAAAGCGTTTACAGAGTTTCATGCAGACAGGTGTCCCTGCAAAAGCGATGCCGCCTGCAAAGGAATGCAATAAGAGCAACCTCTCTTCCAACACCCTCAGATATTTTAGATATTTTATTTCAGTAATAAAGGAGAACAGCAAATTATTAAGGTGCTCCACCCGCCTACCGCTCAGATAATTTAAACAAGGAAGTCGTAGAAGTTGTACATTTGCAAAAGCGTCCACTGGCGTGGAAAGTCTGTCTGCCTCGCTTTGTTCCTATAGCATGCTCTGAAACGAAGTAGAAAGGTGCTAAAGAATGAACTAACGCAGCACAGATACTGTGCGTCCCTGGCAGCTGCTTTTTTGCGCAGGCTAGCGCAACTGAGGTGTTTTCTTTCGCGCTTAGGTATTTTGAGGACAGGCACCACAGGACAGTCACTCTCAGGTTTGGGGACATAAACTGTCCTTTTTTTCAGCAAAGGAGTACATTTAACTCTCTCTTCTACCTCAAAACTAAAATATTTTTTACTTGTGCTAAAATAAATTAAATTGCAGAACTGGACATGACTGTAGTATTGCGAAAAACAGCTTGGGTTTTATCTCAGCAGTAACTGTGAACTGAATGTCAACATTCGTAAATATATTAGTCAGGCCAGCTCACCAAATTTGCAAACATGCAGCGTTTCCAGAAGCAATATAAAAAGAAGCTACCAGCCAACGTTTTCATTCATGACTGATCAAAGTTAGGCACCTCAGCAAAAGTCACCTGATCTGCAGGCAGTGCAGAAGTGAACCTGTGCTCTTGGCAACTTCTCCCTTTGGTGTTGGGAAACGGAGCCATGGTTTTTTTGTTTGCTGCTTAGTATTACTGTAAATATTTAAGAGACTATCGAAGCCTGCAAGGGTTCCTTGAGAGTCAGATGGACATAACTAAATCTGTGTGGTAACACCTCTGTTACGCTCAAGTGCATCATGGCTTGCACACTTTGCGGTCGATGGGCGTCGTTGTGACTGGTCTGGCAGAGGCTGCCGAGTACGGGCAAACTGGCAGAAAGCCTTCTGGTCAGGTTTGTCTACCCGTAGCTGAGCTAATAATAATTTGCTATGTCTGAGATAAGAAACAGTCTCTGAGGAAAGGTTCTGGCCCGTACGTCGTCTGGGTGCCTCGTGGAATCCCTTAGGCTAGGCAGGGATCTCTCACGAATTGGAGGGTGACCTGTTCTACCTGCCGAGCGGCAGGACAGACGTGCGTGTCACCAGTGCCTTTCTGTGCACGTAGGGCATATTGGTGACATGTCTGCACCAACCATTGACCTAGAGGCACCTGGGCGAGCTCCAAGCCTGCTGATAGAGCTACCTGGCAAAGAGAAGCACTGCCCCAGACCCCAGATGCAGTGTGGCTGCGTTAGCAGGGCTTGCTCTCCGACTCATCAGCCCTGCTTTGTAGAGCTCTTGCATGGGGCATGGGCACCTTTGATCCAGGCCTCTGTCCTGGACCGGAGAGAGGTAGGATCTAGACACACATACCCTACGTTGCTGGAAAAAGTCCCTGGTTTCTGGTCTGTTAGGTAAGTGAGCAGTAGAGACTTGGTTTTGTCTGGCTAGTCCCCCTCATATTTTCGATGTCAAGTATTTGAAAAAAAATTATAAGTAACTATATATCTAACTGTCGAGCCCTCTCTGCTGGAAAAAAAAGAAACCAGGGGAGAAGGACAACTTTGGCAGTCAGCCAGGAATGGGAAATCTCTTCTGATCTGTGTAAGACCATCGGACCGCAGAAACGTTGGCTGAGAGCAGCCTCTGGATGTCACATCATCACTCAGACTTCACCAGCAAAACCTTAAGCTTTATGTTATGGTTTAAGAAGGTAGTATTGTATTTGTGCTGTATGATTTCTTCACATCTAGTTTTCTGCCTGACAATAAGACACCTCTGAGGACTTCCCCTCTGCTTGTCAGACCCTGTCCTTTTTCCACCAGCTTTAGAATTTTTCCAGATAGATACAGTTAGATCCTCTTTTTATGCGGTTCTTTAGCATATCTGGAGTTGGCACACGGCAATGCCAAGCTGCTCTTTGCAGATGGTGGCTACAGCAAATGGAACACAGAAATTCAGGGAGAAAGGCAAAAATTATCACTTCACTTGCTCACTGAGGCATCTGCATCTCGAAGAAGGAACACATGCTGAAGTAGCATGATGCCCTTTGGACTAGATTCTTTATTTTTAACTTTACTTTCAGGGTCAAAATTTTTCAGTTAAAGAAAAATAAACAAAAGTGGCCAGCGTTGCCCTCACAGACGTGACCAAAGGGGTTTAACCAGCAAAGGAAACAGGGCTGAGAGATTATCTTAAACTTCTTCCCTATTAAAACAATTCATTTCATATATTGCCACAATGCAGCAACTTTATCTGAACTTCCTTCCAACCTCTATAAACATGCCCTTAAAATAATGCTGTGAATTAATATTTGAAAAATATACTCTCTCGGTGACATTGGGTGACATTTTTTAGTACTGGTAGAACTTATTTTGAAACAAAAACCACTGCATTATTGGATGAAACAGAACTTACACTAGCATGTAAACCAGATGTAACCTTAATATCATTTTTTCTGTCTTCTAGTGAGCTTTGTTGCATAAAACTGAAGTTTTGATCTAGTTGTTCTGGGGTAAAGCCTCCATTGAAATAGTTTGAGAAAGTCTGTGAAATAAGATGGATGACAAGGACTATCATTTATTATCCATTGAATATTGAAGTGAATTCTAAAATCTCCTCTTAAGGAATATCCCATCTTGATACTCAGTCCTATTCTTCGGAAGGTGCAATGTGTTTTCAGAGAGTGATGGAAAAAAAGATGAATTAAGAGACAAAGTGCCTGTTTTATGCACCCGCGCCAAGGAGCGACAAAAATTGGTCCTGTCATTCAGCAAGGACAACTTTGTTTTCTTACCGCTGAGGTTGTCTGGAGGAGGTCTCTGTTGGAGACCGTGAAAGAAGTTATAGAAAATTAAATTTCACATATTCATGACCTGAAAATGAACGAAGAAAAATAGGTTTGTGTACGTAGCCGTTTTATTGCTTTAGCTTTTAAAGCTCTTATGGTTGGATTCTGTTTTGATTCCTGTTAATATAAAGTGAGAGCACGGGTATATCTGCTGCGTTAACCTGAGAAAACTGTTCTGGGGAAGTAGTAAATATGACAGAAAATTTAAGACTCAGGATCGAGGGAAGGACTAACAGGCTCCAGGCCTTTTCCATGGCTTTTGCTCTCCATCTCACGACTCACCCCCCTGCCTGGCTTCCCTCCCTTCCAATCTATTGCAGCACACTCCAGGCAGATTTGGCTGCATGGCGGGGGGGCAGGGGGCGTGCGGGGTGGTGGTGTTATGGATTTTAACATTGTCGCCTCAAGGTCTGTAGTCAAATTTCTTGCACCACGAATGGGTATCAACAAATGAACGTGGGTGAGAAAGCACTTCAGCGCGTTTCAAGTTGGGAATCATGGGCACACCTCCGCCTCTTCCCCCAGCCACGCAGGTGTCTGCAGGAGGGCTGTGCTTCTGCGCGGGCACCCGCATCTCTGA
The DNA here is from genome assembly GCA_013400195.1 of Aramus guarauna. Lineage (NCBI taxonomy): Eukaryota > Metazoa > Chordata > Aves > Gruiformes > Aramidae > Aramus > Aramus guarauna. The sequence goes on along the minus strand of VXBL01008352.1, from coordinate 219,693 downwards.
ACGGGGGGGGGTTTTGGGTGCCCTCTCCTGACACGCTGTCGGGCAACCAGTCACTGGGGAGCAGAGTAAAAGCCGCTGCTTTCAAAAGACCTTCTCAAGGTCCCACACCGAAGGCACGAAATGGGAAGGGAAACCCTCAGCGCGTGAAAACCACCCACGTACGGGGACGTGGGGACGCATGCAGAGGGATGAGCAGGCTCTGCCAAACCCTGCGCCTGCAGCGAGCTTGGCTTATTTCGTAACACGGGCTGGATCAGAGTGGGGACCCCGCTCCCCCTTCTCTTCCTGTGTGTTCCTTTTCTCCCCCCGGGGGGATTTTAGTTTTTTCTTCCCCTGGCAACAGCCCCTCGATGGTTTTAGTTTGCCGGCACGAGCAGGCAGCAAATGCTTTGCACACCTTGAAACAATTTCTTTCGCAGGCCACGCTGCGGAACGAATCTGAGCAGCTGAGGTGCTGTCGGAGCAGAGGAACCGGGTTTCTGCATGCTGCGGGGGCATGAATCTGCCTAAATCCCATTGACCTCGGCAGGAGATGGTTAAATGTGTGTTTAGGATTTGGGGGAAAAGCAGTGCAAAGCATAGGAGAGAATGGAGTTCTAGGGAGTGGGGATTTGGTGGTGAATTCTGAACTCCTCTGTTTTTCTAATTAAAAAAAGAAATCATGTAAAATACGGAGGTAAAAGTTTGGTTTGTGGTTTTTTTTTTTTCAATTCCACTCATTTTGGACACATCCAGGTTTAGGAAGGATATCTTGTGCTCCAGGAATTCTGGGTGTCCAGAGGACTGAATAGATCCCCAGAGTCAGTTAGAGGAGCCCGGAGGGCTGCCTTGGATTACCACCCCTCACCAAAAGGACAATTTAGCTGCTGACCGCAGTCTGGACCAACCATGAGACCCAAGTTTTCCTGTGAAGTTTGCATTTGGACCCGGACAAACATGAAGGATGGAAACTAAAACATAATTTGAAATAAATTATGGTTTGTTGCCTGTGTTACTACACAGGACTTTGGCATGTGGTCACTGTTGATGAGAGAAGAGGAAGAGGCTACCAGAATGGTGGAAAAAGATCCTACAAATAATAGGACAACCTGGAGGACAAAAGGCCTTGAATTGCAACATGAAGATTCAAATCTCAAATACCTGAATATAAGCTATGTAGAACAAGGTAGGGATATCTTCATTTTGAACAGCCACCTAAATGTCTTACAATATTTTAGGGCTAAAAAGTGCTGTCAAGATGCTTGCCTCAAAGTCCCGGTAGAAGGAAACACTGCCTTTATGCAACGCCGCAGCCTTGCCTTGCCTTGAAACAGCGTGGTTACCGTGCTATCACAGAGCTGCTTTTTCTGTGTCCTTGTCATAACTGATCTCCTAACCCGCTGCCTGCCTGCCCGCCTGCCAGGCATTCCTCCCGGGACGATGACAGCAGCTTCACGCTGGTGCTTACCCGCAGAAGCTCATTCTAACGTTCTGCTTATCTGCCAGAGGAGTGTGATCAGACACATGATTTGAAAGGTGTATCGGGGTTTCTAAGCCTCATGAAACAAGGCAGAGGTTAACCCAGGCCACCGTCAGGCTGTAGCTGAAAATTGGCCTGCCTTCAGAGGATAAAAGAGCAGTGGGAGGGTCTCTTCAGGCAAACACAGCTAGCTAGTGAATTGCTGAAATACCTTAATCTTCAAGACACAGAAAGAAGGAGCTTTCTGAACTTGGAGAAGGTTGGTAAACTGGAGGTTGACAGTGAAACGTTGGTGGCCCCCCCCCCATAGAAGGGATGGGGACTGTGTTGTGTGGATGCGTTCCAGTTGGAGGAGAGATTTGCTATGAGGGGATGCTTTCGGGTCAGGGGAAGACAGGAGGATTCCTGCAAACCAGATAGGTAAGTCAGCTCCTCAGAGCTGGATTTCAAATGAAACCTGGGCCAGTTCATTATTCCGGGGTGGAACCAGGAATTTCCATGGCTTTGATCAAAATCGTACAAAAGTAATAGTTGTGGAGATGGCTTGCTTTGAAGTTTTGAATTTGAATTTTGAGAGAATCCAAAATGCAAACTAGAATAGGCTGAAATTTGTTGCAATAAAAACATTTTGTGAAAAAAATAAATAAAAAACCAAACTATGAATACTCATGGAAAGGAAGGTGTTTTTAAAATATTGTTTTAAATTTGATGGAAAATGTGCATCATGTTTCATCTTCCTGATGAAAAGATGATAAGACTCTTCAAATGAAAAATGATAATATTTTTACTGAAAAGAGGATTGGCTTTTACACACTAGCTTTCTCTGATTTCTTTTTATTAGTTGAACTTCAGCAAAAAGAATACAGTACAGACTCTCTTGCGTACCTGATAATGCATTGGTGTGAGAGGCAGGGCTAGTAGTTTTCTCCCTATTTTCCAACTTGCAAACATCTTGAAAAAGAGAAAAAAGCTCCCATTACCCCCTGAACCTTCCTTTGGGAAAATCTTTCAACCTTCCAAACATTTTTTTCCTCTGTAAAAATTCTTATGAGGAAAAGTTCTAACTTGATATTCATCTCTAGTGCCAGTGCAACATAAAATCATTTTGTACAAACACTGGTGATCAGAGACTGCTGACCTTGGCCTTGCTCTGTTCCTTCTAGGGAAACTGGTTGCTGTAGCTGGTTATTGAGGCGGCAGGAGAAATATTTTAATGGACCTCCAGATGTGGTTTGTGTCTGTCTGTGTGTGTGTGTCCACGCAAACATATATATATCTATATATATCTGTACTCTCTATATATGTGTAAGTATGTATGTGTATATATATAAAGTATATGAGTTTGTGCTTTCCAGATTACTGGGAACTCTTTTATCAAGACAGTGACATTTGATTGTATCCTGTGAGAAGAATAGTTCACACACAGCTGAAGAAAAGAGTCACTATTTAAATTGTAAAATTTTCTGTTTCACGACACTTTCATCTTGATGGACATTAATGTAACTTTCTTTTGCCAAGCTAAAGTTAAACTGTTTGTCTTGCAGTCTCATTCCAAAATAGAGAAATGACTGTAAGTGTCTCAACCTAAAAGGAACAGTATGTGATGAAACAGAATATGCCCAAACTTATATTTAATTTTGCTGACAAATGTCTTTTCAGTGACTGGCTGTTCCTCAGCTTCTTTTCCAGTCCTCTATTTTTATGAGGTTTTTTTTAATGTACTGATCTTTCCACAAACTGGTGACAAAATGTCATCTGAAGATTGGAATTGGTCAGAACATGTTTGATGAAATATATTTTAACAGAAATATGATGCTTCTTGGCCACCAAAACATTTTGCAGAGGGGCTGGTGTTGATGAATGGGGGGAGTTTTCTGTATCCCAGGATGAGGTCTCTGGTTATGTCTGATCTGAAAGCATGATTAAAAACTTGATCTCTCTAACACAGAAATAAATGTTTCAACACAATTCCACACTCTTACATTTGAAAAGTCTTTGTTTTCATTTCAAGACCATATGAAAAAATAGGAAAACCTGCACAGTTTGGGAATGGAGTTATTCCAGGGTCACCCAGCCAGCTCTGATCAAGACCTTCTCTCCCACAAATGACTGTGCCAGATTTCCAGAAAAGGGTGTAGGGCTACAGCCGTAATTTTGTTCCTCAGAAGTCACCTGTCACTTTCATTGTAGCTTGAGCCTTAACGTACTATTTCTTTTCCAGTGAGGTGACTACGAGCTGTCGGAGCAGACCACAAGCACATGCGCAGCCCAAGCTGTGACTGGGCTCGTTGGCTCTGGGATGCTCTTGCAGCCTTCCTCGCTGGTTTTGGCAGTGTGACTGCTGTGGCTGGTTTTTGGGTTTTTTTTAAACAAACAAATAAACCCCCCCAAACCCAAAACAAACCTAAAAAAGTTTATAAATGTTTGACTTCGAATTCCTGCACAAGGGTGACTGAATTGAAACACATACCCGGTCGAACAGGGTAGGCTATGCCAAATAAAGCCTCTGTGCCTGTTTCGTTTGAAACCTATGGAGGGAAGATAGGTCACTAAGTCTGTGATTTATAGAAATGTCTCTGATGTGGAGTTAAACTTTTTTTTGTTTTGTTAAATGACTGTAATGTTAATTGTACAGCCTGAATTTTAATGACCCAATTCGTGGTTTAAAGATACAGAGTCACATTTTCAACCTTTGAGGGTGGGGTTGGAGATTAGGTAGATAAACTAAGAGCCCGACCAATCCCCTAATTAGGCTTTGGTTCCTGCAGCATATGCCGAACTTTATTGGTCATGTTTCCATTCACTGAACTCTCAGACCATTTCCCAACACACCTGGAACTTAGAGTAAAACCTGAAATATCTTATCTGAAATAGTTTTTCTTTGGATTCCCTGAAAGTCCTAGACTTGATCTGGAGAAAAATACTTCCTCCCCTCCCCCCCCCCAATTAAGGCATTCTTTGGAATTGTAAATGGTTTTGAAAAGTGGCTCTCCTGTTCATCAAAGTATTAACAGCAAATACTATGTTCTTATTTGAAAAGTGTAATGAAAAGCAGTAGGCACTTCTATAAAACTTTTCTTCCATATAGGACCTGGCATTGCCATTCTCAGAAACACGTAAGGGGTGTATTCTCCAAGAACTCATAACCGGTCAACCATATCAGGAATCAGATGTCTAAATACTGATTGAGGAGGTGGCCCTTGGAGAATGAAGCATCGGTGTCTGTCTGACAGGCCGTGGGAGGTGGGCTCATCATCCCTCAGACCACTTCTGAGAATGGGACTTGTGCGGACTGAAGAGCAGTAGGAAAATGGGCTGCAGACCTTTGGGAGGTTCCTTTGGTAGATCTTTGGAAGGTGCATCCTCAGGGATGGTCTGCGCGAATGGTTTCACAGTGGTGGCTGTAAAATTGAGTCTGGCAGGTTATATGGCTTTTACCTAGTTTAAACCACCTAAGACACATGCTCTGCAGCTGGTGAGCAGAAACCAGCGAGGACTTTATAAGGGATGTCACCAAGATGACTGCAATCTGTTAAGGGGAAAATATCCAACTCCCCCTTTTCAAAGTAGGAATGTATCATCGTGCTTAGTTGTTACGGTGGGTGGTCTGTGTATTACTAATATGCTGTAGCTGTCAGAAAGGTATTCCCATCCCTCATAATTTTGCTGTATTTATTTACCCTTTCTGCGACACTGCTATTGACTCTACAGTTGTAATTATAACTAATAATTCAGTAATCCTGATGATGTATTGCAACAAATTGACCAATGATTACATAGGAAACTGTATTGTGTCAGTCACTGGGGACTGCCTTGTATCAGACAACTTTAGTTAGAGATGACTAATACCTTATCCAGCCTCCAGGGTGCAGAGGATGTTGAGTGCCAAATGCTAACCATCCTATTAATTTACATGCTCTTAGGGGTTGGCAGTTTGCTAATTGTTCAAATAAAGGAATCTCCTGACTGGTTTGTGGCACATGGGAGAACACCATTTCAGCTGCTGTTAGCTTTAGCTGACATCAGCGGTGTCCTGGATTGCCAAAATCAATCAGTTCTGTAAAGGAGGAGAGGAAGTGCCTGCAGAAGTGCCTGGCTCCTCTACAGATACTAAGTTGAAATCTCTTCTTCCTGTAGTCAGAAAATGTATTAACAACCAAAATATATTTGTAGTAATTAGAGTCAGTTACCCAAAGAAGAACTGTGTACATGAAAACTGTTCCTCTCCACCCCAGTCTCCTCAAGAATGACGTTTTGACGAAGTGTGTGGCAAGTGCTATTGTTTTTTCCCCCCAATATACTAGCGAGATGCAACATGAGAAGCCCTTGGGATCAATGGGCTATTTGTAAGAGATCTGTAAACTACAAATTAGGAAAAGACAGTCCCTATATTCTGTGTACAACCTACACATGTGGGAATTCCAAAATATGTCTTCTTCAGCTTTAGCAAATTGGCAGTTTTCCACAAGTGGAAATCACAGTTTGTGACAAACGACACGGCAAAGAGCAGCAGATACCTGCCTGCCTGTTACACGGAGGGCTGCCATTCGAGGTATCACTGTGCTTTCTTCCACAGCACCCTTAAAAACAGGCTCCACCATCATCCTTTTCTTCTTTTCAATTGTTTTCCCACATGCAGCTCCACTGCAAAACCAGCCCTGCTGTAGTGGCTTTGGGGCAGTGGAAGGAAGGCATTCAATCAGATACACAAACATAACCATGAAAAGTGAAAATGGGTTCAGCTCGGTACCTTCTCACATACCTTTCTTATCTTGCTTGTTTTCTAAGCTTTGGGACAGGAGCCTTGTTTAAATGTAAGTTAGCATAACACCCTAATTTTAAATATGGACCTGTAGGCAGCAGTATAACATAAGTGTTAATACAATAGCTTTGGCTGCAGACCTTAGCTGAACCCTAGAGCCGTAGTTACTCCGCAGTACAAATATAGTCATTCAGGGGTGATCCTTTGCTTGGATAAAATGCTTCCATTCAAAACTAATGATAGAGTTTAAATTAATTAAGTTATAACTGAAGTTTTTCCATGATGCTATCTTAGAATAATAACCTAGCAGTGGTACCCACAGCCTAATCAAAATCAGGCTTTGTGGTTTTATGTGATATACAAACACTTCTGTAGAACTGAGGTAAAAAAGTGGAGTGTTTCTAAAGGAATTAGGAACCTCAAACGCACCTCCTAAAGTAATTTTGCTACTTAGGACCAGCTTTTTCAAGTGTTTATGCGTTGCTCCTTTCAACAGTTGCACAGGGTAAATGATAAAAAGAGAGCTGCAAATTATAATTATGGATTTCGGTAAGCCTGAGGTATCCGGGCACACATCTGCAGCTATTCGCACCTATGTACTTTTAAAAACCTGAGCTTAGATACCTCCCTCAGTTTTAAAAATGGGAATTAACCCCACAAAGCCTAAGCACATGCAGAGAAACATGAGCTGCAATAATTTTAGAAAACAATTTTCAAAGGTATATTGCTACCACAGGTTGCAAATAAGCTGCCTGGGAGAGTTAATTGTATGAGGTTAGTTACAGAAGTAACCTGAAATATCCCAGCTCAGCTGGCACGTTGTTTAGAAAACTGGTGTGCTAAGAACTCCGCACGTGGTAGTTAGTCTCCTAAGTCACTGTTGAAATTTATCTTGAGAATTGCCCTGAAGCACCTGTACTTTACCTGGAAAAGGAATGCACAAAGGAACAGAGCTGTTAAAAGCAAATACTTACAACAAACCAGGGCCTTTTATGTTAAAAGAAATGGTATGTCTTGCGTACTGTGCCTTCAAAATGTTAGAAGCTTTTCTATCTGAAGCGGTTCTGTGAAGTGAACAGAAGGCAGAAGGAAAGCTCCTTAAAGGCTCAGGCTCGCTTTGAGCTTTCACTTGTAGAAATGCTTTTTTGACTGGTGTCTTGTATAAATTAATTTAGTGTCACTTGTGCTGAAAGGACATGTTGGCTCTTGATCCTCTTGCTCACAGGCACTTTTCTTTGTATACCAGAGAGACAAGAAAGCACCCATCAAGTCACGGCATTTAAAAAAGAGGCAGAGAGGTCTCTCTCCTTCCTGCCTCCGCTTTTCAGCCACAGGAGTTTCTGGAAGTGCTCTCTTGCTGCTCCCCTCAGCCTCCAGCACTGTCCTGCCGTTCAGACCACCCCTAGCACAACTTTGCAATAGAGATGTACTGGGTTGAGATGAGATTTAATTAAGCTGGTGGAATCAGGAAGAGGGCTTGAGCATGGTTACGGTGCAGGATATACTTGAGGGATTTTTTACAGTGTCTGAACCAAGCTTGAGTTAATTCTGAAGCTAATTTGAGATCAAAAGCACAGAGACTGTTTGAAATCTTATCTGAATCAGACTGCCAGATCATTTAAGGCAAACATTAAGTAAGATCGCTTCAATTACTCCAATCAGTCAATCTTGGTAACTGAGATTGGGCTGTTCAGATCAGGGGCTGATCTATTACTATTAGATTAGGGTAGAAAATGGAGTAAATTAACTGGCGTGTATTCCTTAGTGCTGTGGCTAGGCATCTGGAAAGCTAGCTCCTCCATATCTGGACCACACTACGGCACAGCTGCAACCGGGGCTCACAAGTCCAGGACTATTGAGTCTGGCATCCAAAGGGGTCAGAGTCAAGGTTTCATTTTGACCAACCATCAGTTTGGGCACAAAAAAATTCTCACCTTTCCAGGGGCATTACCTTTGCAAATAGAGTTATACCATTGGTTAAAAAAACACCGTAACACTCTTTGTGATAGCTGAGAGGCCACAGGAGATGTTCACTGCGATATGAGATAGTTATTAAAAATGTTTGAACTGAACTTAGCCTACACTCAGGTGCTGGCTGAAATCCTGACAAAATCAGCTTATTTAAAAATGCACCTGTGTGTGAGGAGATGGGCTTTGTTTTATGTGCAACAGTTGGTGTTAGGAGGTAGATAGTTCTGATATCAGTTTACATGCACAGAATTTTGCAGAGCTTTTCCCTAGTAGAGCATTCCCCCCCTACCCCC